>OY804596.1:27227330-27827330 GCA_963680895.1 Fragum sueziense | reverse complement strand
TTTGCATGTTATGCCATTGACAAAAATATCGCGGGAAATAAAGAAGTTGCTGGTTGTCAAGAATATTTATCTTTTTTTCTCTCTGTATTTGTTCAAAGTATTCCTTATAGCAAGGGAGTAGGTAATTTTCAATCCTGATTATAAAACTTTGCTTCATTTACTTAACCTCGTGTAAGTCTTACATGTTTTGCATAGTTGTCCAAAATGATTGCGTTTCTGGTGATTCCGATTTTCAGTAAGACAAATACTGGCATAGAACTTTCCGGAAAAGATAGGATAAGGTTAGCAGATTGTCTGTAAGATTATAGTCAGACAGCAAATAGTTGATCAATTGGATGTCAACAAACATTGAATTATGTAGACAATGTCTCATTCCTAAATCATTTGACGAGCAAATATACATGTAGATGAACTAATATTAATGTAGAATACCCGTAACATGGTTATTTTGAAATTCATAAAATTTCGGAATTTTTCGAATGGTGTCGTTACGTAACCGAACCCATTCGGGCGCGGTCGTAAATATGTCGAATGTTTTCGACGTCGCCCGAATAATTCTGACAAAGGCGAATCTCATTTAGGATGGAATACCTTAAAAGAAAAAAATACTATTTAAAGTTACATTATTTGGCCAATTACCTTAAAATGGCATTAAATCTCATCTATATAAGTTAACAAAAGTTTTCAAGAAATTTTGTAGGCGTATGATTAATTTTCGTTCCCAAAATGGGTCTGCTGTTGCCTCGATTGATCATTCTAAACATGAAAAATGCATGCATTGACCCCCTAACACCAAGAACAGTGGTGTTTTATTATTCAATAATTAACTACGAGAGAAAATAGCTGAGAGCGATGAAATATTCATTATATCACACCGTACAATACTATCCTTTTCATACATGGACATTGCCTTCCACACAATGTATTAACAGTTATAATGAATTCTTGGTATAACGTCTTTCACTTTGGGTAATCCACGTGACTTTTGGGAAGCGTTCGCACCGAAAATTCGTCAGCTTCAAGGTAATTTTGTTTAATTTCCCAGCTTATACCCTATGGATTTTGACATGATGAAGTGCACCGAAAACGCCTTTGAGAGGACTATTCCGGATTCTGATTCACCCTGCAACGAATCTCATGGTTTCTTCAAACATTCAAGCGAAAACTCTTACAAAGAGTCACGTGGGTTACCCACCGTGCTCTTTGCAGAATCACCTTTGATTTATGATATATCGGGTTTTGTGTATCATGCACTTCATATTGTCTTATGATGCTTTTGCATACATGTAAGATATAACTGCCCCAGAGTATTACAGTATACTACAAAATGGCATATTTGATCATGTTCAACTTAAGTTAGGGTATGACAAGATCCGTTTGATAGGCTGATCTGGTTCACCATGTTGTTCTCCTAGACCTTTTTATTACCCGAACAATCTGTAATATAACATTGCACAGCATGAACTAAGAGTAGTCTACATAATGGAGCATTGCGATCATTTATAGAAATTATTTCTACAACATGAATTCGTGCCAGATGTAACTTTACGCTATAACACAGTAGGAAACAAAATGACATTCTTTGTCAGTGTACCATCTTAATCTACAATGAGTCACATGAAATTTTCTAACAAATGATCCATTTGACGTAAAGACAACGTACATGTAAAAAAGATACTGGTACATGTCAGAAGAAATGTAACGATATAACACAGTGAGGAAAGAAATGTCTAGGATATTGAAAAGGATATGTATTGCATTTTAGTACATTGAACCAAACCAGATTGCGCGTAGTAGATAATTTAGATGAACCTTGTTCTCTTGAACTTTCTTTATCCCAGAGACTGCATTAGGGCAGCATTTCTACGTAGTAATAGATAATATTAGTCGGGTAAAGACCATAGCCGTACATGTAGCAACCCGCAATTGCGTACACATCGCCAAAAAATTGAGAAAAAAAAATATGTGGAGTTTTGTTTTTGTTTCCCTTGAAATAAACACCTGAATATCCATTAAAATACATACCAAATACCCACCAGGAGCCACGAATGACCATGATAATTCGTGGCTCCAGGTGGGCATTTTGTATATATTTCATATAAGCATCTACATTAAATGATAAAAAAAAATCTTGAAGATGCCCGCAAGACCCACCCAAGCAGTATGGAGCTCGTAATCAAACCTCCCCTGACACACTAGGCATGCGTTTTGCGTACACTTTATTTCCGGCTTGCTACGCCATAGAAGACATTCCAACTTTCTTATTCAATTCAAATCATTGTGTTGTGTTCGGTTATAAGATTCCAATAAGTACCAACAACAAAGGGTTTGAAGAACAATAAATGAAATATCGTATTTTGAAAAGCCTTTACCGACCTCTGTTCTGGAGCTCTGTGTAATACTTTTATCGTCGGTCACGTTCAAAGATGCCGTAACTACAGCTTATTGAAGCTGTAGTTACGACATTTTCGAATGTGACCGATGTTAAACAACACGATCGCATGTCAGATCTAGCTTCACAGTATGTCGCGATATGATACAAAACGGCATCTTTTGTCCATGTTCCATTTACATCTAAAATGAGCCATACTTCTGCGTAATGATTTCTACTACATGAATACGTGGCAGATATAACTTCACAGTTGGATACGAAATGATATTCTTTGTCCATGATCCTTGCAGTATCTGAAATTAGTTATATGAACAGTCCGACGACGCAATCATTACTGTGTGAATTCATAACATTATCATTTTTTTCGTGTAAGCGTGTGCAATCAGAGGCAGGAAAAGCTAAGCAGAGTGTCAATGCCAAGAAAATACATGATCTACAATCGATATCAGCATCATAATACTAGATCTATTAACGGTTGACACATTGTATAAGAAACCTTCTGATAATTGTTTTAGAGGATGGACGAAGGGTGGTCTAAGTGGCGTGTTTATAATAAGAACAACACAAGCATGGCTAACCTACCACAAACTTAAATCAATTAGCGCATCTACAATGAAAAAGGCGACACATACTAGTATTCGACTGTTTCTCTACAATGTTGGATCCGCGCTGCGTCACAATTCCGGGACATGGAGAAGAGACTGAGTGATACATATACATCCATATGGCGTACCAAATAGGTCAACAGTCTATTTAGATCGTGCACGCATAAAAAATACGCGTCGACGCATAAATTTCATGCGTCGACGCGTAAATTTTATACGCGAATAAAATTTACACGAGCAGTTGCAAATTGAAAGTTGAAGTTGAAATGCGTCGACGCGTATTTTATCTATTAACCAATCAGATCCTTCGTTTCATCCATCAATTTTATGATATAAAGGGAAAGGTTTCTTACCGCCTCTCCCATTGGCCAGCCTCGGTTTCACATTTTTTACTCCTGCTCGCGTAAAATTTACGCGTCGACGCATATTTTTTCAACTGCTCGCATAAATTTTATGCGTCGACGCGCACATTTACGCGTCGACGCATAAAATTTACGCGAGCAGTTGAAAATATATGCGTCGACGCGTATATTTTATGCGAGCACGCTCTATATGGACTTTTGGCCCATTTAGTACGTCATACATCCATATGTCGAGTATTGTTCTGAATGTAATTGTTGAAACAACAACTGAATCACGACAAACTGTATGTCAATCTACATGTATATGCTCACTATCAAGATTGCACAACGTCGCCAGAGATTTTCGGAGTAGCCTACTGTATGCAATAGGAAGTAGCCCCACTCTTGATTTAAGGAAACCAATGCACGGATGATCTTATATTGTAGGCTTATTGTATTGTAAATCAAGTTTGTTGGCCACTGATCTAAATTCGTCAAAGATATGGAGTTCCAGCCTTTGAAAGGGTTGAAATAAAGGATAGCGGTCAAGGGCGGATCGAGAGGGATTGCTGGGGGGTCTCTTGGAGTTGGCCGAACATTATTCATTACTATATAACTTAAATAGTGTAATGTTACATAACTTACACATTTTAAGCCATCATTTAGGCTTGCCCCCCCCCCCCCCGGAAAAAAACCCTTGAGCCGCACTTGGTGGTGGTCAAGCTGTCGTGCCTAACTTACCAGATGTTGTGAAGAAATTCATTAAATGTTTATTACGATGAAAATGATCTAGAATCTCCAATTAAAACCCTATGCTATTACCTGAATCATACATTCAACTTCCCTAGCAATACAAGGCTATCATAAAGAATGACAATGACTTCAGCATAAAAAAATAGTCAGATAAGAAGAATTGGGCGATTTAGAAAGATAAAATTGTGTGAAATTATTGATTTTTTCAAAGTATATTTAAAGTGATATTTCACATTTATTTCATTTTTTAAAAGTATTTCTTGATGCAAAGATTGTTTATTCTAATGCGTAGAAATGCTATCAGCTTTTTTTTAAGTTGTTATCTATAAGCGAAAAATAAGCCTTCAAAGTTGAGACAAAAATGACAAATTCTATATAAACTTGAACTGTTGTCCTGAACAATTTGTTTAATTTTAGAACAAATACATAAATATTTCTCGTAAACGGTTCAATATATTGGCTTGAAATTTTCAGAATTTTCATAAGAAAATATGCTCTTTCAGATAGAATAAAAGTAAAATTTATGTAAAAATAATCGTGAAATGTCACTTTAAGTCTCGTCAGATGACAGAAAAAGTTGCTACATGTATATAGACCAACGCATCACGTATAGACATCACATATTTAAACAATTTAACGCCTGGATTTGACGCATGCTATACATACAGATAAGGCTGAATAAAATATTTTAACAAATGAAGTTTTATTAGATCTGAACCGTCTTTTCTCCTTTTACCTCAATATGTACTGCACTATAATGTACAAACATTCTTTCTTCATAAACATCTAGTGTGTCTTCTGCAGCACCTTTCTACAGTCGTATCATATCACATTAACCCTTTCCCAATATTAGGGTTGTCCAATTTGAAAGACGATGGCGACAACAAAATAGATGAAATTAAAGACAGGGTTTCTGTACAAAATAGCACAGAAAATATTGAGACAAAAGGAGAAACTGCTGGTTATCAGCAGTTTCTTCTTTTGTTTCAATGTTTTCCCTAGCCTTTTCTATCAGGGACGTCAAAACCAGGTCTTGTTTGGGAGAGGGTTAAGGAAAGTGTTATTCAATAGTAAAAAGGCTCAGGACCATGAAATATTTATCAATTCCATGGTTTACGTAACAATTAATTGGCTGTTGTAATGATGAACGGTTTTTACTGTCAATACCTTTCAAATGATTCGGGATCTCAAACAAGAGGACCAGAAGGACCCTCAGATCGCTCACCTGAGGAGTTTGTTTTGTGTTTTTTTTGTAAATAGAACATCTTTGTTGATCTTACCAGAATACCATTTGACCATCTGTTCCTTTCGATAGCTTGGACATGGTGATGGCTGTATTGATTTGTATAATCTTTCCATGTGTTTTTATCAAAGTGGTAATTGTATCAAAATACATGGGACTGCTATTAAATACTTTTTCAATACTCTAGGTACACCTACATGTATACGTGTTCGAATTGCTTGCAATATAAGTTTTGTTTATAAACGAAAACACGTGTATTGTATTGTAAATTTTCTTCTCATAATGTCATTCTTCATTGTTCATATCAGCTCTCATGCACTAACTGATCGCGTTCATGAAAAGGGGACTGTTGACAAACTCCGTATAAGTTTGAACAGAGCCACAGTTAAGTGGGGGCGTCCACATTTCAGTGTATAATATATCATCAATTATTTATCAAACCCTTTGTTGTAGGTTTTCATTCGAATCGTCTCACCGAGACGATTCAAATGAGTACCCACGACATGGGTTTGAATTTAAAATTTTAGAGAAAAAATATTAAAAATCCTTTACCCCTCTTATCTGTATATAGCTCTGCCTCATGTTATCTGACGTAAGACAAATGCAATCAAGATCAGACTGTACATGAGTACATCAAATCAATATCCATGCTGATCCCTCCTTACTCGATTATTATTTGTATCAATTCGCAGGCACAAACTTATCGCGTTCGTGAAAAGGAAACTGTTGAGAAACTCCGTATAAGATTAAATATTCATCATACTCCGCGTATCTCTCAGCATGCAATTACATAGATCTATGGCGATTTCCTGATACTTTATTTCAATTAAACATAATTCATTTGATGAAATCGAGAATATATTTGACAAATTGTGCGTAAATCCTTTTTATTTTGGGTGTAAATACGGATTTTGTCCGTTTTGGTCTAAAATGCCACATCGCAACTTTGTTCATTACACACGTCATTAAGGTAGACCACCCCTAATGAGATTCGCGCGACGTCGGAATTATTCGGGCGCGATCGTAGACATTCGGCTGTGGAACTTTCCACCGCCGAACGTTTACGGCTGCGCCAGAACAGGTTCGGATACATAATGGCACCGCTCTGAAAAAATCGATGTTTTATGAATCTCAAAATGGCCACATTACGAGTATTCTACCTTAAGGACAAACGCTCAAAACATGGTTTTACAAAAGTTTGCATAACAATAAAATTACAACTATAATGAAACATTGATTGATTGGGGTTTGACGCCATTTTCAACATTTTCATATCGATGCGGCTGGAGCACCCAACAATGGATTCCTATCGTTTCTTATACTTATGTCTAAAGAGAACTTTTACCCGCTAGCGGGGATCGCACCGGGGCTTCACGAGTGAGAATCCGATGCGCTACCATAGCAGCGGCCTTTATGATGAAACAACATACTCATATGTGCGATATACAGTTGTCACACGATATTCTGATTCCCACCAAACAATAAAGACCATATCCATTTCTAATTATAGGTTATACTGGTAAAAATGAAAGCATATCGATGATAGTCAGACGTGTTATAACGTTATATTGACAAGATTATTTGCACGTGTGTCGCTATAATAACATTTTTTATAGATTAAACTATTGTTTATAAACATAAGTTTATCTCTGGACCACTATATAGTAGGACAAACAGGAGTGGCCGATTTTTACATGTAAGTACTATGTGAAAAATCGGCCACTCCCGTTTATCCTACTATACCTATAGTGTTCTCCCCAGCTCAATAAGCTGTATCGGCCCCACTACAGCTTCATGTTAATCAGTGTAATGCCCCTACAGCTTCAAAACTACCCCACAGCTTAATTTCTTCAAAATGGTTACCAAATAGAGGCATTTTGAGGTATTTCATGCCAAACACTGTTTAATAATACATTTTTGTCATTGTAAATGTAATAATTATGAGTAAAAATATAATGGGAAAAGAAGAAATTGCTCAAGATGAGCAATTTCTTCTTTTTCCATAATGTTTTCACTCACAATTTTATGCTTTCAAAGTTTACCAATTCTCATATAATTTGCCACTACAGCTTCCAAATATTCTGCGGAGAACCCTGTATACCCTAGCCACGTGTATACGTAGGCTAGTCAGAATCCTTGTTGTTCTCAAAATGGCATAAGAACCCATTTTTTCGACTCATTCGGATTCCAATAAATTCTGGACGTGCTTTCTAATTAAATTCTAATTAAATTTTCATTTCGTAACACAGAACCTCGCAGTTATATACTAGACAATCGCTATTTTTCAACAAAACCTTCGTAACTGAAGCTTGTGTTAAGCTCCAGTTACGAGGTCTTCGAAGAAAAACGACACAATGCTCCTTCCAGTTATTTATTTGCCGTATAACGTGCTATTAACTTGTCATTAGGACTTCATGTTTTATCTTTATCTTATATAGGGCAGACAATGGATATTTTATCAGAATTAACTCTTTCCAAAGCCATCTAACTTGAGCTCTGTATAATGAATTTGACTCAAATCAGCATACATGTGCAGAATCTTGATCATAGGGAGATATCATGACAATTTAAATACAAAAATAAAAGCTGTATAAATAGTTTCCAAAAAACATTTCTAAAAATAGGCAAAATCTGAGTATGACAGAAGAACGAATACAGAATATCAACAAACTGATATACATGTATTTGTTTAATGATGCCTACAATATCTTGTCCTTGGTCAACTCGATCAGACCTATACAGAAAAAGTTATTTAATTGCAAAGTAAATATTTGCTTTTCATGTCAACTTACCCCACCCAATTTTTGAACAATTATCTAAAAGAAAAACCTAATACTAAAAAAGATATTATATAACCCTGTTACGCGGTCTTCGAAGGAAAGGCGATGAAATGTATTTCAAACTTTTCAATTGGCAGCAAAGCTTAGTGACTATTTTCATTCGCGAAAATAAATAACAATTAATCATTCTCTTCCATAAAAATGAAGCAAAAGTAAACACATGTCATTATGAAAATATCTACCCAGAGATTTATAGCCCACAATTAATGAAACAATAGGCGTTATATTTAGTGAAAACCCATTATAACGCCATCGTCTCAAAAAGAAATAAATACCCAAGAGATTGTGATAGCTATTTCGATGTTTTCCCTCCACTTTCATTAATTTGATTCACGCGTTGGCAAGAATAACAAACGGAACTTCACTAGTTTAATTCGAGTATTTCACTCAGAATTGCTGTGATTTTATCGGGACTTGCACTCCAAGGAACAGAAAATTAGATAGATTTGTACGACGAAAGATAAACTGCTGCATATACGTGTTGATGATAAATATGGGACAAGGTCAATGCTTTTTAAAGTGCTTTACAACAGTCTGAAAAGGTAACTGTAGGATCTTGTTTTTATGTAAGCGATTATATGAATACACTGTATCACTATAATTATTGACATATTGTTTCTTCATTTGTATTCTAATTGTATATGTTGTACAACGGCGAAGTGGGTCGTTTGTTCACGTTTCGATTGAAGCCTAATTTTTCTTTCTCTTCTCAAACAAAAATAAAAGTCTGTATTTCCCTTTTTTTATTATATTTCTTTGCAATCCTGTGTGGACGTTTGGTTTATTTTTTATAAAAATGATGTACTATGACTTACTTTCGTTTCCTTTTGATATTATACTTTGAAAACATGTCTACAAACCCGTGTGTCAGAGACCTAAATAAAACATTTGTTTGAGATTTTTTTTTATTCTGAGTACATGCATGTATATCGAAAAAAAAAACAGTGATAATTTGATAACAGACGTCTTCTGTCGCGCATTCATAATAATAAAATAAACTGACACGATTTAAAAACGCAAAACACGTTTTCCTTAACCATTCATTTCCTATTGCCTCGATCGGCATCATATTTGGGTACACGTATGAGACAACGTATACGCTTCACGCCCCAGTGATTTTTGTCGTGTTTTCTGTAAACTATCCGGACATCTGAACCGCCCATCATTAAATGCTTGTGTGTCTCGTGCATTGAGACCACGTTTTAAATCACTAAGATTTTTTTGTGTACAGACTGCCACTTTGATTTACTTATTGAAAATATACGAGAACAACGAAAGAAAATTGTGTATAAAATGCTGAGGCTTACTTTACGAAAAAAGAACCGAGTTTTTTGGCTTTTGGTTTGCCGTGTTTCGCAAATGAAGGTTGCTAGACGCTTTAATGTAACCGAATCGACGGTTCCAAGGTTTATGAGACGTGTAAACGACACAGGAAGATTTACAGACCACCCACGTCCCGGTCAACTGCGTGTAACAACTGTACGTCAACATAATTGTATACGTCAACGTCACTAACGCAACAGATTTTGTGACGGCTCAGTCAACAGCAAATTCTATGGTTGGTAATCGCGGGCGGCCTATACATCGTGACACGGTGATAAATCGCCTGAGAAAACACTGGGTTCGCTGTCGTCGATGTTCAATGCCAGGCTCTTGACTCATTGTGCTTTTTTGCATAATCTGACGTCCATTCAGGCATTATTCGTGGCTTTGAATGTCATTTTCTGTCCTGTTTTGTTAATAATTGCAACATTTACAATTTTACATGGCTATACATCGGTTTTGTAAGATGCAGGAGATACCATTTGTAAAAGTACTTTTTTGCGTTTTTAAATCGTGTCAGTTTATATTTGGCGTGTAACCCCGCGATCACTGATTTATGTCTCTGAAAAAGATGTTATTTCGTGGTTTGTCGTTTATTTACCCATTAATTACGCGGAAGAATAATCAACGAGGGCAACAATCCGAGTGGATTTTTCATTGGGAATCATAAAACATAACCGTGTTTAAATAAACGATAAACCAAGAAAAGGCATAATTTATTTCCATTTTAACATAGGAAGACACATAGAACTTAAATTTAGTGAGCAAATGTGAACGGGGGATTTATTGGTCTAACTATCAAAATCCTTAAACGCAGTATGCACCTTGATCACCGGCGCCTTTTTAAGATTCTTGAGATTTTTTAACCCTTTCCCAAACGAAAAGATTTAGGGTGATCCACTTCAAAAACTGCCTTAAATGACAAAATGGTTGTTATTAAAGATATGATTTGTGTAAAATGTGGCATATAAGATATTGAGACAAAAGGAGAAACTGCTGGTTATCAGCAGTTTCTTCTTTTATCTCAATAGTTTCCCAAATCTTTTCTATTAGGGACGTCAAAACCAGGTCTTGTTTGGGAAAGGGTTAAAGATATTTTAGAGCGATACTTTTTAGCAGCTCAATAGAAGCGCCTCTTGCGGAATCCATCGGTCAATTCTGTAGAAACAATATAAGAGAAAATTGACCGAGTTATTCCGAATGTTCCATAGAATGAGTGTATAACAAAACACGGAAAATATGGAGACAATAGGAGAAACAGCTGGCTATCAGCACTTTCTTCTTTTGTTTCAATGTTTTCCCAAGCCATATCTATTTGGGACGCCAAACCAGATCTTGTTTGGGAAAGGGTTAAAGCAGTCTATGGAAACTGGGGGGGGGGGGGGTCATTGCGTCATTGCTCATGATTGGCTTTTTTTTTTATTTTCCATCAATATTTTCTGTGGAATTATTCCAACAAATTCCCAATTTATAAGAAACCATTTTTTCGTCTGTGAAATCTTACAAATTGGCGCAGTAAAAGGAATGTTCTTTATGAAATTGTTAAAATGGCCTAGTCTGAGATTTCGCCGTCTGCAAAATCCGTTGAATGCAGATAATAATTATTTTAAACGATTTAGAAAAAGACATTTTTAAGTCTTAAATAATTTTTACTTTTATCAATCAAAAGTAAAGATTTTAGTAATTCTTTATTTCTTGAAACACTACAACGTTGCGTTTTAAAGGTTATTAACGATATCGTTATTTTTCATCCAATCGCTTTTCGTGCAAAACCCCATAACTGTATGTCAGAACAAGTTGCAGTTACGAGGTTTTTGCAGAAAAAATCGAAAATATATGATTTGTTCAAACCATATTTGCAGTCCTTTAGCAACAGGCTTTCACTTGTTTGAACTATTGTTTTCAAAATAACATGCCGCTTGACACCGGGCCTTAATTTATAATTTCAACATTACCATATGTAAAATCATTCAGTTTTGATTCGATCAAATTTATAATGTTCAAAAGTAAAGTACATGTTTAACGAAAACGGTTATGATTAAAAATGGTATGTGATTTCTGTATGCGAATTCACTTTTATATTACGTAAACGAAAGTCAAACAACACGTTTTTAAATGCCCTTTTTATACAACAGTCGACATGTTTTTATACTTTTCGAACAATTGGAATGAAAGCGACCTCTCATTTAGAAAATATTATTGACGAAATCTGAAACATGCTTCCGAAAGTCTGAAAGCCTTTTATCCAAAGAACTGTTAATATGTTGTTGTTTTTTCCGATGGTGTCAAGCATTTTTTTACAATATCACCTTTCGACACGAAAAAAAAAACTTACGCCTGCATTTAAATATATTTGAAAATAAAGTAACATTTTTTTGTGTCATATAATTGGCCTGACGATACGCTAAAGAAAATGGCCGCGTGTTGGTTAAGCCAAATAGGGAACGATTTTATCAAGCTAATCGTGACGTAATTGCGGACAAACAATACTATTTCGTTGGTGTTGTTAAAAAATCTCATAACTACGGCTTGACCCAAACCGTACTTACGAGATTTTATAACAACACTGACGGTTTATCAAAACATAGCGGTAACCTCAGTCTATTTTTAGCACAAAATTCATTGCTATTGAATGGCAATGTTTTCTTGTGCTTTCCTACTCATATACAACAAGCCAAGTTGAATGACACAAACTATAGAAAATGGAGATACATATTTTTATTACTTGTGTTACCTTATTTTCATTCGGAAATTAAGATATTTAAATCACATCTAGAGTATATTATCGACACAATCTATCAATTGCATTGTATACTTTTTATCTAAAAAAGGTTAAGATTATGAAATTGTAAATTGTTGTCCGTATATTACAATGAAAAGAAAAAAAAACAATGATACAGTATAATACTATCTATATATGAATATTAAAATATCAAAGAAGATACATAAATATACACATGAAACAAAATAACTATAAAAAAAACTTACCTCTTGGCAAATTTAGCAGCAGAATTATAACTCCAAATAATTTTCCCTTATAGAAATCAAAACGCAACGATTCCCGTTTCATATCCATTTTGATAACCTTAATATATCCAACTCCTATAGACTAACTTGGAAACACATGTAATTCAGTTCTAACAAAAGCACTTTATTTAAAACGTCAATTTTGAACTATATTCGAAATCGCTTAATTATCCGTGCTTGTCAAATAATGCCATTTTAGTGTTTGATAAACAAAAACACATACTTCAGCTATATAAAGAAGCTGTCAGTTCTCACGAATCAATTTACATGTCAAATACGCGATCGAAATCTAACAATGCTTTTAAACATTGGAATTTAATCGCAGTTGTTCGTCACGCGTACACGTTTTTCCTGATAAAGAAATATTCGTTAAAGCCAATTTAACAATCACCATAATAGAACTGGGTACTCAGTGAGTTAACTATTGAAGCACTGGATATTTCTAGGCGCGTGCTACTGTAGAGCGCGGACCTAATCGGAAGCAACTCAATATCCAATACTAGCACATGCAATGAAAATCGCCCTTTCAAATACCTCGTGATTACAGCTTTGAATAAGCTTTAGTTACGTGCTTTTGAAAGAAAATGACGACTTGTAATTATGTATGCTCTTTGGTAGTTGAAGGAAATAAAAGCAGTGTTCACAGACTAATCAAAATTTGGGCACAAGTAACATGTAAATACTTAATATAGCGCGGACCTAAGCGGAAACAACTAGATACTAGTATCCAATATTAAATTTAATTCTGTTCATTATATAGACAGTCGACATTCGTTGTGTCGAAGTCAGAATACATCGATATCTCCGGAGTTCGATTCATTTGAGTATTTCTTTGTTTCTGGTAAAATGATGTATAACCGTTTTTTAATGCGTATCAAGTTCGTTCTTAATTGAACTATAGTAGGAAAAGGACATAAATTGCTCGAACTGAGCAATTTATTTCTTTTCCCTACCATAGTTCAATTACTACATTTATTTCAAAATAATTTTGTTTAATATTTATGATATTCATGGATGAGGAGGGGACTATGTTTGCATTTCGCCTTAAGCGAAAATTCGACTCGAGATAACGACTGTCGATTGAAGTTGATGCTTGTTATCTCGACATCGGATAACTAAAAAAACTACTCATGTCGAAGTGAAAATATGGTCCAATCCGTATGAATGGGGAATAACAATTGGTTAATGGAAATGTAAATGGAGTCATATAGTACCTAGAAATATTGTAGACAACGCAGGGAAAAACAAATACGTCAACTTCAAAAGCGCCGAATTTGTTAAATCGTATCCTCCTCAAAGTCAAACTAAACTCTACGTAGCCAATCAGATGGCACGATACATCTGATTTTAATGTATGAACAAATCATGGCAACGGGCGGGACAATATGTCACGTTTGGAGTAAAAATAACTAGCAAAGGTAAGATATTTTCTTCAGAATTCTACTGCGAAAGACTGCATTACATTTTTTTATCAGACGAACTACTATTCTTGCAACAATTGGAACGAAAAACAAGCTAAATTCTACCCAAATCGCATAGCGTAGAACGAGAAAACTAACGTGTGGTAATAAAGTGACTTCACCAATAGTGAACGAAATAACATAAAAAGTGTTAAGAACGCGACATTGTATTGGCTGCTACCCCGTACTAACCAACAAGAAAACCGCTTTGCGGCGCTGCGCGATATCAAGAGATTAGGACTTTTAAATCCGCCTAAGGTAAATACAAACGTATGTGGGTTCAGCCTTAGTCAGCAAAGATGTCCTGAAATCAGAGAAGTCCCGGTATCTGACGGACACTCTGGCATCGAAACAAAGAGTTACAACCGTAGGCCTATACATTTGAGCCAGGATCTGGAAAAATATCCCACAAGACTTTTGAGCTCAACATGCTTCCAGATCAACCTGCGTATACACGCCGTCTGAGCATGAACGATCTTGGCCCCTAAATTATTCTTCTTGTTCTTTAGCAACCGTAGCACAACAGCATGGATCAAGGTCAGACTGCATTTACATGTAGGTATAGGCTGGTCATGAAACATGTCTCAAATGCTAGAAAGGACCTTTTTCCAGATCCTGTCTCATTTGTATATAAATCACTGCTTTCATAAAGAAATCTCGATACTCCTTGTTTGAAGCTGCAGTAAAGATGGCTGGAAGGGAAACGACAGCCTCTTATTATGATGTTTGGTAACGGACAGGCTTAAAAATGTTTGCAGATCAATGACATACATTTTGTAACATAACTTAAATTAATTACAGCGTGGTCCTTACCGGAAACACTCTTTATCTCGACACTAGTTTATTCTTGTTAGTTTGTTCATTCCTTACAAGTAAGATAGAAAATGATCAAAGAAGTTGTATCGAAATTGATTGTCATAGAATTATGGCCAAAGAAAAAGTAGTTCGAGATCGAGGAATTTCTTTGCTTTACAAAATTGTTCGACGTTAAAGTGTCCCTTGATTGGCAAAATCAAACTCATGTGTCGAAAAATCATCTTTCTAAGAACCAAATATCAAAGTATCTACAATTTTTAAACATTAGAAGTGATTTTATTTCGTCTTTTAAATTGGATATTTTGGTCTTTTCCGATTTTTACCGAACAAAAAACGCTAAACTCCCATTTGAAATTATGACGTCATTCCAGCCACTTGATGACGTCATGGCGGGAAAACGAGAAGTCATGGGTCATTTCCCAGTAAGCCTGAAATTTCTGACAAAGTGAAATGTTCGACTTTTCAGTCATAAAGCGACTTCCCCAATCGATACTCAAAACACGGAATTTATCCTTGGTAAATGTTAGAAAAAATGTTAAAACAGTCAAAGAATATGTCGTTAGTGAGTGAAGAAATATGCCAAAGAACGGTTTAGGTTTGTCTGTATTACTCTGAAGATCGAGAAATTGATAAAAACTGAAACTTCGCTTTATGACAGAAAAGTCGAACACATTATCTGTGTCAAAAACATCATGCTCTAAATTGGGGGCGGAGTCAAGTCACGGTATGACGTCATTCAGAGGAAATTTACGGAAATTGCCGATCTTTATTTCCTTCCAAGTATCGACGTAAAAAAGCAAATAAAACTTTGAAAACAATCGAGTTTGATGGATCTTTTATAAAACACGTTGATTTAATGATTTTCTTCTAATATACGGCGAAATCAACTGTCGAGCTTGGTAGCCTTTAAAGAACTAAAATTGGCTTCTAAATAACAAAGTTACAAATAAGATTACTTCGCGTTTAACGAATCCTTGATCAGTTTGTCGAACATGCAAACAGGGAAAAATATCTTTGGGAATATCGTATGAATTTTTCAACCTAAATTGTTAGACTGTTTTGTCCACCGAAAATTCTCATCAGGTTCATTTGACCTTTCTAAATCAAGTCTGCATTTTTCACCTAGCCGTATTGTTTTATTTTTATTTTAGCTATGTTTATGGGAAACTCAACCCTCGATAGGAAGTGAAAAACTTTGTGTCTGCGGGATAATTCCTTTCTTTTTTGCCCTAGATATTGCGATGCATCACATATATACAAATTTTCCTTACGTTGCTCTGATGACTGCAATATCTAACACGGTTCCCTTTAAAGATGCATTCTCACTCATGTGGTGGGGGTATCTTAAAAATAACTATACACTATTAACCCTTTCCCAAACAAGACCTGGTTTTGACGTCCCTTATAGAAAAGGCCTGGGAAAACATTGAAACAAAAGAAGAAACTGCTGATAACCAGCAGTTTCTTCTTTTGTCTCAATATTTTCTATGCCATATTTTACACAAATTCTATCTTTAGTAACTTCCATTTTGTCATTTGTGACAGTTTTTGAAGTGGACCGCCCTAAAATTTTGTCGTTTAGGAAAGGATTAAAAAATGGTCCTCTATTTTACGGTGTGCCAAAGTTTGACTTCGTCTGACCTGTTGCGGCTTAGATGACAATGGATTTACAGCCATCGGTTTGTAAATGTATGTGAGAGTGGTTAAATATTTAATATCATTTTTTAGGTAGTTACATATTTATCGAATTATGTCATTTTCAGTATTAATCTTATTTTATGTGATCGGAAGACTACGAACGGTCTAACATAATGCTAAAAGCCAACTTTTGTGGATATTTTTAATATGCCTGGGAATGACATTGAATCTTTAAACAATAATTCAATGTATTTTCAAGTTTCAATTTTTTATTCATTCTAATAAATCTTTTCTTGATATAAGCTTAATAACAAACACTATACAAACAGCAAAAATATTTTTTACGTGATCAGGGTTTCGATCTGTCATATAAATTTGAAAATTTCAGTTAAACAGAGGGGAAAGGTGGGGGATTGCAACTAAAAATCCGAAACTGAATTTTTGGATTTTAGTGCATCACTTTATTGCTCCTTTATCATAGAAAACAAATAAAAATATAAAAAATATCAATTATTATGAAAGGAAGAAGAAAAACAATCTAATAACGATAAGTTAAATAGACAAGAATAACGACATGTAATTTTGTAAGATCGCACCAGTCCATCTATGAATTCCTGTTTTTTTTTTCTTCTTTTTATTCCTTCGGAATTAAAGGTTCCTGCTTTACTTTTAAGTTTAAGGTTGTGTTTATCTACACGAGCGGTTAAAGTAGATAAAAACCTCTCTCATGGCATCTATAATTTTGTATGCAAAGATATATTTTCAAACGTCCAATCTGAAGTATATGACCAAATGTTAAGGAGCCATGTTCATATAAAGAAAACTCAAAGATATAATTTGGCAATAAGTATTTTAGTTTTATTGCCATACTCTTTGTAAGTTATTTGCAGAGAGTATCTTTGTTTTTATCAAACATAGACATTACTGCCCGCAGCACGAAAACAGTTTATGATTGAAGACTCGAAAATATATATTAGACGCCAGTACTTTATGTTGTCTAATCAAATAAACTTTGATTTTAAAGCAGGAACCATGGATCATTTTCGGATATAATCGAATCTCTGGAGTTTTCTGTAGGATTCTTGTCTTCGATAAGGCAGACTTCTCTTAGCAGAAGCTAGCATTAAAATCTGAAGTTGAATAAAATTTCTTGCTTTGATCGGTTCTGTTTGAATTTCATTGTATATTAAAAGAATCGATGCATCTGCAATATGAAATTCCCAATGCTTATGTTTAGATGCTGATTATCCTTTCATTTACTTTTGTCAAATTCTTCAAAGGAACTTGTCGTTGATTGATAAGAATTATAATGACATATCGTCGCTTTTCAACAAAAACCTCGTAACTGCAGCTTAAACAAGCTGCAGTTACGAGATTTTTGTTGAATAGCAGCGATATCTCAAACAGATGATTGAATTGACATGCGGAAGAATTGGACATTTGGGACGTCAACGAATCAACAGATCAGCTATCGCATGATTGTAGAGTGATCAGGATTAGTGGTCTACTCCGACAGTTGCTGCAAGTAATGAAGAAGCGATTAACCCTTTCCCAAACAAGGCCTAGTTTTGACGTCCCTAATAGAAAAAGCTTGGGGAAATATTGAAACAAAAGAAGAAACTGCTGATAACCAGCAATTTCTCCTTTTGTCTCAATATTTTCTATGCCATATTTTACACACTTCTTATCTTTTATAACATGTGTTTGCTCATTTGTGTCAGTTCTTGAAGTGGATCACCCTAAAAATTCGTCGTTTGGGAAAGGGTTAAATATCAATATGGATCTTGATCAGACTGTGCGTATGGCATTAGGGATAACTTTTCCATATCCCGGCTAAAAATATAAATGCAGATCACGCGCTCTCTATTTGTTATAATTTGTTGTTTGCAATTCTCCGTACATTTGGATGTGACATGATTTTATCTTATTTGTTATGTAGCACTCAATTTCCGTTCTTTTCTTTTCTTTTGGAGAGTAAGATATAAAATATCGTAATGTAAAAATAAATGTGTTTCGGCATAATTCATGTGTAGTGTAAAATACACTGTACATGGCTTAATGATATCGTAAATTGTACATTAAAACATAAAATAGGTATTCTGTACAGACAAAAAAATAAAATGCAGACATTCTGAAACTCATTACTTTAGATAACAATTCTCATTTCTTTTTTAATTCAAAATTTTAATTGCATAATAAAGCGATTATAAAGCCTAATATTGTTGAAATACAACAAATGCATTTTAACACAATATATAGGATGTGCACAAACATGTTAAACAGGTATAAAGCATTTGAAATTTGTAAGTATTGGTGTTGGGTAATTTTCATTTAAATAAAATATTTCATTTCACAATTTAAGTGTATTGATCACGTTTCTTATTGGCTTCATATAAAAAATGATAATTTGATTATAAATCCTTCTCTGCCATTTGTCATCATTAGCTTAAATTCATGGATGGATGCACGATAGAAATTAGGCAAATAATTCTTCCTTAAGATCATAATATAATGGACAAATAAATGCAAAATGATATTCATCTTCAATAAGATTCAATGAATAAATACAGATTCAATAATATTGTTAAACCGAAATTACCGTGCGCTGTGAATATTTATAAACAATTGTAATCGTTTGCAATATTGATAATAATGAGCGCACGGTAACTTCGTTTCAACAATAACAACGCCTCTGTCCCTTATGTTTTCTCCCAACGACGACGTGTATGACTAATCAGGGGAACATAGTCACTAAACATTGAAGTAAGGTAATAGAAGATAATAATGTTTTTGCTAGTTGTCAGCATTCTATTTGTCTCAATGCTTCCCCAAACATTTCATGATATGAACGACAAAACCAAATGCTAGTTTGAAAACGGTTAATATACAGAAATAACAAACATAATTATATGCAATATACATGGTCTGATTTCTGATTTCGCTCTTCGTGCAAATTTGTAATATTTTTGCCATTTTTCGCTTGTGATATATTCCCTTAATCTTGAAAATAGTACATGTGTGACAACTAGACATTGGAAAGAAGCGACACTTAATAGATTTGAAACTTTGCCATTTTATGGTTTACAATATGCGGCTTATAAAGAAAGCAAGAACAGAAAATATGCCAGACATATTCCAAAATAATATACTCAAACCATCATTTTACAGACATAGTTTTCTGTAAACTTAGAAAATCGGCGCCATTTGCTGGAACACCCGTAAATTACATTTTGATGGAAAAAGTCTATTAGATTATACTTAACGTTTATGGTATATGTCTTCTGACTTCGAATGCACTTTTTAAGGTACAGTGAGCGTTATTTTGCAGCAAATATATAACAGATTATATTGCAGGGGAGTTTTTCTAATGTCAAATTTTTAAATCGTATAAAACAATATCTGAGGCGCGTTCTTTAGAGCGAGATTATTATTTTTTTAAATTTATTAAGGTGTTTTGGATAAAGCATTTTATGACCGAGACTTTGACCGAGCCGTCCCGAATGCTCCATATGTATACAAATGACGTCATTATGACGTCATTTGTATAAAGTATGGAGCATTCGGAACACCGCGGTTTATGAATTATGAGTGTTTGGAACAACTTGGTCAAATCTCTTTTATATTGTTTGTACAGAGTTGACCGAGGGGTTCCGTACGAAGTATAGGGTAATGGCGCCTCCCGTTGAGCGTCTTAAAAATCTTGCTCTAAAGAACGCTTTATCCTAAAATATCTTAAGAAATCTTAAGATATCTCAAGAAATCTCGTTCTAAAGAACGCACCTCAGGTTTGACGTCCAGTAACGAGAAAGCCTTTTAAATTATTTTGAAATAACAGGCTAAGTCTTTATTTCTCTATTCACTCAACAAGTTTAAATCAAGTGAATTAAATTGTATATGACAAGTTTGATCTATTGGTACCCAATCATTTATTATCAGAACAGAACAGATCTTTATTGAAACTTAAGCATACATAGCTCATCGTTTACAATATACAAATATTAACATGTTGCGTTGAAATGTTATATAATAACAATAACAATATTGAACAATCAATCGAAACTCAAATGTAACATTCAAAGGTGAGACTGTTTACTAGATTTTTGTTTTATTTTTGGAGAAAGGAAAAATCAATCGTTTTTCTGTCTTAATTTAAATGCGTTTGTACAGTATAATGCCAAATTATTAAGGATAGTTCTCTTGTCAGAATTTAAAAGCTGTACAAATTTTAACATACTTGGTCTAATTGTAAAATAGTTTTTGATATGATTTTTTCTGAGATCATTATAGAATGGACACACTAAAACAAAATGGAACTCATCTTCGACTTCATTTAAGTTACAAAGAGAAAGATTATCAGTATGTTTGCAAATCTATTCAAATTAGACAAGTCTTAAATGCTGTCGTGAAATATCATAAGGGTTTAAAAACACTGTCGCGAATGTAAACTGTGCACTGTCAACCTAACATCATATATCTTCATGACCGACATGCTGGGTTCGGATGATGATTAAACTTTTCCCAAAGTTTAATAAGTATTCAAACCTGTCCAAAACGAGCTGCATACTATGAGAAACATGTCACTTGTATATTTTAGAGGAGACAGGGAAGTACTAGTTATCCTTATTGTCTTCTTTTCCCTCAACGTTTTAAAGTATTTACTATAATGAGGGACGTTATCTAAAAAACAAGGTGTCTTCGTAAACGGGTGACATCACATGATTGTCGCATGCGTAGGCACATGAAAATGAAAAATCACCTCAACCCATGATTATAATAACTAACATGCTGTTTTATTATTATTTCTTGAACACGTCATTAGTTTCAATTACATAATGTATTGGCTTTCGAAGTCATTTGAATATAATCAAAAAGTACTCTTGGAAACAAAGTACTTTTTAAAGTGCAATTTCATGTTGCGACAACAATATTTTCAAAACATGATCTTTATAACTTGTAATTTATCTATTGCTGAATACACCCACAGGCGGCAATCACGTGACTTTGTTATGATATATTTTCCTCACTTATGTAAACAAACACACTCGGTAAGAACACATTTTCTTAAATTTTAAATCAAATACTTAACTCTCAGAATTGAGATACGTACCATTCGATGCGTCGTAATCTCCGGATTATTTTGATACCAAGATCATCCTTCAAATCCATGTCAAAGCTGAGAACATTCGTGCAAAGTGCAAACATTTCTAAAGAAAATATATCACGGCATTTAGAAATACTTTGCACGAATGTTCTCTGTTTTGACAGGGATTTGAGGGAAGATCTTGGTACCAAAATAGACCAGAGAATATGACGTATCGAATGGCACGTATCTCAATATTGAGTGTTAAGTATTTGATTCAAAATTTGAGAAAATGTGTTCTTACCGAGTGTTTTTGTTTACATAAGTGAGGAAAATATATCATAACAAAGTCACGTGATTGCCGCCTGTGACACCGCATTTCAGCCAAGACAAAAATAGGGTGATCCAATTCAAAAGTTGCTTCAAATGACAAACTGTCAGTTGATCAAGATACGATTTGTGTGAATAATAGAACAGCAATATATAAAGGCTAAAGGAGAAAATGTTAATTATCATTTACTTCTTTTATCTTAATGTTCTCCTAATCATTTTTGATTTTGGACACCAAAACCGTGCCTTGTTTGGAAAAACAATAAGCGTTACGGTGATCACTATCATTTATATCTTAATTTTGTCGTATTCATCAGAAATTTCAACAAATCAAGATTTCTTTGTCGAAAATGTCCGGGCCACACGTGACACTAGACACTAGACTGGTCAATAGGGAACGATTTTATCAAACTAACAGTGACGTAATTTCGGACAAACAAATAGTATATCGTGGGTGTTGTTATAAAATCTCGTAACTACGGCTTGAATTAAGCCGTAGTTACGAGATTTTGTAACAAAACCGACGGTTTATCAAAACATAACGGTAAACTCGGTCTATTTTTAGAACAAAATTCATTGCTATTGATGTATAGATCACGGTGGATAATTACGTGATACAACGATTTAAAAAAAACTTAAATAATTTTGTTAATACAGGACCAATTTGAATTCGCTTGAAGCGGAGAAGGTGGACATACTTCACGTATTAGATGGGCGTGATGGATATTTGCACAATCAACTGATAAAAAAGGGTATATTAGCCTATGGTTGATCTCTAATAACTGTTTTATCAGTTGCATTTTCAAATATCCACCACATCCAGCTTATTCCCGGCATTTCCCCTCCTTCTCTACTTAAAACTGAAGTTGAATTGATCTAGTATATACACAAATATTAAAGATTCTCTGAAATTCTCAGTCATGTGATCATCCACCATGTAGATTTATACCTCAATCAGCGTTGTACACATGTATTTAACCCTTTCCAAAACGACAAAATTTTAGGGTGTTCCAATTTGAAAGCAGCTACAGACGACAAAATAGATGTTGATAAAGCTAGAATTAGTATACAATATGGCATGGACAATATTGAGACAAAAGGAGAAACTGCTGGTTATCAGCAGTTTCTTCTTTTGTCTCAATGTTTTCCAAAACATTTTTTATTGGGGACGTCAAAAGCAGGTCTTGTTTGGGAAAGGATTAAAACCCCAATCAGACACATTTATGTTCAAAACCAGGATTATTCAAAGTCAGAGTTTAAAATTGTTTTAGATCAGATAAGTCTCTTTTTTGCATTGTAAGAATCTCCTTTTTGCTTTTTTAAAATAAAAATGTCAAACTCACACATGGGTTGATTACAATATTTAAGTTTCAAAATATTACAGGACCATATTAAAGAGAAAAAAGTTCCATTATCGAATATCGTTGTATTTGCATTGTTTATTCTACAACATTTTAATGGAACTGAAACATACATTCCCTTAAAGCTACTATTTCCCAGATTTGGACCCAAAATTTGTCAAATACAAACGAAATGTACACTTTTTAAGCTTTATATGACCTGATTAAATGAATACGAGAAAATATTGAAGCAACGACTCATTTTTTCGCAATTTGATACCAAATTCATGAAGCGATGTCGAAAGTAGGTAAAAACAGTAGGACATGCGACTTTCTTAAATGACGTCACAACATACATGATGACGTCATATATTGAAATTTAAGTATGAATCTCGTTTGAATCATGGTCCGCGCTGTATGCGCATGCGCAATAATTTGAAAATAATTCTAACCCCATCAGTGATGGGGTTGAATTTAGGCTTGGATTTTCCCTAAATTCAGCTATCTGTCTTGTAATTTCGGCTCATTCTCTGTCTGAATCGCATATTATTAACCATCCCGAGGTGGTCAACACAAAAGTTTTGCATATTTATTAAAAAAAAAATCATTTTTTGCAATTAGACCATCTGTTACCGTCGCCCTTTAAGGAACAGGCGATAAAAATGCACTTCATATTTTTTTCTCAGGAGGATTTTTATAACAGTTCCTTTTCAAAAATATCTTTAATGTATCCAATGGGGATATTTTTCTGCTCCAATCCTTTCCAAACCAACACAGCTTTGAATTGATTCAAATTAAAAGAAGTAGCAGAATACGAAACATCTGGTATTTCATCTCATTTGAGATAGAAGAAATGGATGGAAAAGAAGAAAATGATAACAACCACTTTTTCATCGATTCCCTTAACCCTTTCCCAAACAAGAATTGGTTTTGACGTCCCAAAATAAAAAGGCTTTGGAAAGCATTGAAACAAAAGAAGAAACTGCTGATAACCAGCAGTTTCTTCTTTTGTCTCAATATTTTCTGTGTCATATTTTACAAAAATCCTTACATCAATATCATCCATTTTGTCATTTGTGGCAGTTTTTGAAGTGGATCACCCTAAAATTCTATCGTTTGGGAAAGGGTTAATATTCCACCAAGACAATCCTGTTAGAGAAGTATAGATCATTCTTCTTTGAAAACCATTACTTCTATGATCCACTCGTTCTGTGAGTTAAGCAACAATTAGTATGATTCCAGACAATCTTGAATTACATACCAAGACTGTGGAGCTGGACACAGCGAACTGAACTGAACTTTACTCTTGTAAATAAAGGCCTCAGACCCAAAATACATTAACATATATATAAAAATAACATTTTAACAGAGTTGTGTTTGTGGGGTTATATTTTCCTAGGAGCTTAAAACTAGTACTCGGCTTGAAAAGTCATTTGCAGGTCTGTTATCTTTTTCATAATTGTATAAACAAAAAGTGTTAGATTCTTAATTCCTCGTTCGTTCTGCATCTTCATGATCTGATAGAAATCAGCTTTATATCTATTACCAGTGTACCAATTATATATATTACCAGTGTACCAATTATATAAATAACTTCTTTCTTTTTCGTGTCTAGCACATTTAAAAGGGTGAGCGGTGTCTTGTAACCTTATTTCTGACTGTTATCCCAATTGTATCAATTTGATACAAAAAGATCCATAGCGAGCCAATAAATAGCAAAAAAAGATACAACATTCAAGTGACACGCATTGTCTATCTTTGCCGATTGAGCATCTCGTAGACAATTGATATCTCATATAGATAGGAAATACAGCTACAAAAGATACTAATTGAATTGTGGATTGAAAACGTCTAGAAAAAGATGGATTCACTCTCATAAGAAATGTGATTGACGCGCCACGGAGGAAGAGGAAAAGGGGAATATATGTGACTATCACGTTTAAAAGGACCTTTTCAGAAGTCCACGAAACCAAATTTCGAGAAACGGACCAGGCTTAGAAGAGGTCAACAATATTTATTTCGAAAATGAATAAGCACTAAGATGGGGTAAACGTTTTAGACTTCGAAAATCATTTTGGAGTGGGAGGTATAGACCCTAGTCAGCCTGCCCAGATTGACACGGGTCAATTAATTTGAATCGGGATCTGGAAAAACGTCCCTCATAGCATTTGAGACAGCAGGTTTTCAAGATCATGCTGTGCCTAAACGCAGTTTAGCCAGTATCCACATTACCCTCAAGTGGTTGCTACAGACCATGACAAAGCTATTTGAGAACAACATGATTCCTGGTCAGACTGCGTGTATACGCAGGCTGATCTGGAACCATGTTATTCTCAAATGCTATAAGGGACATTTTTCCATATCCTGGCTCATTTAATACTTCCTAAACGGCCACTTTTAGAATGACAGATCAATGACAGATCACACTTTAGGGATTAAAGTGAGTCGTGGATACTAGGCCTACTGGATACCACAGGAACAAATCTAGAAATATTCATAAATGACAATAGTTTTATCAAACCACTTACTCTCTATTTTAATCTTTTGGTTACAAGAAAAATGTCTCTAGAACAAGGAATGTGATGTAAAAGTAATTTGTTTAATGTACATTACTTCAAGTAAAATTTAGATGTACATAGCCTGTTCAAACAATATTTCACGGTGTATAATCACGTGACTCAGAATTTCAGAAAATCTTCAATTTTTTTGTTAATACTTGATCAATTTGAATTCGGTTTGAAGCAGAGAATGTGTGAAAATGTCAGGAAGAAGCTGGAGGTGATGATTTTTTGAGAAAAAAAACTGATAAAAAAGTGATTGAAGATCAACCAAAATTTTGGTCGATCTTCAATAACTTTGTATCAGCAGATTTTTCAAATGTCAACTATGTCCATCTTATGCATGACGTAAGACCACCTTCTCTGCTTCAAACCGAATTCAAATTGGTCCCGGATTAACAAAGTCATTGAAGATATTCAGTAATTATTGTATCACGTGATTATCCACCGTGTATTTGTAGTTCGCCATTTGTAGTTCGCCAAAGAGATGAACCTGACAGGTTATCTTTATTTCCTCCAATTCTGAAGAGTGTTACATTTTCAAACGATTGTAAATAATTTCCAACCAACAAACATTGTAGTTCGAAAGATAGAAAGGTCGAGATGTCACATCCCGGCTTAAGGGTTTGTCTATACCTCGAAGAATGCACTCAAAGGACACAAAAGGCAAAAACAATCAGTTGAGAGTTCTTGTTAAGAAAGGTACCTGGTGGGACAATCCTATAATATACTGATATATATGCAACTCACGCGTCTTTTATTTGTTTTATGTTGTTCTTGCAAGTATCCATTTATCTTTCGTGTAACATAATGTCGTGATATTCCTTGTCTTTTTTTTCTTCTCCTTCATTCTTTTAAAAATAGGAAGACTCTCAGTGTCTTATCATACAAATTTTTCCCACATAATGCGCTTCAAAACTATGTAACATTGTTTATCGAACTGTGTCGACATATGACATTGAATTTTTAAGTTTTCATTATCATTGATGAATAAAAGTTTACGTGTACGTGAAGATAAATGTTCGTTGCAGTACTGCTGGATGGTAAATATTATCTTTTTCATAGGAAGCAGTAAGCAAGTCACGTGCTATTAATTTATTCGTCGAGACAAATATTAGATTATTTCTTTATCTTTCGCCAAAGTTGTAATTTTGGTAATTTTGTAAAGAAACATAGTGCAAAGAAGCCAACTAGAAACCTAACTATGTTAATATCGTTGGCGATGTCTAAAATTTTATAGCTACAATTTATACAAAATTTAGTCACACATTTTAAAGTGTGTATCTATGCTTTGTCTCCTAACTTCCAAACAACATTATGCAATGGAGTAAGTATGCTTTTCACGTAGCATACATTGTTACAGGTAATCACATTTGGTCATGTAATTGGTTTTTGACTGCATAAGCGCGAATAATGCAATGTAGCAATCTTCTATTGGAACAGCTGAGATTGGCACGGGCACAGAAAAGGGACACTCAGTATGAAAATAATAGTTATTAGTCTGGTAAATGGTTACATGTGAACATCTTAATTACAAAACATTTTCCGTTCATAGTACGTAATTCAAGAAGTCTCGAATCTATCATTTGTATAATACTCATTTCTAAAATCACGGAACTAATATATCGTTAAAGTAATAGAAAAAAGAGAATAATTCCCAAATGGTTTATTAAATATGATTTAGAAGCACAACTTAAGAAAGTAATCCCTCGAGAAACGAAGATAAAATGCATTTTACTGTCTAGTTCATCATAGACCGCGTTAACCTAACCCTTTGCAAAATTAATTTTGTTTAAATTTCCCTAAAAGGACTTGCCGCTGTATGTCAACCGACATATATAATCATGGTACGCTGATTACATTGATTCTCAAGTCATTGAGAGCCATTTTTTACTCATTATACCAAAAATCAACATGGGAAATTTTGCTCAACGAAAAGCTAATGGAACCATGTACAAAAACAGAATCAGTTTCTCCTCATATCAAAGACTACAGAACATGAGAATCATTTAAGATAAGATTCAAGTGACAACATAGTTGCTGTTTCGCTTGTTTGTTCTTTCGTTTGTTTGTTTGTTGGAATCGACTGTTTCACCTTTTCACTTTGATTTGGCTCAATTGTGTGCGAAATTCTTCTTTCTATTGGAGTAAAACTACCCCCCCCCCCCCAAAAAAAAAATAAATAAATAAAAAACAAAAAGCAAACAAACGAAAACAAAAAAACCCCACAAGTTTATTGTGAGATGAATCTCCAGAAAATATATCTTAGTTTTTCTGCATTCGTGCATTGTCTTTTTTACCAATTGAGTATCTCGTATTCGACTGATATCTCATACAGATAAGATACACAGCTACACAAGATATATACGTACTAATTGAATTGTGGATTGAAAACGTCTAGAAATAAAGATGGATTCACTCTCATAAGGAATCTGATTGACATGCCACACAAGAAGAGGACATTTACTGAATGAGGCTATTTCTATGAACTGTACGAAGTAGAAACTTAGGAATTTGCTGGTGCTCCTTTGAAGACGAGACGACAAAAGAATACAATTCAATCGTTCTATAATTTTTTTGCATTCCTTGGTCTATCACATTTTAGGGGAACGGAATGACATCATCCCATAAGGAACCGGTAAAAACTGCACTTCATTTTTGTTTCTCCGGAGATTTTGTATTACCTTTCTTTTTCCAAAATATCTTTAATATTTTCCATGGGGGGACATTTTTGCTTTAATCCTTTCTAAAACAAGGCAACTTTAGAAGGCAAAACAAAGCTACACGAATAGTTGACATTTCAATTCAAATTGATAGATAGAAGAAAATTGATGGAAAGAAGAACATGTTTGCTCTAAGTATTTTCTACGATTCCCCAAATATTTTCGAAAGGCAATCGTAGTAGAGAAGTATAAACCATTGTTCTTTTGGAAAGCGTTACTTCAACCGTTTAATCGCTCTGTGATTTAAGCAGAAAATACTACGATTCCAGATTGTCTCGAATTACATACTATGAAATGTGGAACGGTGTGTCTCAACCTAGTTTCTGACTGTGAACTCAATTGTAGAAAAACTGATAGGGAAAGATAGATTGTGAGACAACTTATTGAACATATATGCATTATTCGAATATGAAGTATTGTCTACAGGATATATACTAATTGGGGATCTCGTATACGATTGGTATCTCATTCATATAAATAGGAAATACAGGTACAAGTACACAAGATGCTAATCGAATTGTGGATTGAAAACGTCTAGAAATAAAGATGGATTCGCTCTCATAGGAATGTGATTGACAAGTCACGCAAGGAGGGGAACTTTAGAGTGTGGGGTTAGTTCTAGATGAACCACCAGAAGTATAAATTTTGAAATTTGCCGGAGATCTCTGAAAGACATCAAATAAATACTATCCAATCGTTCTATAATTTTGCATTGTTTGGTTTACCACATTTTAGTGGAACCGAATGATATCATCTCTTAAGGAACATTTGATCCAATGCATTTTATATTTGTTTCTCAAGAGACTTTTTTAATTCTTTTTTCCAAAATATCTTTAATGATTCCCATGTGGATATATTTCTGCTTTAATCCTTTCCAAAAAAGACAATTTTTTTAATCAAATTCAAAGGAGTTGCAGAAAACAAAACGAAAAGTTGATATTTCATTCAAAAGGGTAGATAGCAGACATTGATTGAAAAGAAAATGATATCTATCTGTTATTATTTTTTTTCGGTTCTGCCAACATTTCACAAAAACAGTTCTATTAAAGCTGTCTAAACCAGTGTTCTTTTGGAAAGCGTCACTTCAACAATGTAATCGTTCTGTAAATCAAGGATTACAAAGTACAAAATACTTCGTTTTTCTTTGTTCTCTGTGGAAGACTGGAATCAATGGAAAGATTACTACGAGGGACGGTCGAGAAATACCTGGACTTTTCATGCTGCTGTCTCACCACTTGCAGCTATGTGAACACGTTATGTAGTGGCGAAGTCTACATTCACCAGCTAATAGTGGTAGGTTTATTTCAGTGATACTTGTGTATACGTAATATTTTGTGCACTATTATGTGGTAGGTGTTTTATGTATCATGTTTTATTTGTTAGATGACCAAACAGAGTAACCAATGCAAATGAGCATTAAAGTACATTGTAATTTTAATCTTGAATGAGTTAAGTTTTGAACCGCATTCTCACTGGAGACATGATTTGGTCCATTATTCCGAACTTGAGATAATTAATCTCAGTAAAAGCAGTGAAATCGAGCTGGTTCCACACCCTCTACAAAGATTAAGCTGTTTCTTCGGCTGGCGGCCACGGTTTTTGCCTTTTGAGATTCGCGAGGATTGAAAGTTACTTTTTTCATGTCAAAAGGTCAAACTGTCACCACCAAGTACTATTCTGAAGTAAATATGACAATTCTAAGAGAAATATTGAAGCAAATGTGATCAAGGTTAGCAGGGAAAAACATCATCCTTCTTCACGATTACGCCCCCTGCCAAAACGCCGCATCTAATATGTGTGTTATCCACTACATGTATTTCAAACAGCAATTGTTGTCTCAAACTCCTTATGGCCAAGACCTCGCCCCACATAACCTTTATTTGTTTACAGGACTTAACAAATACTTGTTCACTGTTCGAAAGAAATAAAAGACCTTAGCGACTTTGAAATCTACTGTTTCACAGTACCTGAAACGGGACTTCATGGTTAAAAGTGGGGTTAAAAAGCTCCTACGTAGATATCAAAAGTGCATAATAGTAGATGGATAATTGTTTGAAACAGTGTAGAAAGATAATTGTTAAAATGTTGAAGTGTTTTCGAGAACAAGTCAAAAGTCCGGATTTTTTCTGACCGTCCCTCGTATATACTAGTAATATGCAACTCTGGCGTCTAGCGTTTATTTACTTTGCGTAATTAGCTGTTCACTTTTTGCGTAATATAACTTCAAGCTAAAAATATGTTAAAATGTATTTTTTATCGTTTCTTCTTTTTAATTGTTTATGTTATCAAGTTGCAAAGACTAGCATAGAAAAGACCGAGGAGACCCTAAACGCTGAAATAGTCTAAGACGGATAATATGGTATTTTGCATGAGAAAGCAAAGATATGCAAGTCACGTGTTAAAATTGTTACGTCCAGACTAATTCCAAATAGTTTCTATTTCTTCTGCTTATGTTATGCTTTCGTAATCTTGTAAAGAGATTGAGTGCAAAGATAGCATCTTGATTAAGGAAAGCGAGCAAATTTGATATTTCTAATGCCAACAAAACTGTTGTAACAGAATCTTTTAATACATTAGCTTTTACAATTATATTACTATATATGGGGTGTCCAGGGGCGGATCCAGGATTTCTTCCAGGGGGGGGGGGGGGGGGGGGGGTCCAAGCCCAAGATTCTTTTCCGGGGGGGGGGGGGGTGTTCCAAGCTCAAATTAGGGCTTAAAATGTAATAAATATGTATCGTTACACTAAATTTATATAGTCAAAATTTAATTTTCGGCCAATGCCAGGGAGGGTGGGTCCGGACCCCCCTGACCCCCTCTAGATCCGCCCATGGGTGTCTACCTACGATTAGTGTCCTAGCAACATTACTTGAATGCAGTAATAACAGGATCAGGTACAATGTATACAGCTGAGCCGCGTTCTTTAGAGCGAGATTTTTAAGATTTCTCAAGATGTTTTGGATAAAGCGTTTTTAAGACCGAGACTTTGACCGAGCTGTTCCGAATGCTCCATATTCATACAAATGACGTCATCATGACGTCATTTGTATAAAGTATGGAGCATTCGGAACACCGCGGTTTATGAATTATGGGGCGTTCGGAACATCTCGGTCAAGTCTCTTTTATATTGAGTTGACCGAGGGATTCCGCATGAAGTATATGGTAATGGCGCCTCCCATTTAGGGCCTTAAAAATCTTGCTCTAAAAAGTGCTTTATCCTAAAATATCTTAAGAAATCTCAAGATATCTCAAGAAATCTCGCTCTAAAGAACGCACCCATGCTTTTCATCGAATGTCTTGTAACTACAGCTCTAAACAAGCTGCAGGTAAGAGGTTTTCGAAGAAAAGTGACAATTTGTCTGTATACAAAAATGAATTTAAGTAAGAAGGCACAGTGAGAAGATCCTGTAATATATATAAAGGCAAATAGAACATTGGTATAGGCACAGAAAAGGGACAGTCAGTATAAATGTAATAGTTATTAGTCTGGTAAATGGTTATTCGTGAAAATATATAAAAAAATCAAGACATTTCCTGTTCAAAGTGTACACCTCCTAATATGAGAACTCTAGAATCTTCAATTTGTATCATAATTATTTCTAAAATCACGAAACTATTGTGTTGTTAAAGTAATAGAAATAAACGAACATTCCCAAATGGTTTATCAAATATGATTTAGAAACTTGTTTTACAAGGGGTCCAACGTACACAAGTTTTTGTGGTCAAAAAGATCGGCAGTGGACAAAGATGGCGGCTAAATGATTGAATTTGTGTCGATTTTGGGGACAAAAACTGAAAGTAAGTGCGTTTCTTGGCTTTGATATACCTTGTCACCTAGCCGAGGATGTGAAGACAGTATTCACGCTCCTAGGGAAATAGGCCTTAACTTCTGACATGTTCTCAAACTCCATTGATGCTCGAAGTAATGCGAAGCTTGAGGCGGCAACAAAATCCGAAACTGATTTTGACCTGTATAAAATCGCCATTTGCATTAAAAATGCGATGAAATGAGACCAACCCTCGCTGTCTACACCATTTAAACAATAAGCCCAACAATCTGATTGCACTTTTAACGTATGCAACACCTCGCATTCATGTAAAAACCCTATGTAAGCTGTCTAAGGTGGACTGTGGCCAACTGTACGAAAATAATGTTGTCACCATGTCAAATCTAACGATCCCTTGTCAAATTTCGAATTGTGTTTCCCAAAGGTTTTGTTTTGAAGTCCTTTCACATACCTGAAACAGGATACCCAAACCCCCACAAATGGTTTTATTTTACCCTCAAAATGAATCTTGTACCCCTCGTTTTTGTAGACAGCCTACTTTGTCTCTTAAAGAGGGGATGCAAGCATCCTGTAAAATAAGCATTTGTACCCCCAGATTTAAGAATCAATGGGAACGCTGCTGAAAAGTATTAAAGAACATTGTTTTTAGAACCACGAATTCTCTTTGAGAATGAAGTGATGTTAAAAATATGTATAAATCATTTATAGTCTAGATCTATGTTTAGTAGGAGTCAGTCAGGCTTCAGTAAGAATGTGACTGGATCTACTGCCACTGCGTGACTTAATAATTCCCTTTGATAAGATGTAAAAATATCGAGGAAAAGGAATAAGACGGTATCAAAAATTTTCTTCCTTTTCGTCAATATTTTCTAATTGTTCAACACTTGGTTATATGTATCATTCATTGTTTGGGAAATGGTTATATTAATCATTGTCATCATTATAATGCCGTTGTTTGAATAAATCTTGTTTATATTTTTCAGGTGATGTTAATCTTCCATGGCAGACACTTGACCGTAGCAGAAAGATCAGTATCCCGGTCCTGATGAATGCCGAGAAATAACTGGCATAACTGTCTGAATTAACTGAGACGGCATACCAGAAATATTACCTGAAGTCACAAATGAACATTTTTATGCATGTTTTTCAAGAACTCTGTAAACACACTGTAAAGATGGATGCTATTGATTTATGAAGTTTGACACAAGATGATGAAAACCACAGTCAAGCTTCAAGATATTTTCATGGATGATGGTTCCCAGTCTTGCAATGCTAATGACCAGACCTACAGCTTTTAAAGAAGTTTATGTTAAATTAAACCTTTCCCAAACCTCAAAATTTTAGGGTTGTCCAATTTTTAAGTTGTTTCAGAGACCAAAAACAGATGTTAATTAAGGTAGGACTTGCCTATGATATAGCTCAGAAAACATTGAGACAAAAGGAGAAAATGCTGGTTATCAGAATTTTCTTCTTTTACCTCAATGTTTCTCAAGCCTTTTCTATTAAGGACTTCAAAATCAGGTCTTGTTTGGGAAAGGATTGATTAAGCATTTTGTCTTCTGATACTATTTGGTGTTGCTCGTTACAGAATAAAATCCTGTCAAACTTGTACAATGTGGTACTGTATAACCCTTCCAAAGACAACAAACTTTGATGTTGGTCCCAATTCAAAGATGTTGCAGACAGTAATTCAAAGTGAAAAATATTTTATGATTTTTGGTCTTTCTTGCTTGAAAATATTGTGGAAAATGAAAAGATTGCTTGCTTGTCATATGTATGCAATTTCTTGATTTTCCACAATGTTATAAAAAAAAACCTCTATCTTGTTGGGCATCAATTTCAAAATGCCACTATATGGTAAACTGATGGAGTAATCTTTGTCCGCTAGACTGGTCAAAATAGAAAATGGTTGCCGACAACAATGTGAATCTGACTTACAATGTGAAATCGTTGGCTCAGCACGAAACAGTTGTAACTGCCTATAAACATATAGGCTGTTAGAACTGTTTCACGCTGAGCCATCGATAATGTTGAATGTTCATTTCATATGGTAGAAAAATAAAAAGGGATAGGGGGGTGAATGCTTATTGTCAGCATTTTTATTACGCTTCCCTCAATGTTTTCAAAAGCATCATCTCATAGACCTATACATCACGACCAAGGATTGTTTGAGAAAAAGGCACCAGACCCCTGTCTCGACCAGTATCCTTTCTGCCATTCGCAAAGGCGACTCTAGTGGGGGATTGGTGCGTTGGGTCGCTCGCCCTAAACCCCACCACATCCCCCCTGCCCCCAGGAAAAATCCTGGATCAGACCTTGATTTGACAGAAGTCTTTCTATCGTCAATGGATTTGAATAATTAAAATGAGAGAGCAGTCGATGGCTTTGATTGGAAGTTCTGTTAGTACATATTGAGAAAACATGTAGATGACCAAAATCTGTGAAAACTTCTTCATTCGCTATGGTAAAATCATTGATGGAAAAGGCAATATCAAGGTGTATCAATGAATCTTTTCTCTTCAAAATTTTAAACAGATGTTCCAGACACTCACGGGATAAATTATTTTTAACTTGAATTTTACTACAGATTTTCCATAGACAAAGACATCTGTCAAAAGTAGATTAAAATGTCATCTGACAATTTCAGACTACCAGGCTTGGCAGGCTACTAGCAAATAATGAACCAATGACCAATTGGATCATTCAGGACCAAGCTTTTGAAAGCATCAACTGGAAAAGGATGCTGGTAACTATATTAACAATTTCATCCTTTTCCACAAGTGTATTGCATGGCAGGACAACTGGGCTTATAGGTGATAGGACATTGAATGAACAAATAATTCATTTTTTCCATTTATTTTCAACTCATTTTTTATGTCCCTGATAGATTAACCTTGTGAAATCATTGATGCAAAAGAAGGAATAATATAATTTCTCCTTTGCCTCAATATTTTTTAAGCTCTCTACACAAATGCTATCTTCATTAAGAAACAGCTGATTTCAAATTGGGCCAGTTCAACATTTAGTTGTTTGGGAAAAGATTAAAATGAGGTGAAAATATAAATCAAAAAAGCAAACTCAAGATTCTTCAACCACTGCTATTTTCTTTAATTACACAAAACAAATTCCAATTTCATATCGCTTGGGAATTGCCAAAACCAAAGTACATTAATAATTTACTTGGAAATCTAAGGCTAGATATCTAAAACTTTGCAAAAAAAAAAACCTTAAGACTCTCATTTTAACAAACAAGTCTATTCGAAACTCTCTAATAAGGTAAGCTTTTTGAGAACATGGAGGAATTAGATGCTTGTCCAGGGACAATTTATTGATCCTGCTTTAAACTCTGGCAAAAAAGTCCAAAGTTTTTTAAACTGAATTAACCCACAATAAAGTCTATTAATGCATGACAATTAATCTAAAACATGTAAATCTTTAAAATGATAAGAACCGTTGTAACAGTTTATCTTGGCCTCGGGGTATCATGGCCCCCACCCTGGGTATCTTGGCCTCCACCTAAAATTTTGTTCCAGAGTCCCCAAAAATTCAAACAATGTCTACAAATGTTACACCTTCTGTTAAATGTAAAGAAAAAACAAAGTTTAATGTGTTTTGGTCAAATTTTTCGGCTTTTTTGCTTGAAATAGCTGCTCAGGAGCCAAAATAAACTGATACACCGGTAAAGCTAATGATAAATGACCTGACAGAGCATACCTAGCTAATACTAGTAGCTAAATATGCTCTGCCTGGTCATTTATCAAGAGCTAAACTTCATTTAAAAAAAAGTTATCTCTTTTCAATGAATTTTGGATAAAAAGTCTTCAATTTCATTCAGTTCGTTAGTAAACATGAAAAGTTTTGTCTCTCCCTCTAGCGTGTAGCCTCAGGTACTCATCCAAGTGGAGATTAATCTGTAACACATCATTCTCTTTGATTCAACTGTTTCCTGAATGGTCTTTTTCCCTGAAATATAGAAACAATACCTCACAAAGTTGGATAGTTCTGGTAGATTACTGCTTTGATGGAGTTTACAGCTGCATTCAACAATATTTCAGCTTCAATTTTGTAGCTGGTGCACCTAACAATGTGCCCCATCAATGCTTTGTGTCAAATTTATTACAATAACCAATTAAATCCACCAGCTATTCATCTCTAGCTTTAGTTTGTGAAAGGTTGTTTACAACTTTAAACTCATAAGTCATTTTTCTAGATGATTTTCTACATCATGAATGTACATACCATGTAATCCATTACCACAAATTGAATTACCAGAACATCAATGCTTTGGAAATCATTAATCATTTTGGAGAAAAAGAAAAGTATAAAAAATTATATTCACTTGAAATTGTCGTCTGCAACATCTTGAATTTAGACCAATCTAGATAATAACAGCCTCTGTCTTAACTTAGCTGTATGAAGTGTAAAGTGTTACAGAAGCGCACCTCTGGTATGCAGGGCACATTAAATGTTGTGCTTTGTTCTTGCTTATCATGATGGGGACTGCTATCCCCCACACCTCCTTCTCCTTTTCCTTGACCCTTTTCGATTCTTTTACATGAATTGTGATTTTTTTTTTATCTCAAGCCCTAACCAAAAGCATACAAAATAGGATAAAACTGATTTTTGCGCCTGGTAAACCAGAGACTACCCCAGACGACCATATCAAGTGAATGTAATTTTACATTTCGGGTCCCTCTGGATAGAAAACACTTTGGAAAATGAACACATGTATTGCTCATTCATTTTCAATTTCCACAGTATTTTCTGGCGCATTGTTATTTTAATAATGTTTGGGTCCCAAAATGCGTCAAATGGACTTGATAATACGCCTAGGACTTCATTATAACATAATTCATTGTTACGCGAACTTACGCCTCTGAATTTGCAGCGCAATTCGAAATTTTTACAGGAGATAGTTGGATTAATAATTGACATGGTGGCGACATTATTTTCGTACAGTTGACCACAGTCCACCTTAGACAGCTTACATAGGGTTTTTTCGTGAATGAGAGGTGTTGCATACATTAAAAGTGCAATCAGATTGTTGGGCTTATTGTTTAAATGGTGTAGACAGCGAGGGTAAGTCTCATTTCATCGCGTTTTTTATGCAAAAGGCGATTTTATACGGGTCACAATCAGTTCCGGATTTTGTTGCTGCTGAAAGCTTCGCATTACTTCGAGCATCAATGGAGTTTGAGAACATGTCAGAAGTTAAGGCCTATTTCCCTAGGAGCGTGAATACTGTCTCCACATCCTCGGCTAGGTGACATGGTATATCAAATCTAAGAAACATACTTACTTTCAGTTTGTGTCCCCAAAATCAACCAAAATTCAATCATTTAGCCGCCATCTTTGTCCACTGCCGATCTTTTTGACCACAAAAACTCGTGTACGTTGGACCCCTTGTTTAAGAAAAACTCACAAGAACCTAAGATAAATTGCCTTACTTGCATGTTCATCGTAGACCGCGTTAACCTAGCCCTTTGCAAAAATAATTTTGTTTGGACTTGTCACTATATGACAACCGCATTCGTAATTATGATGCATTGATTAAATTGATTATCAAGTAACTGAAAGCTATTTTTTTTAAAAAAGAACATTATACTAAAATAAACATGGGGAAATATGTTTCAATGGCGAAAAGGTAATGGGCTCATTTACAAACACAGAATCGGTTTCTCCTTATATCAAAGAGAATCCGTAAATATACGAACGTAACATTCAAGTGACAAAATGCTGTGTCGTTTGTTCGTTCGTTCATTTGTGTGTTGGAATCGACTGTTTCAGTTTTATTTGGATTGTATGTGTGCGAATTTCTCCTTTATATTGAAGAGAGGTCAACAAAAACAACAGCAGCAACAAAAACAAGTTTATTGCGAGATAAATCTGCAGAAGATATATATTGTAGTTATTCAGCATTTGTGCATTGTCTGGCGTTGTCAATTTAGGATCTTCATACGATTGATATCCCATATAGATAGGAAATACAGCTACACAAGATACTAATTGAATTGTGAATTGAAAACGTCTATAAATAAAGATAGATTCACTATCATAAAGAACGTGATAGATGGGCCACGCAAGAATGGAAAATTAAATGAGCTTTAATCTGGAAAAAAGGTCACTTATAGCAATTGAGGAAGCCATATTTCAACATCAGTCAGTGTCTAGTTGGAGACTGGTAGAGACCAATGCTGCTCTTTTACGACTGCTACAAGTCATGTACATGTAGAAGCTATTGGAGAACAACATCGGTCCTGAAGAATCTATTTGTACAAAACTTGTTCCACATAATGCACTTCAAAACTTGTAGCATTTATCCATATGCTATGCGTCGATATATGACGTGGAATTTTTAAGTTTGTACGTCAAAGATATTGATCTATTAAAATTTGATGTAATTTGATTCAATCAAAAGCAAAGATTAATGAGGTAACAGTCATTCGAATATCGAATATTCAATATGTAAGTCTGAAGTTCTAAATGTAGATATTGAATTGTGTGACTGAAAATGAAACATTCAATTAATCATGTCTCTAACCGAAGAAAAGACCGACGTAGTAATTTGCTTTATTATGGCTTAAAGATCAGTCCAATGGACTTCCTTGTAAATGGGGCAGTCAAGTTTACTGAACTATGAAATATATTCAAAGCTATAAATAGATGCATGGTATCAAAGTATTCAAGGTATTCAAATGGATAATCAAAGTACCTAATCTTAGTACTCTACGAATCAAAGTATTCAAGGTATTCAAATGGATAATCAAAGTACCTAATCAAAGTACTCCACGAATCAAAGTATTCAAGGTATCCAAATGGTTAATCAAAGTACCTAATCAAAGTGCTGTACTTCTGGACGGGCCTACATTATTAACAAATTTGCTTCCCAACAGTACTTTCAGTACTTTGATTAAGATGTAGTAAAACTGTTTTGGGTGTCTATGGAGGTCAACTTGTGGCTTAATCTCCCAACAATATTACGCAATGCAGTAAGTATGCTTTTCACGTATAAGTTATTATTGTGGGATAAAAGGGAATGTAAAAGTAATCATATTTGGTCATGTAACTGGTTTTTCATTACATAAGCGACAAGCAATACCGTGAAACGATCTTCTAACTGAACAACATAGATTGACATCGACACAGAAAATGGAAATCAGTATCAATCTAGATCTAATAGTTTTAGTCCGGTAAATGGTTATCTGTGAAAATCCAAAATTGCATAATATAGCAAAGAAAATATAGAGTTAAAAGGAGAAAATGCTGGTTATCAATATTTTCGTCTTTTGTATCAATATTTTCTCAATGTTTTTATAATAGGGACGTCCAAACCAATGAATATATAATTTTTAGTCTAGTAAATAGTTAGCCTATCTATGAAAATCTAAAATTGCAAAACAGTTTCCTAATCATAGTATGTAATTCGAGAACTCTAGAATCTATTATTTGTATCATATTCATTTCTAAAATCACGAAACTATTGTGTCGTTAAAGTAATAGAAAAAAAGAGAATAATTCCCAAATGGTTTATTAAATATGATTTAGAAACACAATTTAAGACAGAAATCTCTTGGGAAAGAAACCAAAATAAAATGCCATTTTTCTGTCTTGTTAATCGTTAACTTCACCATTTCCAAAACTATTTTTGTTTAGAGGCTCCCTAAAAGAAACTTTTGCAAAATTATTTATGTAAAAGAGGAAAATATTCATTCCTAGAACTTTCTTCTGAGTTCGCAATAGTTATTGAGTGATTAGGTACACAATTTTTCTAACGACAGCCTTAGCGGGCATTGCACGTTTTAGGTTTGTCTAGTAAACAAATGTTAGTTTCTGGAATTTGGTCCAAGAATGCCAAGACGACGCAATTCCATTCTAACGATATTTGATTTCTTGTATCGAAAAGGAAATTCTTTCGAGACATCAAAATATCTGTAACCAGAGTGTCTAAAACATTACGAGAAGAAATATGAGCATGATTAAAATTTCGTTGTTTTCTAGTTATTGTTTTATTGTAAAAAAAATATTTTACCATTTTACAGACTATCAACAAAATGTGAACAGAATCCATTCTATCAAAATATTTTATATTTAAAGTGACATTTCAGATTTTTTTTGTCATAAATTTTACTTTTATTTTTATCTGAAAGGGCATATTTCCTTGTGAAAATTCTGAAAATTTCAACCCAAAATATTGCGCCGTTTACGAGAAATTTATATTTTTGTGTTAAAATTAAACAAATTGTTGTGGACAACATTTCGGATTTATATGCAATTTGTCGATTATGTCTCAACATTAAATGCGTGTTTCTCGCTTATTGGCAACAACTTAAAAAAACTAATAATATTTATACTCATTAGAATAACCAATTTTGGCATCAAGACATACTTTAAAAATTTGAAATTGGAATGAAATGTCCCTTTAAAAGAATAAAAGAATAAAGATTTCAATCGCTCCTCTTAGCTCAACTTCTTTTCACAAATTTTCTAGCTATCATCAGTACACTTTAAACGTTTTGGAAATGGTTGTTGACTGTGTACTTTAAGAATTAAGAAACGCAAGGTGTGTTACGATAATAATTGAATGTTTTAGAAAGACAACATGTAATTTAAACTAATGACGTCTTTAAACAGCATCCAAAAACCTGCATGGTGGTTATTAAGATAAATGGATGTAGGTTGACAGTGCACTTACCTACGCAATCAGGTTTTGAAGGGTATTTCGCTGCTTTTCAATGAAAATCTCGTAACTGCAGCTTAAAACAAGCTGCAGTTACGAAGTTTTAGTTGAAAAGCGACGGTTTTGTTATCTTAAGCTTTAAGCATTCGGCTTGCAGGTTTAATCAAAATGTGATTGGAAAACTCAAAAACCCGGAAAACGTTAAATTGTCGGATGGATAAACGGACGAAATATGGTAAAATAATAAATATCCCGATTTTTAATACGAGAAATAAAAAGTCAGATATGCAAAACTAAGTTCATACCACATAATCGTGCTCTTTGTTAACTGTCAATCTTTTACTAGCATATTCTCGTGTCAGCGCCAAAGTTAGTATCCGTTAAAATACATTGGAAACAAAGAGTATAGATATAAAATTATAATCAAATACATATTTTCTTTTAAAATGTAATTGGTGAGATTTCAAGCAAATGATGCTGTTTCTAGATCACCGTAAACCTTTTCTGCAAAGTGTGGCTCGAGGGAGGGGGGGAATAAATGCATTCTGAATTGATTATTTCGAATTAATAACTTAATTTTGTGGTACTTATTTGAATCGTCTAAATTAGACTATTCCAATTAAGGACAGATCCTCCATTTATTTCCTACGGTAAGATTTTTTTATTTTTTTCTGTACTGGTATTTAAATATATGAGAGGTAAAAAATGACTTAAAAACTATAGGTCACCAAGCGAATTAAAAAGTTATTGGATTTCAAGAAAGACTACTCTTGTCTAAAATTGCAAAATTGAGGTGTCACTTAAATACCCACAAAAAAGGTGTTCGAAATGACTAGGGTTACATAAATAAGTCTTTATTGTGTTCAATATGTTTTATTCTGTCTAAATGAGTATCAATTTGGGAAAATTTAGTGATGCTTTTGAAATCTTTAGTAAAACATTCTTTCCAAAGTAGCTGAAATTGCTCTTTTTTCGCAACGTTTCTGATGATAAAAGATATTCCAGTGGTAAGATTTTTTTCCTTTTTGGTATAGACATAGTGCTTGGTCATACCTACAAAAACAAAAAAAAAGAAAAATATATCAAACCAAGCGTTTTTCTTAGTTATAAGTAAAAATTGGTTTATTTTTTGCAGCTCTGTCCGAAATTGTTTCACTACTTTTATCCATTGTCTTCCTTATTACCAGCTTTAGATAATAAAAAGTGTCATATTTTGTGTCCACCTGAAGCGGACTAGCTCATAAAGACACCACTTTGCGTTTGTTTGCTCCGTTTCCTATCGCTAACGCCACATGTTGAACGTGTAACAGAAAGAGAAATGTACCATCCGAGTACTATTACACTTTAATTGACCAAAGAGAGAAAATTGAAATAACCGAAAAGGGCCTTGTCATTTATCAACAAAACATTAACTGAATGTAAGAAATACATTTGCTGCAAAGGCCAATTACTGAAACAGCTTTATTTCGTTTTTTTAAGATATGCGCAATAAGCTGCGCAGTAACAACTGGAGGATCTGTCCTTAAGGGGGAATGCTCAAGTTTTTCGGAACACTCGGTCATTACAGTAGAAAATTAAATGTTTCGTACCATATATGTTTCGCTACCATATTTTCATAAATATTACTCATTACAATTTACCATTTTCGACGGTAAAGGCGTATTTATTACGCAAAACTGATTTCCTCAAGATGAAAATCGATTATTTAGAGCAAGACAGTTGTAAATGTGTATGCAGTTACCATTGTTTTGCGTCATTTTATTCATGTGTAGCTGATAAAAATTACTGTAATTCACTAATAAATGCGCTGACCAATACATTTTCTTTGGGAATTATTACCAGGACATGTTGCTTAATACAACGAGGGAGTTTTATCAAATTCAATTATGTAGAACTTGAAATATTTCCAAAATTATGCATATTTTGACACAAAACACTTCAGTTTCGTTGATCAAACTGAACACGTGAGCATGCTGTTTTATACATTTATGCGTTTATAATAGCACATATTTTGAGTTTTCTGTTCTTATTAAATGTAAGACGTTACTTTAAATCCATTTTCGGGACTAACCGATGATTTTGCTGCATTTTTTCAGCATTTTAGTGACCGTGGACAGGTGCAAGAAATTGAGCATTTTTTTGCCGTAGGGGTATGTGATACGAATGCCAATAAAATTCAAACAAGATCTTTGACCATCCATTTTCATTTTTTTTTCAATTGGTAATAACATGTAATTTCAACATACAAAATACAAATAAATTCTATTATTGGGAAAAAAATTTAGGAAACTGGGGCATTCCCCCTTAACACCCACAATAGATGGTTTGATAAACAATGAATGAAATATTACATTCTCCAGATCAAAACTCGCTTTTATTTGTAACCCTGGATTATCTATCTATCTATCTCTATATACTGCTTCACACCCTTACGTGTAATTTCGAGCAGGTGCGCGCCTGTGTCTATTAGTATAGACTGAAAAGGTTTAAAAGTAAGACAAGGAGAAAAAAAGTGATAGTTTGTTAAAAGAACGTGAAATAAGAATAAAAGAAGGTTAAAATATTTCTTACAGGGTTTATGGTTTGGGGTGGTGGATGCGACTGACCGCGAGCTTGAATGAATCCAAGTCTCGCGACAGAGCGACATCTTCAGGTAGTGCGTTCCACTGTACAATAGCCAAAGGAAAAAAAGAACATTTGTAGTAATTTGCTCCAGTATGTATCTGTCTGTAGGTTACTGAGTGGCAGTAGCGGGAAAGTCTGGTTGTGTGTTGAATATAAGTTGGCATTGGGACAGCCACCAGGCCATGAATAATCTTGTAAAATAGGCATAGGCGCGCGTCTGACCTACGCTGCTCAAGTGACCTCCATCCTAGCCTCTCCAACATTGAGGTAACGCTCGAGTGTGGACTGTAGTCGTCTAGGACCCACCTGGCAGAACGCCTCTGGACCATTTCTATTTTTGATATATTACTTTGGGTGTGGGCGTCCCAGACAGCACTTGCATACTCTACTTGGGGTCTAATGAGAGCTTTGAAGGCACACTCACGGATCTTGGGCGATTTTGTCCTGATATTTCGGCACAGAAAACCCAGGGAGCGATTAGCTGTGGAGGTAATGCGACTGACATGGGTGTTCCACGAGGAGTTGCTGGAGATGTCCACCCCAAGATAACGAGCGTTACTCACATTCTCAAGAACTTGTCCATGCAGGGAGTAAGAGGTGGGATATGGGTTTCGAGCCTTAGTAAATTGTATGACCGGGCACTTGGAGGGGTTGAAACTCATATTCCATCTCAAAGATCATGCCTGGAGTCTGTTCAGATCTGCCTGGAGTGTGTCACTGTCTGTTTGTTTGTCATTTAAGGTCATGTATACGGCTGTGTCGTCTGCAAAAAGCCTTACTTGCGAGGTAATACTTTCATGCAAATCGTTAATATATACCAGAAACAAGATGGGCCCCAGGACAGATCCTTGGGGTACCCCTGATGTTACTGGTATGGTGTCTGAGGTTTCGCCTTCCAGTACTACTGTCTGTTGTCGTCCACTCAGAAAAGCTCGTATCCATGAGAGGGCACCTCCACGAATGCCATATTGATGCAGTTTGAATAACAGCTTCTCGTGGGACACCATGTCAAAGGCCTTGCTGAAATCGAGTAGTATAAGATCGGTTTGCTTACCTTTGCTCGTGTTTCTTGCAAGGTCTTCCATCAACATAGTCAGCTGAGTCTCGCATTACCTACGTTCCCTGAAGCCATGTTGTAGGTCATACATGAGGTTGTTTGTGTCCATGTGTTTGACAACATTTGAGGCGACTACATGTTCCAGGACCTTACACAGGATACATGTGAGGGATATGGGGCGCTAATTCGCTGATAAAGACTTGTCTCCTTTCTTGTGCAAGGGGGCAACATTTGCTGTCGTCAAGTCGCTTGGTACCTGGCCTGTTTGGAGGGATACTGAAAATATTACCTTCAAGACTGGTACAATCTGCTCACGGAGCTCCCTCAGCGCTAGCGGTGTAATCCTGTCAGGTCCTGCTGCCTTGCCTGGTTTTAGTCCATTCAACAGTTTGAGTAGGCCGTTTGATGATATGTCAATCTCAGGCATGCTAGGGGTCATATTTATGTAGGTAGATGGTGTCTTTGTTACATCGAATTTAGAGTTATCAATGTTATTCTGAATGCTTACCTGGCATAGTTGAGAAAGACTCAGGGGTTATTTCGGTGTAAATACCGACTGAAATTGAGCATTCAGAACATTGCCTTGTCAGTTGTATCAGTGATCAACCTGTTGCCTTGTTTGAGTGGAGCAATACCTTGGTTGTCCTGTCTGGAGTTTTTCAGGAAAGTGAATAACTTCTTGGTGTCTACCTTTGAGTTGTCTTCGTTGTTGGCACCGATGATGTCCTCCAGATACTTATTGTAAGAAGTTCTTACCTTCTGTCTAACCAGGTGGCGTAGGGTTATGTATTTGTCCCTCTCTGCTTGGATACCCGTTTTCTTGTGTCGGCAGTAGAGTTTGTTCCTTTTACGGATGGTACGCCGGATGTCCTGAGTTATCCAGGGTAAGGAGGGCTTACTTTTAATTATCTTTGCTGGGACACATTGTTGTATGCTATTGTTAAGCCCAGTGGTGAATTCGTCCCAAAGTGCTTGAACAGACTTAACCTCACAGGTTAACAAAAAATTTCTTTGAAGGCCTCCATTTTGGTTCTGAGAAGCTCCCAATTTGCTTTCCTATATACAGGGACTTTACGGGACGTTGTCTTCAGAAGTTTGGGTTTGAGGTTGGCTTCCACACAGACAATGAGGTGGTCACTAATGCCGGGTATGGTATAGACCTTGTCAATCAATGTATCTTACATGGCGATCCAATAGGAGTATCGATGGAATAAATTCTTACTATGGGAGTCTTAAAAGACAAACACAAAATAATTAACTTTGTATATAAATAAAACATATTTTTTCTGAAAAGAACATGTACATAATTTAATCAAAATTTGCTCACTCGAAACACGCAATCGCAATATATAATCAAGATACGTTGATTACTTTGATTCCCAAATTGACCATACGAGTAAATTAAATCATTTCCTGTTGATTATTCTAAATATCACCATGGAGAAATTATTATGTACAACTGAATTCTAAGAAGAACAAACAAAAAACAAAAACAAAGTATGTTTCTCTCTTGGTATTTATCATCGAGTAACGAACAAGATCATCTGTAATTAAGAATATAACGTTAAAGTAGAATACCCGTAATGAAGCCATCCTGAGATTCATAAAACATCGGAATTTTTCGAGCGTCGTCGTTACGTGTGCGAACTTATTCAGGCGCGGTCGTAAACATTTGGCGGTGGAAAGTTCCACCGCCAAATGTTTTCGACGTCGCCCGAATATTTCCGACGTCGCCCGAATTATTCCGACGTCGCACGAATAATTCCGACGTCGCCCGAAAAAAGAGATTTGTTGTTTTCCGTTTCGTAGGATATTGTTGATTGTAAAATCTACTGTTTTACCGAATGAGTTCGATTTATCTTTTCGGTGTGCAAATTTAGTTTTACTATTACAGTAAACTGTTAAATAGTTAAATAAAGCAATATCTCTATCATAAACAAAGTGTTCACAGATATGTGACAGTTTCACGTAACAAACTTTGCCTAAAAATTCTAAGTACATGTAAAACCCCCATTAATTTCCACTAAATTAAATGTCAGAGTAATGAATAAAAAATATTTTTTCATAGGCTACAAGTATGGTCACATAGGCATGTTCAAGGTTTCAGAGCAATAGCATTAATAGAAAAAGATATAAGGCACGTAAAACATGGAATCACCATTTGAAGCATTACGCTGACATATTTTGAAATATATTATGACGAAATGTTATGCTACTATGAAATAAGGATGCAACGAAAAGGCATTGTGTAATAAACCAGTTCAGCAGTGTACACATTCAATGAAAAAGAAGCTGAAACTTTTAAGTTTTAACCAACGATTACTAATCAGTCTAACAATGGCAACATAAAATGATACGTACCTCTGGGATAAGTAGTTGTGTCTAAGCCAACTACCTTCGAATATTCTTGGATCTTATTGTTACTCAAGATCGGCTCGAACGTATTACAGTTGCCGGCATGGGCTGATCCTGCCCATATCACTCCGCAAGCATAACAACGGTAGTCTGGTTCCCGGCAAACGGAAGCAGACCAAATAACTATATTTAAAACAAACAGCGTTCAAATGTCAATTATATCGTCATAAATGAGATGAAATTTTATCAGATAAAAAATTGATGGATTTACCGATTATTGACAGTATATTTCACTTTAATTGTAACGTAAGCAACGGGATTTATTTATTTTGATGACGTCATTTACGCGCGTCTACTTTCACATTCAACATGGCGGTCACTGTATTACGCTCGAGATCATGTTGCAAACACGTTCCAAACGGCAAAAGGTTGCAAACAGTCTCGAGGGTCGCGATTGAGCCAACTAGAGACCTAGGTAATCATGAGATATTCACCGAAATGACGGATTACTGTCTGGAGACCTTTTTCTTGAAATATTAATGTAGGGTGTTTGTAAATAGATAAGTTATGTTCTGGTCATGCATTAGGCATGTTGAAAGTTCAACGGTCTGATATTCTCGAAATTAGAGCCTATGCTTGTATAATGCGATATAACTAAGTGATCTATATAGACCATTTCGTGCTGGAGTCTATGATTTTTGATGACGAAACAATGTGCTGCTTTTTATCGAAAACCTCGTAACTGCAGCTTAAAACAAGCTGCAGTTACGAGCTTTTCGATGAAAAACGACGACTTGTGATACTTCTTCTTGTGAAAGTACACACAGCTCTAGTAGTATCAGGCTTGATAATTATTATAGGCTTACGCATGCGCTAAAAAGCACCCGGATAGAAACTGATTTGGTAAATCACGTAATGGTAAACGTAGCATGAAAAGTTATATTGCCTCAACAGAACATGTATAAAATCAACGACTTAAATCGCATTTTGGTTTATGCCAAAGTAATGTTTTTGACACCATTTCAAATAACTTAGGATGCAATAGATGTATGATGTTTGTACGTTATTCATTTTACGAACTTGGCACAAAATTTCAAACGAATACACCGTTGTTACCGTCCCAATCGTGATTTTGGAAATGTGCTAAATTCAAATGGATCTTGTTCTTTTTTGTATTTTATGGGATGTCAATTTACACGTAAAATACCTTTATCGTCCTCGAATCGAATACACGCCATTTACAATTATTTCACCATGCAGAGTATTTGGATAGTATATGATGACGATTTCAGGCATTTATCGGAAGGGATAGAAATATGTAGACACACAGATTGCTATATATCACTTATGCAAAAAGGATAGGAAAAGAAACTGACAAGCTGGTTGCTGCTGAGAAAAGAACAGGTGAATGTGAAATTGAATTTGTGTACATTTTTGCTTAGAAAAAAGCAATTTCTACATTTCCCACAATGTTTTGTACAAAAATATCTTGCTTGCATTAACTATAGATTGTCGTATGCAACATCTTAGAATTTGGAACAGAATTTTGCTGTCTGGTAATGAATTAAGGGACATACGAGACTGTTGGTTATCATCAGTTTCCTGTTATCATTCACACTGGTGGTGAACTAAAACATTTTTCGCTACAACAAGGTTTATAGATTTTTTTCTAATGACTATGAACTTGTTCTAAAAACAGACCAGGTTTACCGTTTTGTATTGACAAACTGTCGGTGTTGTTAAAAAATCTCGTAACTACGGCTTCGATAAAGCCGTAGTTACGATATTTTATAACAACACCGACGGAATACATTGATCGCGAAAAAACGTCCCTCGCTTTGGCCGAGTTCACCACCAGTGATTCAATGTCTTCAAAAACTCTTGTCGGGTCGTTGAAACCAGACATTGCTTGGAAAAGGATTAATTGGTTCTCGATTGAATCAATGAGCTATTCCAATACAACTCTCCAATTACTATGCATGCTGGCGATAACATCATGTTAGCGATTTTAATCACCATTAAAATGTTTACACTGCTATCGACGTACTGAAATCCGACGTCTGTCATGTTCTTTACCCAATCTAAAACAAGATCTGATTCGAATTCCCTAATCAAAATTCGTTTGGCAAAACATTGAAACGAGAAAAGAAAATAATGACATCAATCATTTTTATCTTTTGACTCCATATTTTCTGCACTATATTGTGCACAAATCCTTTCTTTATCAACATCAATTTTGTTTTTTGAAGAACATTTCATATTGGATTTCCCTGGAATGTTGTCATTAGGGAAAGAGCTACTAAACATGTCATCTGATAAAGTCATCAAGAACATGAAAATCACGGCATCACACTATGACAGCTTTTTTAAATATTGACCATATTTCATAGACTTATCAATGACAAATCAATGTAAATTGAGATTAAACATGAAACTTGAAACATAGTATGCCGAGCCCGGATAGCTCAGTCGGTTACGTCGCAGTCTGTCAATCCAGGGGTCTCGAGTTCGAACCCCGGCTAGGCCAGTATCCATTCTGACATTTGACAAAAGTCATTTGTCTCTCACCAATGGGTGTGAATCATCTATGTGAGAGAGCAGCTGGAGGCTCGGTTTGGATATTGTGGTTGTACTGGTGCGAGAAATACCAGGAAGCCACGGTTAGGTGCTCCAGCCGCCGCGATATGACCCTGGTAGTTGAAAACGGCGTAAAACCCCAATAAACTCAAACTGAAACATAGTACCATTGCACTGCTTTATTATCACCATCATTTGTTATCGTTGTAAGCTCTATCAACTATTAGTCCATTTGCATTCTTTGTCAGATGTGACCCGTCAAGCCAAAAAGTCAAACATGAATCCGTAAATCGATAAATATAATGCATACCAATCATAGTCCTTTCGAACTAGGAGATGTCAACAAGATATCACATGTCTAAAGTGAATATGTAAATTTTATAAAGGAAGAAAGGCGTTCTAGTTTCATAAATTGTGCGGGTGTTTCTTCCCAGCACGATGTTAATTCGCAAATGAAAATAAGGTTTTGTAATTAGGTTATTTCATCTAAGACCCCCCCCCCCCCCCGCACACAACAGCCTCCGGAAGTCGTCCTTGGAGTCTTAAAACGCCGCTCAAACGTTTAGTATTTGTTTTTTTTAGTAACAATAATCTCAATCCCAAAGCGTTTTGGTAACAATACTCTCGAACCCAAAGGGTTTTAGTAACGATACTCTCGAACCCAAAGCATGACGTCCATACGAAATCAACAATGAAACTGGGAACGAGTGACTGTAAATCCAATAAAATAACCATCTTACCGGCTATTAACGAATACATTCAATATCATAGTTTTTGTTCCACTTAAAACTTCGCTTTATCGCTGCATGCTGAATGCACGTGCTCTTTAACGCTGAATATTGAATGCACGTGCGTCGTCATTGTTTTCTCCACATATTTAGGGAGCCTCGTTTTGATAATGTCGATTTGTGACTATTTTAGTAACAATTTTCATGTATACAATGTTGATTTCCCATAAACCCATTTTTTTAGTCCGGACGTGTGTTCTTCGGGTACAGACTAAAATATAAGTGAAAGGACCTATTTCTAGATCATGAATATTGAAAATAATGGTAGTTTCTTCTGCCCGTCAGCATATTTCAAGAAACCATAAGTTGTCCCAACAAATTACAATAACTTAGGCACTATGGTGACCACCCAGTGATAATCGGCAATCGGTTGTTGGGTAAAACAGTAGATGTACATGTATATGTGAGAACGTCAGCCAAAGGTATTTTCGTTTTAGCAGGCATTTCGTATAGATTAGGATTTCATTCAACGTAAACTGGTAATACAAAAGTCTTGACATTAGGTAAAATAAATTCGGCCTCGTCAAGCTGTTCATCATTTTTCTAATGACCATACCTTTTGACATTGGCTCGAGGTCGGAGTTATAATGTGCGTCCGCCATTACATATAAAACGTGGTAAACATACATGTACATTGTAAAACATTTTGAGAGGAATCTTCAAGACATTAGCGCTGTCACTGCACACCATTCTGGCTGACAGCACATATTTCTAGTTCTTTGAGCAAATGGGACTATATGCCTAATGAAGTGAAATGAAGATACAAACGTAGTAATTGCAAAAAGTACTAGATCTCATACGCATGTGAAATTTTAACTTTGATCGCCATTTACTTCCACTACATTTTGCACACGTACAGTTTACCGGATATTAGATAAAAGGTTAACCCTTCCGCGAAACATTCCGTGGTATATGGGTATATGTAAGAGAAACATCAGGATAACATCGAGGAAAATGAGAAAATGCGGAGAAATTGCGGAAAAGCAACAGAACTTGCTGCTACTGATAGTAATATGAAACTATCATATGGGTGACAAGATTTATTTATGGGTCATTTCATTCCAGAATACTATTAGAGTACATATGATTATATAATGTTATACGAGAGCTTTTGAGACTACCGTGTTTCAAAATTAGCTTGTGCCTAAGCTTGTGGTCGCATGGTGCAGTATACGGGTTCTCCATAAATGCAATGTCATAATTTATATGATAAAAAACATAAATACAATGAATTATTCCCGTGTATGATATCAGACATAAAATGATATAAAATCAGAAAATATATGTTTTGAATTGGCAATGCTTTATATGATAACCATTGTTTTTTATCTATAGATACATAAATACCAGACATCTTTATGAACGAACGAAAATTCAAGGAAGACATTAAATATAAAGAGCTTTGAAGATACGTTTTTAGGATTTCATAAATACAAACATATGTTCGTCTCAAAGTTGAAAACGAATTGAATATCTCAAAGTGCCACTCATATCTAGACAGGTATATTCTGATGATCAGTATTGTCTCCTTTTTTCTCAATATTTCACGTGTAATATTTTATTCAGATTCTGTCTTTATTGACATCTATTATTCGTATGGAACTTTCAAATTGGAATAGTTTATAATTTGTCCGTTTTGGAAAGGAATACATGCAACGTATGGTGGATATACATTTCATACGGCTTTACAAAAAACAACAAGATCAAAAGCCTTAGTTTGTATGTAATAATATTTTGAAACAAATTGTTACTCTATGCACGCAAGCAATCTATATAATCTGGAAAGAAGTGATTGCTTTGATTCCCAGTATGGTCATATGAGCAAATGAAATTGAAATTAATCCATTTTCTTGTTGATAAGGTTTCCTTCCTTCAATATTTCCTCTACAATTTTGATGGCAGACTTAGCCCTTTCTCAAACAAGATACGGTTTTGACGTTCATAGTTATATAGTACATCTACAGATAATATGATTTTATATTTATCTTGTCCTTTAACTTTGGACCGCCCTTGAATTTTGCCTTTTGGAAAAGGGTTAACGATTTCAGACAAAAATCTACTACATGTAGTCATAATAAGTACCACCGTTTCAAATTAAATGTATGAATTGCTGTACTCAAACATATACTATAATAAAAGTCCACATATCGAGTCCTTTTTACATTTATATAGTAAGTCGGCTAAGTTCATTTATTATGCATTTTAAAAGTATTTCACGAATTCTTAAAATCAGCATTTCTATTCAATCGCGCTATCTTGGCGTTAATATACACAAATTCCATAAGCACCAATGTACCATTTTCATGTACATCAACCTTGAAGATTGAAGTATTGTAGATTTTGTCTTTGTAGAAAGAATTATTCATTCTTGGTAATATTGTCAGGTTTTAAATAGAATCAGTACAAAATGAACTTGTTGAATGTGTTAAGGGAGAAAGCTCCAGTTTCCTAATTTTTTCCCAATAATAGAATTTATTTATATTTTGTATGTGGAAAGAATTATTCATTCTTGGTAATAGTGTACATGTTATTACCAATTGAAAAATAAAGTAAAAATGGATGGTCAACGATCTTGTTTGAATTTTATAGGCATTTGTATCACAAACCCCTACAGCGAAAAAATGCACACTTTCTTGCACCTGTCCAAGGTCACTAAATTGCTGAAAAAATGCGGCATAATTATCATTTAGTCCCGAAAACGGATTTGAAGTAATGTCTTACATTCAATAACAACAGAAAACCCAAAAACACGTGCTATTATAAACGCATAAATGTATAAAACAGCATGCTCACGTGTTCAATTAAATCAACGAAACTGAAGTGTTTTGTGTCAAAATTTGCATATTTTTGGAAATATTTCAAGTTCTACACAATAGAATTTGATAAAACTCCCTCATTGTATTAAGCAACATGTCCTGGTAATAATTCAAAAAGAAAATGTATATGTCAGCGTACTTATAAGTGAATTACAGAATTTTTTATTACCTACACAGGAATAAATGACGCAAAACAGTGGTAACTGCATACATACCTACAACTGTCTTTCTCTAAATAATCGATTTCCATCTAGAAGAAATCAGTTTTGCATAATAAATACGCTTTCACCGCCGAAAATGGTAAATTGTAATGACGTGTAATATTATTGAAAATATGGTAGCGAAACATATATGGTACGAAACATTTAATTTTCTACAGTAATGGCCGAGTATTCCGAAAAACTGGAGCATTTCCCCTTAAAAACTTGGCGTTTTTGTTTACGCATACAATTTATTTGATCGCTGTTGCTTCTCTTTTCGTAAACTAGGACTGCCACGGTAGGTAATCTAGTGCCACAGCCATTTTAGAAAATATTTTATAACTGTTAATACATGGCCAATTTGAATTCTGTTTGAAGCAGAGAAGATGTAAAAACTACAGAAATTATCTGCATATGGTAGATCGTATCAGCTGATAAAACACTATTGGCGACCAACCAAAATTTTGGTCGATCGTCTATGTTTTATCAGCTGTTCCTTTTTTAAAAAAATCTACTTTATACATATACTCCCTGACGTATTTCCAGTAAGATATGAAAAACTGGATCTTTAAAGTCGATTTTCTTAGAAAAGTGTTTATGGTAGATATAACTTACACTGTAAAAACAAGACGACGATGCGTGTACGCACTTTGACGTCTATTTAGACAGTCAATGTAGACCTAAGTAATCTATTTGTAAATAATAAATATTTCAGAACCAAATTTCTCTAGACGGTCATTTGTTATTTCTGAAATCATTACAGACCTACTCGATGATAACTTAGTTATATTTTCTTTCAATAGAAAAAAAACACTAATGTCGTAGATGGATAACTGAGCTTGACATATACTCATTTCTCGGGTCATTGTACCTATCATGTGTGTACAAAATCGTGCGTATATATTTCTAATGGACAAGATTAACTAATCTACGAGCCTAATGAAGTAGAATGGATTACAAAGCCGACAATTTCTCACAAATTACAACATTTCATACTGAGTTGAAAATCCATCTTTGATCTTCATTAATTCCCACTTTCCTCTATACTCATCTATTGAATAGCCCGGATATTGGACTATTGCGCATGATCGGTAACTGTCGCGCGGGACCAATCGTTTGGAACGATCAATGGGTCACAAAGTACATAAACATAGATAGACGGATCTGCATGAGGATCAAACGATCTCATGAAGGGTTATCTGCACTGATAATGCGTCGCTGGAAGGGCATGTCGGACTGTAGTGATTCGGAAGCAACTCTGTGATTGTGAACTGATTGTCTACTTCATTAATTTAAAAAATGAACTCTCAACGAATTTAGGAAAGACAAGTATCTCAATAGACACATGTCTTTAGTTTCATCCCATATATGAATGCGTTTGTATTGTCTCTTTACATTTCCCAATCAAGAATGTCGAGCTTGTAACGTCGGTACTAAGGAAAACTTCAATCGGTATTTGGGAAGCGGATGAAATGTTCTGATGCTTGTCATTGCACTGGCCGTACAGACCAATTTGACGCGTCATTAATTTGTTGAGATAATGTATTATCCGAAATGTAGAAAGTCTGATGAAGCTTGTTAATAAAAAGCATAAGGTCTATTTTGCGGTCATAATTCAGTTTGGATTACCATCATAATTAGATAAGGACTGCATATATACGTGTATCAATGGAAAAGAGAGAGAAGATTGTTTTTTCAGCCAATTTCCTGCGCAAATAATCAAATTGGTCTGATAACGGAGTAGAATATTATTACGCAATTGGTATGTTGTAAATGATAATTCTTTTAGTGCAGTCGCAGCCGCAATGAATTGTATATAATCAACACATTAAGCAAATTATCTACGGTATTTTTTAAATCCTTTTCCAAATTGTGTTTCAGAACAAGGTCCATTATAGAGGTGACCATGTCCTGGTCGTAAGTAGTATTGAAGTCAATTTCATTGATACTGTTAATCAACCGCAAATATAAATGAATTATAGGGCAAGTCTCTGTCTTTGAATCAACTAAAACGTAAGTGCAGGGTTGAACTTTACTGGACGTCATGGTACAAATGAGCTAGGATCTGGAAAAAAGTCCCTTAAGGCATTTAAGTCCAACATAGATCCAGATCAGCCTGTGCATACGCACAGTCTGATCAGGAATCCATGTTGTTCTCTAATAGCTTCTTTATGACCTGTAGTAACTTAAGGAGAGCAGCATGGATGCACATTGGACTGCATTTGACAACATGCTAATCTTGAAACTCAATTTTGAAAATGCTTTAAGGGACGTTTTTCCAGATCCTGGCTCAAATGAATTACAGGGCAAGTCTCTGTCTTTGAATCAACTAAAACGTAAGTGTAGGGTTGAACTTTACTGGACGTCATGGAACAAATGTCTGCGCGTAAAACAAATTCACATACTGTACTTCACAGTATCGGTTCCGTGGAAAGGTTGTTCAGTCGTCTAAGGCTTGTATGTACGACCATATAAATATCTCGCAATTAATTTTTCATGAAAAATGCTTCAGATAATTATGTTACAAAAACATGGATATCTCGAATTGCTTATGATCTTGTGATAATCGCACAGAGAATTTGCAGTTTATTTTGAACCTTGACCTTTGATTACATTTATGATCACTAGGATGTAATTCATCAGTGCATACGTCTAGCAGATAATGGTCTGTTGACTAACGAATGGCTATTCAGAGACTTTAAATATAAAATATTGATAGCGGCGATTTACCCCCTGTACTTAGTCTTTGTTACATTCTGACTTACCTCGAGTTCCAATCTTTTACATTCCTTGTACACAAATATCATATCAACACGGTCGAAAATTGATACAGCATCATAGCGGCGGGCATCGAGCGTCTTTGATGTGTCATTAAGAACCAAATTGTGTATTGATGACTGGTTCTAGGTTAATTCTGACTACAATGGTGAATATTCTTCCAATATGCACATTGTACAAATTGTATACATGTAATTGTTTCTGTACGCATCTAAGCTATTACACACAGATTTCTTTCATATAGTTTTCACTTATGTTGCAGTTTGTAAATCCCATTGAATTAGAATAGTCAAAATGTTTTTAGTTTAGGAAAATGGCAACGAGTATATCATTGAGGACAACGCCAAAGTTGATAGAGGTTACTAGAAGGCAGTTTGAGCTCTTTAAGGAGAGCGTGATATACTTGGTCATCCCATAGAGAGTAGATTAATCTGTACATGCCCAACTTGACATGCTCACGAGAAAAATAGATTTGGTAATGGAACTATCATGGTGGGTAATTGTTACATATATCTCAATGCATGTAAATGTTCGACGGGAGCAGAATTGATACTTATTGATTGAGTGATAACCGAGATTTGTTCATAAAAGTCCAAGTTTTTACCAGAAGATACAAATTTTAGGCTGATGCATTAGAAATACAATGCTGATGGCATATTAACTTGAACAGGCAATATGTTATTGCAAAGATATGACAAGAGTACATCCCCGAGGCTTCCGAAACAAACCTTTGTTTTGACATCCTGACAGTCGAAGAAATAGGATACATGCACAAAATTATATAAAGAAAAGTACCTGCTTTGTATACTGCGAGATAAGCATTGTGGGTGTCAGTTGAGATGAAAGAATGTTCACATTGACCAAGTGGTCAAAACCTGTAAACTGTTATTTTTTCCCATGAAAACTGACGTAAGAAAAAGAAATTCATAACCGTCAAAAATTGGGATATTCTGAAAAAAAAAAGTTTCTTTGAAAGAATAGATAAGACATCATTTCTAAAGAAGGGATGGTATTTACTTCTTTCTAATGAATAACATAACATTTTTTTTCTACTAAGAATTTAATTTATGTGATAGAGATTAAATGGGTTTATTGCAGTATCTTAACTAAATAAATCTTTAAATGGGCATATAAAAAAACTCTTTGCAAGAATGATAAATTTCAAATGACACATCACTTGGGCAACAATACTGGTTTTGATGACCTTTATGTGGTCGTTCCTAGGTTGAGCGAGAATTCGTGAGCCTCTATCTTTTACTGTGGATTCTCATGTATTCACAGAAAATAAAGGATTAGGAGACAATGTTTTATAGAGTATAACGGATTTCATTTGACCTGATATAGCGTAACATTCTTCAAAAAGACTCGTATCATAGTCCACAAATATAATAGTTATATATTGTTATCTTAAAAAGGCCCAGGTGTGTTTATGATAATAAAAGCTAAAGCTGCGCCATGTGAAATGAAATCTTTAATAACAATACAATCCACCGGTAACACAAACTTGCGGTAATTAATGATGACCCACTACGTTTGTGTATGGCAAAATTAGTCTGGTGCCATCACAATATCTCATTGGGAAAATCAAGTGACCGATTGATTAAGTAATGGTATCTGATGGTAAGACGGTAATAGTAAGCCAACTCACGTGCCAAGCTATTATTGCTTAACCCTAGTTACACCTTCACCCTTGCTATGTTACCATAGGAAGAAAAACATTATTAGAAATTGGTTAGATTCAACGTGATCAGCAAATGCCTATTCGAATGTATTGGTTGACATAGAAATCAAGACAAATCAGGACCGAAAAGTGAATATTCGTATTCATCTTAGTAAGTTCTTTGGTCGCCCTGAACAGTAACAAAATGGAGACCAGCATATACCATGTATAAGGCCAAGCGATTTGGGGCACTATTGGTGAGCTATCTTGGATGGGAGATATGGCTATCTCTGATGATGAGAGATAGGGTTGGTCGAAACTATTGATGAGCTATCTCGGATGGGAGATAGGCTATGGTTGATCAATTAATTTGGCCATACGTTTTCAAAGGCTTTGAGGCTTTTGGTAGTGCAACAGAAACAACTGTGTCATGTTATATAGCAGGTGAGCTTAGAGATCGTCTGGAAGGCTGATGCAAGGGTTGAGCTACTGTAGACAAGATGGACCAGACTGCCACATGACATATTGAATTGTATAGTGTCAGTTCGAGACTGGTATCGTCCTGTGTGTTGATCAGGACATATCTGGTCTGATACAAGGTACAGGCTCTGACCGCGAGCAGTTTAATTTAAGGTTCAATGAATGTTTCAAATTAGTTTCAAGACAATGCTCAAGACTGTTTTTTATGTATTAACTTACTTTTAGAGAATTACTTGAATCAATCCATCTCCACACCATTTACTGGTGGGCCCACCCGCTACGAGAGGTACTTGGATAAGGGCCGAAACATCAATGACAGTGGGCACCAAGCTGATAATGGAGATGGATGGGCAACTTATGGCAAAACTTCTGTATTTTAGGATAACAAGTTTAACTTTGATCAGTCCAAAACTTAATGATCCTTTTTATATCCCTTTCAAGATTAGCAACGTCCTCATACACTCAGTGATCGACACAGTAAGTTCAGCCATCCACTTAGTGTAGCTGAGCAAGGTTGCTCAGAATTAGAAGAGAAAGATCGTCTATAGATACTTTTGAATGGTGAATAAGTTGATTGATATGAAGTTGATCAGATTTACTATTGATTGTTTGAGCTAGGACAAACCAGTCCATTTAATGACATTTGATAATTGTTGATCATCTTATTTTTTATTTCCGTAATTTTGTTGATTTAATGCTCTACCGACTGAAGACTCGTTACACATGTACATTGTAAAACATTTTGAGAGGAATCTTCAAGACATAAGCACTGTCACTGCACACAATACTGGCTGACAGAACATATTTCTAGTTCTTTGAGCAAATACGACTGTATTCCTTATGAAGTGAAATGAAGATACAACCTTTGTAATTGCACAAAGTACTACATTTCATACGCATTCGAATTTCTACCTTTGATCTCCATTTACTTCCACTACATTTTGCACACGTATAGTTTACCGGATATTAGATAATAGGACCAAGCTGGTAACTTACATAGATTCTAAAGTTTACCAATTCCACCAAACATTCTTTGGTCTACGAGTCCTTTTAAGAGAAACATAGATAATATTCGAGGAAAATGAGAATATGCTGAAAAGCAATTTTGAAATGTACTATTACTGCAGACCAACAGATGAGATTAGATAAAAGTTTGTTGTATCAAATCGAAACCTACATGTATGTTGTGGACCGTACTCATTGGAATCGTCTCGATTCTAATGAGTACATATACCGCACTCACACCACCGATCTTGATGAACAAAAAATATATTTTGCATTTGGAAAAGTGAAAAAAAATAAAGAAAAAAAAACACTCTCTTATCTCTAGCTCTGCTGCTGATAGTAATGTTAAATGATCATCTGGAAAACACGATTTATGCATGATGTCAAACTATACACATTTAAAACATGATTATATATGTTAAACTATCAAAAATCTAGAGTAAGGACTTTAATAGCATTTGACACTACCATGTTTAAAAATCAGCTTTTCCGTAACCATAGTATGGTGCGGGGCCATAAACATAGTGATATACGGTTTATTCATAAATACAGTAAATGAAACACTAACATCCCCTTGTTAAACGTCATACATAAAACCATATAAAGTCAGAAAATATATGTTTTGAATTGGCAATGTTTTATAAAATGACCGTTATTTTTGTCCATAAAAGTACCAGCTATCTTTATGAACGAACGAAACCAAATATAAACAACTTAGAAGTTACATTTTTATAATTCCATAGAAATAAACGTATTTTCGTCTCAAAGAAAAGCTAATAATTGTATAATCTCAAAGGTCATATATATGATGATCAGTATTTCTCCTTTTGCTTCAATACTCTCTGTGTAATATTTTATTCAGATTCTGTCTTTACAGACATCTATTTTTCATATGTAATTTTCCAATAGGGATAGTAATAAATTATCCGTTTTGGAAAGGAATACATCGCTGCTTTTCTTCGAAAACCACGTATCTGCAGCTTAAAACAAGCTGCAGATACGAGGTTTTCGTAGAAAAGCGACGACGTGTAACGTTTGATTAATAAGGCTTTGCAACATAAAACAAGATCAAAAACGTTAGTTTGTATGTAATAATATTTTGAAAAAAAAATGTTTACTTTATGCACGCAAACAATTTATATAATCTGGAAAGAGTTGATTGCTTTGATTCCCAGTATGGTCATATGAGCAAATGAAATTGAAATTAATCCATTTTCTTGTTGATAAGATTTCCTTCCTTCAATATTTCCTCTACAATTAGATGGCAGACTAAACCCTTTTTCAACAAGATATGATTTTGACGTCCAAGGTTATAGTATTTTTGGGAAAACATTATTACATACATAGTTCTACAGTTAAATTGATTTATTTTGCACATTTACTTTTACTTTAAAATGTATTCATTGCTATACGCAAACATTTATAATGGTCACATTATCGTGTCCCCTTTTAACGTTTATATCAATTTTATGTTCATTTGTTATACATGTTTTTTTTAAAAAAATACTTTATAAATGCTGATAATCAGCATGCATTTCTCTTTTCCATCATAATTTCTGAGGGTTAGTATAGAATATGTCGTTGTAGAAAGGATTATTTATTCTTGGTAATATTTCTAATTTTAAAATAAAATAAGTACAAAATGAAACTGCTATTGATTGTGTTAAAACTGTTGCCCAAACGCCAATCGACAGATCGCTCCGCCCAACATAGAATTTAAGACAAACAATGGGGATGTGATCGTTAATAGGGAACGATTTTATCCAGTTAATCGTGACGTAAATTCGGACAAACAAAATAGTATTTCGTAGTGTTTTTATAAAATCTCGTAACTACGGCTTGATTCAAGCCGTAGTTACGAGATTTTATGACAACACCGACGGTCTATTAAAACATAACAGTAAACCTAGCCTATTAATAGCACAAATTGGCTAATCGATGTTTTTGATTGACAGTCGGCGTTTGGTCAATTGCGGTATCTTTGCACACACAGTTGAATCGTCATTTTTTATCGGCTGTTTTAATACCCTGACGTATTTCAGTGAAGTTATGAAGATCTGAATCTTTAAAGTAGATTTTCATAGAAAAGTGTTTTTGATAGATAGTTCACTTTAGGAACAGGACGACCTTCAACCTTTGATTCAACGAGTAGAGCATGTAGACCTAAGTAATCTATTTGCAAATACTCGTACATCAATATTTCAGAACCAAACGTCTCTAGACGGTCATTTGTTATTTCTGAAATAATTACAGACCTATTCAATGATTACTTAGTTACCATTTCTTTTTACAGAAAAACACTGATGACGTTTGATAACTGAGCTTTACATATACAGTCGACACTCGTTATCTCGACATCGGATATGTCGAAATTCCGCTTAAGTCGAAGTGAAAGTCATGTCCCATACTCAACATGTGGATATCAAAATGAATTCCGAAACAAATACAGCCATCGAAATTTAGTAGGAAAAGGATAGAAATTGCTCGTTTCGAGCAATTTCTTTCCTTTTCCTACTATATTTCAATCATTGACACATATGATACCCATCAAAAATGGTTTGATATCGTTTTCGTCGAAATTAATCAAAATCGGATCAGTCGAATTCCGGTTATGTCGAGATATTTCGACGGCCCCTCTGGCTTCGACACAATGAGTGTCGACTGAATTCATTTCTCGGGTCATGGTACCCAGTACGTGTGTACAAAATCCATTTGTGTATATTTCTAATAGACAAGATTAAATAATCTGCGAAGCTAATGATGCAGAATGGATTACAAAGCCGACAATTTCTCACAAATTACAACATTTCATGCTGAGTTGAAAATCCACGTTTGATCTTCATTAATTCCCACTTTCCTCTATACTCATCTATTGAATAGCCCGGATATTGGACTATTGCGCATGATCGGTAACTGTCGCACGGGACCAATCGTTTAAAACGATCAATGGGTCAAAAAGTACATAAGCATAGATAGACGGATCTGCAGGAGGATCAAACGATCTCATGAAAGGTTATCTGTACTGATAATGCGTCGCTGGAAGGGCATGTCGGACTGAAGTGATTCGGAAGCAATTCTGCGATTGTGAACTGATTGTCTACTTTATTAATTTAACAAAATGAACTCTCAACGAATTTAGGAAAGACAAGTATCTCAATAGACACATGTCTTTAGTTTCATCCCATATATGAATTCGTTAGTATTGTCTCTTTACATTTCCCAATCAAGAATGTCGTGCTTGTAACGTCGGTACTAAGGAAAGCTTCAACCGTTATTTGGGAAGCGGATGAAATTTTCTGATGCTTGTCATTGCACTGGCCGTACAGACCAATTTGACGCGTCATTAATTTGTTGAGATAATGTATTATCCGAAATGTAGAAAGTCTTATGAAGCTTGTTAATAAAAAGCATTAGGTCTATTTGCGGTCGTAATTCAGTTTGGATTACCATCATAATTAGATAAGGACTGCATATATACGTGTATCAATGGAAAACAGAGAGAAGATTGTTTTTTCAGCCAATTTCCTGCGCAAATAATCAAATTGGTCTGATAACGGAGTAGAATATTATTACGCAATTGGTATGTTGTAAATAATGGTTTACGTGTGGTCGCAGCCGCAATAAATTGTATATAATCAACACATAAGCAAGTTATCTACGGTATTTTTTAAATCCTTTTCCAAATTGTGTTTTAGAACAAGGTCCATTATAGAGGTGACCATGTCCTGGTCGTAAGTAGTATTGAAGTCAATTTTATTGATACTGTTGGTCAACCGCAAACATAAACGAATTATAGGGCAAGTCTCTGTCTTTGAATCAACTAAAACGTAAGTGCAGGGTTGAACTTTACTTGACGTCATGGAACAAATGTCTGCGCGTAAAACAAATTCACATAATATGTGAATTTGTAGGTCTGTATATTATACTACACAGCATCGGTTCTGTGGAAAGGTTGTTCAGTCGTCTTAGGTTTGTATGTACGACCATATAAATATCTCGCAATAACGTTTCATGAAAAATGCTTCAGATAACTATGTTACAAAAACATGGATATCTCGAACTACTTATGATCTTGTGATAATCGTACAGAGAATTTGCAGTTTATTTTGAACCGTGAACTTTGATTACGTTTATGATTACTAGGATGTAATTTATCAGCGCATACGTCTAGCAGATAATGGTCTGTTGACTAACGAATGGCTATTCAGAGACATTAAATATAAAATATTGATAGCGGCGATTTACCCCCTGTACTTAGTCTTTGTTACATTCTGACTTAGCTCGAGTTCCAATCTTTTACTTTCCTTGTACACAAATATTTTATCAACACGATCGAAAATTGATACAGCATCGTAGCGGCGGTCATCGAGCGTCTTTGATGTGTCATTTATGAACCAAATTGTGTATTGATGACTGGTTCCAGGTTGATTCTGACTACAAATGGTGGACATTCTTCCAATATGCACATTGTACAAATTGTATACATGTAATTGTTTCTGTACGCATCTAAGCTATTACACACAGATTTCTTTCATATAGTTTTCACTTATGTTGCAATTTGTAAATCCCATTGAATTAGAATAGTCAAAATGTTTTTAGTTTAGGAAAATGGTAATGAGTATATCGTTGAGGACAACGCCAAAGTTGATAGAGGTTACTAGAAGGCAGTTTGGGCTCTTTAAGAAGAGCGTGATATACTTGGTCATTCCATAGAGAGTAAATTAATCTGTACATGCCCAACTTGACATGCTCACGAGAAAAATACATTTGGTAATGGAACTATCATGGTGGGTAATTGTTACATATATCTCAATGCATGGAAATGTTCGACGGTAGCAGAATTGATACTTATTGATTGAGTGATAACCGAGATTTGTTTATAAAAGTCCAAGTTTTTACCAGAAGATACAAATTTTAGGCTGATCCATAAGAAATACAATGCTGATGGCATATTAACTTGAAGAGGCAATATGTTATTCCAAAGATATGACAAGGGTACATCCCCAAGGCTTCCGAAACAAACCTTTGTTTTGACATCCTGACAGTCGAAGAAATAGGATACATGCACAAAATTATATAAAGAAAAGTACCTGCTGTGTATGCTGCGAGATAAGCGTTGAGGGTGTCAGATGAGATGAAAGAATGTTCACATTCAACTAATGACCAAGTGGTCAAAACCTGTAAACTGTTATTTTTTCCATGAAATCTGACGTAAGAAAAAGAAATTCATAACCGTCAAAAATTGGGATTTTCTGAAAAAAATAAGTTTCTTTGAAAGAATAGATCTGAATTTAAACATCATTTCTAAAGAAGGAATGCTATTTACTTCTCTCTAATGAATAACATAACAAATATTTTTTTTATTAAGAATTTAATTAATGTGATAGAGATTAAATGGGTTTATTGCAGTATCTTAACTAAATAAATCTTTAAAAGGGCAAACTCTTTGCAAGAATGATAAATTTCAAAGGACACATCACTTGGGCAACAATATAGGGTTAATTCACGTTTTTGAGGTCGTTAACATTCTCAGAGGCCCAAAAATGCGTTATCGCCTGAGACCGGAGGTCGAAGGCGATAACCCATTTTGTGGGCCTCTAGGATGTTAACAACCGAAAAATCGTGAATTGACGCTATTATTGCATAAAATATGAAGAATTTGGAAAGAAATGTAATAAAATAAGACGAATAACTAAAAAACTTTGTGAAAATTTAGCCACATTTACACCGACAGATACCAGAGTTTTCCGGCATTCCACTCGACATATATATCGAGTAAGTATGATATCCACTACACGGGCCGTTAGATTTTCATCTGGTAGCTATGTAGTCAAGTTTCATCGCATTTTTACTGACATAATCTTCATTTGGGTTGGCGAAATCGTAACAATATTCGACTTAGTTTTCTTTTGGAAACATACTCTGGATATTCTAACGTTCATTTCAGTGCGAGTAATAAATTAAAAGGTCGGAATTTCCGGGGTAGATCTCTGGACCATCTGATTCGTTTCAGACATTCGTTCATTTCAATAAAAAAAGTTGTAAAGGAAAATTTGCAGTAACTAAAAGAAGAACAAGAAACACACTAATCCGAGTCTTCTCTGATGTAAATACGCTCTTTGATATTTTGATTTTCCGCTATTTACTTTTAAATAGCGAAAAATCAAAATATCAAAGAGCGTATTTACATCAGAGAAGACTCGGATTAGAAACACACAGGCTTACCACCACGTTTGACATAGACCACAACCACTCAATTCTAATTTCTATCCTTCCATGTCCACGAAATCCACTTTTAGTTTAAAATCTGTCAGCTGCCCGTTTGTTTACTTTTTGATTCCAAGAATTAAACCTACGTCACTATATTACGTCATCAGATATGGTTACACTGGGAGACCTAGTTTACTATTTATTGGGGTGTAAACTGGAAATGGGGTCTTACAAGAATTTACAACGCGGAAAAGGGAAATGACAAAATTTCGGCTTTATTTTCAATTTTCTGAAGCACTCACAACAAATCCCCGATCGAGGATATTTGAGTGCAAAACCGGTCCGATATCGCACGTGAATCTGCCGATTAATGCACGATTTCTCTGGATATCCGCCCTGTTTCTGCTCGTTAAACAATGCCAATAACAGACTGAAAACACACATTTTAGGCAATAATACTGGTTTTGATGACCTTTATGTGGTCGTTCCTAGGTTGAGCGAGAATTCGTGAGCCTCTATTTTTTTTACTGTGGATTCTCATGTATTCACAGAAAATAAAGGATTAGGAGACAATGTTTTATAGAACGGATTTCATTTGACCTGATATAGCGTAACATTCTTCAAAAAGACTCGTATCATAGTCCACAAATAAGTTATATATTGTTATCTTAAAAAGGCCCAGGTGTGTTTATGATAATAAAAGCTAAAGCTGCGCCATGTGAAATGAAATCTTTAATAACAATACAATCCACCGGTAACACAAACTTGCGGTAATTAATGATGACCAACTACGTTTGTGTATGGCAAAATTAGTCTGGTGTCATCACAATATCTCATTGGGAAAATCAAGTGACCGATTGATTAAGTAATGGTATCTGATGGTAAGACGGTAATAGTAAGGCAACTCACGTGCCAAGCTATTATTGCTTAACCCTAGTTACACCTTAACCCTTGCTAGGTTACCATAGGAATAAAAACATTATCAGAAATTGGTAAGATTCAACGTGATCAGCAAATGCCAATTCGCATGTATTGGTTGACATAGAAATCAAATCATTGATTTATAAGACGGTCACACCGAATAGGGACATCAAATGTAGTTATAGCTTTTTGAAATGAAATGATCATAATGTTCTATTTCTATCTCTTACAATATAACTGTCAATTATGTATTAGATAGAGACTGTATAGGAGATTCTACGCGAAAAGTGCAACGCATTGAACGTTTATATCGAGTAGAATATACTATACAGACTATGTCTGACTTAGTGTTCGCTAGCAGTCCATAGGAGACGAGGGCGTGGCTAGGTTCAGACGTGACATAAACTAGCCGGCAGTCTGTTTATGCGGAATATAATTGCGAAATTGAAATATACTGCAATTTTATTGGTCCTAAAAGGAGGTTGAACACTCAAGAAATAAATGATTTACAATTTTGTGACAAATTGTCCTATACGTTATATACGGCCTTACCGGGTATAACTTAATTACAACTTCTGAAAGACATACCGTCGGTGTTAATGCAAAACCTCGTATCTCGTTTATTTTTGGAAACTTTTAAAGTGGAAGAAAAAAATAATAACTTTTCCAAAACTTAACTGTGTCATTGATGCTGACAAGTATAAATATCCCAAAACCTGCATGAATGGTCTTCATTGGACTTGTAAACAAGTTTGTACTTTGAAAATCACAAAAACCGACATACGAGATTTGGCATTTATACCGACGATAATCTTTTCGCGACAGGAAAAAACATATGAATTACTGATAAGTGATGCAACGCAAATATACATACAGCGTTTCTGAACAATTTGTAGTGTTCAATCTTTTTAGAAAACTTTTCTACTGGTTTTAAGTGCCAATCTGGCTTTGGAAGGCTTTGAGGGAAAACATGAAGTTACTGAAAGTCACTGCGTTCTCCTTTCCTATCTATGCAACTTTCAACTTTGGCGTCACACACAATTTAGATATTTGCACAATATCTACAGCCTATATCCAGAGTTAGTCTGGTTCCAGTCGTCAATATTCAATTTGGTCAGTAAGATCGCGTTACAGACATTGATGTCCGTTATATCGATACTCATTTTTGATCATGTTGATATGACATTTTTTGCAACGGGTAAAGTAATAGAGGCCTAGTCAGAATGCACCAAATACTAGGTGCAGGGGCGAAATAGCCGATATCAATTTTTAGTCTTAACCCTTTCCCAAACGGCAAAGTTTTGGGGCGATCCATTTCAAAAACTGTCACAAATGGCAAAAGGGAAGTTATTAAAGGTAGAATTTTTTTAAATTATGGCATAGAAAATATTGAGACAAAAGGAGAAACTGCTGGTCATCAGCAGTTTCTTCTTTTGTTTCAATGTTTTCCCAAGCCTTCTCTATTAGGCACGTCAAAACCAGGTCTTGTTTGGGAAAGGGTTAAAAGCCTCTAGATAGCCATTCGTTAGTCAACAGACCATTATCTGTTAGACGTATGTGATGATGAATTACATCATATAAATGTAATCAAGGACCAAGGGTTAACATACAATAGATTCTCACTAACGGTTATAGCATGGTCAAAAGAATAAAAGTAGTTGTAAGTAACTCGAGATATCTACGTTTTTGTAACATGTGAGAAAGACTTTGAACAAAATCCAATTGTCCGATATTGGTATATTCGTGCATATCAATTTCATTCTTTTATTGGAATTACTACAATACGACTGCAACACCATTCTACACACCATAATCATGATCGTCAGTGCCATTGCAAAACCGCGTAACTCCAGCTTGATTAAAGCTGGAGTTACGCGATTTTGCAGTAGCACCGACGATATATTTTATTGTATTAATGTTTTACAGTTAAACTTTTGTCCCATGATGTACTTCAAACAATAACCCAGCGAATGAATTTAACGAAAATTCAAGGACCAAGAACCGACTAGTACTTTGAAGTAAACGATACTTGACACAAAATTATAAATTAATTTAATACTCATTACGACCAGGATACGGTCACTTGTATAATGGACTTTGTTCTTAAATCCAATTCGGAAAAGGATGTTAAGAAATCGCACTAGAGATTATCTGATTCATAGAGTTTATTAAACATGTATACAATTCATTGTGGCTTTGTTCGCAAGTAAAGAAATATCAACATACCGATTACGAAATGATATTCTTGTCCGTTTTTAGACCAATTTCATTACTCGTGAACCATATTGGCTGAAACCCAATCTTCTCTCCTTTCCAAGAAAATACACAGCCTTTATCTAATCATCGTAATAATACCAACTGAATTATGGCCGCTAAATGGACATAATGCTTTTTATTAACAAGCTTCGTACGACTGTCTACAGTTCTTTTCCGCTAAACCTGGTGCCTCTAACAGGCTTGCCCTGTGCAATGATCAGATTGAACGAGTTCTCCTATTCATATAAAAAAATATTATGTGAACTGTCACTTTAATGATAAAGGATTGTGATGTAATAAAGTACAAAGACATGCATGGGATGGATTTTTTTTCTAAATTCGCTGAAAGTTTATCTTGTTCAAATAATTACGAGGAGCATCCGTTAATAATCACAGCACTGCTTCATAATCCCAACAATCCGACATGCCCTTCCAGAGACGCATTATCAGTACGGATAACCTTTCATGAGATCGTTTGATCCTCCTGCAGATCCGTCTATCTATGTTTATGTACTTTATGACCCATTGATCGTTCCAAACGATTGGTCCCGCGCGACAGTTACCGATCATGCGCAATAGTCCAATATCCGGGCTATTCAATAGATGAGTATAGAGGAAAGTGGGAATTAATGAAGATCAAATGTGGATTTTCAACTCAGTATGAAATGTTGTAATTTGTGAGAAATTGTCGGCTTTGTAATCCATTCTACTTCATTAGGTTCACAGATTAGTTTGTCTGTTCGATAATATGTGCTAGTAGAGTTGGGCACGCACGTTTGGTACAATGACCCGAAAAGTGAATGAATGTCTTGCTAAATGGTAATAATCATTTAAGGAAGGTCGTTTAAACTAGTCCAAAATTAGTTCAAGCTTCTGTTGAAAGCATTATTTAAAATGACATATAAATACTATAAAGACTCTATGATAACCATTGTATACAAGCTATTGAATTCCTGTCCTTTAAAAGTGTATATAATGGCGTTTTTCTGTATTTTTTCAGCTCTATAAAGAAATGAGACCATGTTTTTCTATGACTCTTTACACATTACAAAACATGTTTTATTCTCATAAGAATAATCAATATTTACCCAGGAACTATATTTTCAACAGACTTCTTGAAAGAAAGTAGCATACTTTCACAATAAGTTTCATCCCCGTGTTCAATTTGTATATTTTTGTCGAAATAAAACATCTGTAGCATCCAATGTCATTTTTAAATGCCACTATCATAAAACTCTAGGAAGGCGTGTCCGTCTGGAATGCAAAATACTACATCATCATTGAAAACTAGGATTGATGAAGTCTGGGCATTAAACAAACGATTCTTGAATCTCGATTTACATTGGACCCGTTAATTTTAATGTATAAACTACAAGTTTTATTTTCATTATGTTTATTCTATCATTGAAATACTAAAACCGGGTAACCGACAAACATGTCAAAGTACAAGTGGAAAGATGTCACTGAAAATCATGAGATCTATGTCAGCTATTAGTTAAAATAACTAGAACCTATGGATTGGTTGATATGCATTGTATATTATAATGTCTATGTTCATTAGCCGACTGAACCACAATCAGTTCTCTAATGACCGTCCAAGATAAATTTCCAGTGGTGCCAGCACATCATTTAATCTTTTAATAATCATAAGCGACTTTTTGGCGGAAATAAACTAATTCTTATTATGGCACGAAAAATGCATTTAGGAGTAGACGGTTTAACGTTAGAGTAGGGCGCTATGTAATTCCGTGTGCTTTTGATGATACAGCTTGCCAACATTGTTCATTACGAAGTCCATACACCGAAGGTGGAGAAACAACATCTTGACATCCGTGTTCTCGCGGGAGATTTTTGAGACGTTACGTTAAAAATGACGTCCGGAAAAGGACTTTTGAAAAATAAAAGACGTAAATGATAAAAAAGCTGGATGAATATATTTTCAGTTCTTCAAAGTGCATTTATCTTGACGTAGAAAAACGTATTTTGTGTACTGTGTTTAACCTTAAACGCCATTTCTGACGTCACGACCCAATTTAAACGTTGTTAATAAAACAAGCAGACGTAGGTATTTTTTGGTATATAAACAGATCATGTTTAAAATCACTCATTGAATAATTGTAAAAAATATTCAAAATGATTTTTATGCCACCACGAGTACGCAAAATAAACGTTATTGAAAACCGGTGACGTCACTTTAGTATTGTTTTCAAAGAATACGCATAGTAATTAATTTTATTCAATACTGTCCGATCTAAAGCAAATATGTTTACCATAGAAAACATTTAATGTACACACGTAGATAGGGATAGGTATAAAATCATTTAAATTGTAGTTGACGTTGGTATATTTTGCCCTTTCTTGTTTGTCCACCCTTTGAAATTGATATACCGGTATTTATGGTCTAGTATGTAGTATCGAAACGTATATACGTATACATTTTTGAGAAATATAGGAAGCTTACAGTTTGTTTATATAAACAATTGCTCAGATTCCCAATTTTGACGTTATTGCAAGTATGCCAATTACATCTTTTACACCTGTTTATGAAAGGCTACTAAACTGTGTAGAATGATTAAACTCTTTTAAAACATATAAAACGACGCAAAAGAATATAAAAACGGGATAAAATTAGATAAAATTCAATATTAGTTATATCACCTGATCCTAACAAGAGCTTCGCAGAGCGGCGCATATACGCCCGAGAGGGGCTTGTCAGTAAAATTGGCCAATCTTTTTTTATTTCAATGCAAGGGCAGATAATTCAAGAACGAAAAGAGATATCTGAATTCCGTAAGCGGTGACAACTAGACACCATGGAGAATCATTGTGGCAAGTTTGATCAAATTCCGATCAGAACTCTAGGAGTTGCGCACACAAGAAATTGCTAACGGACGGACGGACGACCGGGGCCATAACATAATACGACCCTTCGGACGTATGAAAATGAGCGAAATTAATTGGCGGCATCTGCTCTGTTTTGACAAGTAGACTCATCTGATCCACATGCGCACAATTTAGTGCAATCCAGGTTGATTGATGTGCACTTGAACTTTCTTGATCCACATTCAAATTTTGTGCAACCACACTTTACCAGTTCAAGTCGTCATAACCGGCTGGTATACAACCCGATCCTTTGTCCAACCAAATATTTCAGGATCTGGAATGGGAGGACAAGGGACCACGTCAAAGTACCAAATCATGCACTGGAACGCTGCGCGCTTAACAGATTCCTCAAATGCTGCGTTTGTAGGTGGCAATCGCTCAGATTCGTATTGCTTCCTACGAAATAGCCACCACCGAGGAGCTTCCAGTTCTGTGATCTCTGTTCCAGGCTGATGCAACTGGCAGACAAACTTTTCAAGAGACGCTAATGTTATCCCAGTTATGGAATGCCCCGCAGAGATAGCTTTAAAAGCGTCTATAACATTGATGTTTGCCTGTTCAAATGACTTCCAAAACAGATGTTTCACTTTTCTAGTGAAGGACCCTGTGTTATCAGCCCCCGAAAAGGCATGCACGGCTGGTAAAGCTTCGGCTGCGTTATTTCCTATGGAATCAACTACTGCTGTCAAACGTACAATGCATTTTGTCTCGCCATTTCCTGAAACAAACACGGTGTCTCCAGGTAAAAAATGGAATTCGCCTCAAGGATAGCACAAATACACCAGTGTCTGGCGAATAAATGTCAATGAAAATGACGCAACATTTGAATCAGTCAGTTGCATGGAGCAGAATCTTTGTATCGGCTTCTTCTTGTGAACTGGAAAGATATGACATTTCTCCTTTCGTTGAACGTACAATGTTACGGTATGCTTTTTTTGAGTTTTGCGATGACCTCTGCTAGGTAAACAGTGAGCTCGTCTTTATATAGTAGAAGACGAGGAGAGAAGAGTTGCCATCGACACATTTTCGAGCAGTGTACTGTCTGTGATGTGATACGATACCGCTTGTTTCTTGCCAAGTCGTTTCAGGCGTGTTGCTGTTTTCAAAGAAGATGGTCGATCATAGCGATCGAAGATGAAATTCACTTCAGAATAGCCTTCATACGTTGACTCAAGTACAGATACAAAATGGTCGCCCAATTGTAAACCTGTTTTAATGCTTTGGGGTTTATGAAGTGCCTGAACTAAGTTCATCGCATCTATTACCACAACTTCCCTGTTCCTAGGACCAAATACATGCTCGAAGTGATCAGAGGTAACCCTCTCTTTCAGGATCGTCATCAACTGAGACTTGTTCGAACGACGATGAAGTAAACCATCAGCGTCAAACAGTGCTCTTGGGACGACTAAAAGTTCATAATTACGGAGACCATTTTCTAGGCTGATTTCCTTCCGAGAATTCGCATTTATCAGTAGCCATGCATACTGTCCTCTGTCCTCTTTGAGCTCAGTAAGCTTGTTTTGTACTAGGACTACAATAGAATTGACAGATGACTTGTACAAATTGAGAGAAGCCTTTGTCATCGTGCATCAAAACTGTGTTTCATTTGTGTGAAGCCTCTTTGCCATAAAGCCTTCCAACATGGTAACATGGTTATTGCTATGACATCAATGAAGTTGCTGTAATTTTGCCTCTGAAGCCTAATAGATTATATAGGTTTACATGTATACATGTATACTGAGAGACAAAAGAAAATATACAAATTCTATTTCTCAATATCTCTCTTAATTTTCATGATATCGACTCGAAATTTTGAACAAAATACGTTTATTCATATAGCATTTACACAATGTTGAGAGATGTCCCCTAGAATCAATCGATTATCCACACTCTTGCTACATGTCAGTTTTGCAAACTTTGCATGTGTGACTTAGTGGAGTATCGGATATTGCTGTTGATTATGCTTTGTTTTCACTATTCTTTACCACAACATATCACAATGTTGTTATTTCTATTACATTAAAACACAAGTAGTGGTGGCGGGGATAAATTGATCAATATGTCGGCTTTTTTAATTAAGTCCCATTTTTCTATGATGCAGTATTAAATGACAAAAACACGTGACAATATACACATAATCATGTGGATAGAAACACTTTTCGTATTCATTTTCAAATTCCACCGATAAATTTCTAAGGAATCATGTCAAAGAACGTTTTTGCATCAAGTCCTCTTTTGCCATGACACAGCATAAAATGGTAAAAACATCAACAGAATGTACATGATCAGGTAACTAGGAACATTCTGTGAAATTTTGATCCAAATCCGTTCATAAATGCAGGAGTTATATCAACTAGAATGTTTGCAATGAATTTGTGACGTATTTAAGCAACCTGGAAATGGCCGAATTCTGGGAAAACACCGCCTCTCCCGAAATGTCAAGAAACGGATATTGATAACAGGAACATAAGAGATTACAAAAATGCATGTTGGCACTCTGTATCATCAAAAGCACACGGGAGCCAATTTCGTTACATAGCGCCCTACTCTACGTGGTCAAATGTAGATATTGACATGGTTGACAATTATTTTTGCTTTGACCGTGTACCACGTGCGCCTTACATGTACCTACAGTTTACTACAGACTGATGTTCTATTTCTAAAACCATGCATGTATAAGCAGTAGCAAAATACTATACTGAAACAAAAAAGAAACGCAACTTCATTTTCAATTCCTTCTTACGCAAAGACATCAAATCAGATTTAAACAAAAGTTGATACATTTAAAGCAATAACATATCACCTTGTAAAGTTCACAAAATCTTGTTGGTAGTCAATTTTATTAGTAAGAAAATACCCAGTTTAAACCGAGCGTCAACACAATACGACAAAAAAATTTGGACGGAGGTCGAAAAAAACAATCTGTTTCGTTCAATTTGGTCCGATATTCGAATGTTGTGAAGTTCATACGAGTTATTAGCAGTCTCCGTTGCAGTCTTAAACCTATCCCGTAGGTGGGGTTAACGTGATTATTCGGCCCTGCCTTGACGTCATATCTCTTGCACGTCCGCCTCGTGCTCAATCGGTTACGGTCCAATTGAGAGCCAACAACGTATACAGTCAAAAATGTGTCGATTTTTTGCCCCATCAATGTCTTACGACAACATTTTTAACCTTTTCCACCAACAACATCTGTACTGCAGTTAGACGCTGGTTTTGGCCTAGTCTTGCTATGCGTAGCGTAGTGAAAAGTGTGTAAACGCTTTGACGTCTTCTTTGTCTATGTTCTAGCTTGTGTTTGATGAAAATTTGTTTTGATAGTAGACATCTAGAAAACACGGCAGGGGATAATCAGTTTTTAACAATTTACCATGTATCACGTGATGAATGTACGACATCTGAAGAAAATGGCACTGTATTTATGCGTATGGATGCAGGTATATTAAAAATGTACTCGACAGCCATTAAAAACATATTTAGTCGAAAATATTATGAAAATTTGGGGTTGCGTATCTTTTTTGTCCTAGTATATATCGATATGACGATATTATCGTCGAAACAGTTCAAATATCCTTACACATAAGATCTTGTACGAAGTAATATTAGGAGAAATATACACAAGATAAGTATGTTTTGTTATATTGTATTTTTAGAATCGACTCTCATGTCCTGCAAAGATAAGCAAACGTCTATAGATAGTTTTGTGCATTTTTTTGCATATCGGATCTTTAAAGTATCTGTATAGTATCTGTATAAAATCGGTACATTATAAAGTATTCTATGATCCTTTCTTCGCCCCAATTGTGTTTCTTTAGAAAAAGAAGGCAGCTAAGTAATTATCAAGTAGGTCTGTAATTATTTCAGAAATAACAAATGACCGTCAAGAGACGTTTGGTTCTGAAATATTGATGTACGAGTATTTACAAATAGATTAGTTAGGTCTACGTCCTCATCACATTGAATTACAAAGGTTAAAAGTTCATACAGTCAGAAGTGTTTACTTGTTCAGAATATATTCATCTACGTACACCATAGTGTTGCGTCATTAACGAGAAATATATATTTTGTTGTTAGAATTAAAGAAATTGATGTAAACAGCAGTTCAGATGTATGCGCAATTGTCATTTCTGTCTCAACTTTAAAGGAGTGCTTTCGGCTCATCGGCAACAACTTCAAACAAGAGGACTATGATAGTCCTATATCGCTCACCTGAACCGAAATGATATGAGCAACACCTTTGTTCAATTCAATTGATATTCATGACTTTAAGACTGAAAGTGAACTTATGGTCAATAACGTTGTGAAAATAAAACTAATCCGAGATCTTATGGTGCCCAACATTGTGTCAAGGTTTTGTCTTGATTAATAAATGATTATAGGTTCTAGAGTATAAACAATGTCTAAAACAGCCGAAAACGGCAATTTATCAAATTCAAGGGCACATAACTCTCAACTTTCTGATCAGATCCAATTGAAAATCAAACTCATCTAAGATCTTATGGTCCTAACATTGTGTCCAAGATTTGTCTTGATTTGTCAATAATTGCAAATTAAGAGTGTAAACAGGGTCGAAAACAGCCAAAATGGCAATTTTGTCAAATTCAAGAGCACATAACTCTCAAATTTCTAATTAGATCAGGCTGGAAATCGAACTCATCCGAGTTCTTATTGTACCCAACATTGTGTCCAAACTTTGTCTTGATTGATTAATAATTATAGATTCTAGAGTGTAAACAAGGTCGAAAACAGCCGAAAATAGCAATTTTATCAAATTCAAGGGCACGTAACTCTTGACTTTCTGATCAGATCAGACTGAAAATCAAACCCATTCGAGTTCTTATTGTACCCAACATTGTGTCCAAACTTTGTCTTGATTGATTAATAATTATAGATTCTAGAGTGTAAACAAGGTCAAAAACAACCGAACATGGCAATTTTGTCGAATTCAAGGGCACATAACTCTTGACTTTCTGGTCAGATCAGACTGAAAACTGGACTCATCCGAAATCTTATGATCTCCAACATTATGTCTAAGTTTTTTCTTGATTGATCAATAATTGTAGATGCTAGAGTGTAAACAAACTTAAAAACAGATTTATTTGACATTCAAGGGCAGATAACTCCGCACGTTCTGGTCCGATCAGGCCCATAATCGAACTTGTCCGAGAACGTATGATCCTACTTGTTTTGGCCAAGTTTGATCAAGATTGCCTAACTTTTGTGGATGCTAGAGTGTAAACACCCCAAATGTTGACGGACGGACGGACGCTGGACAAAAAGTGACCACAATAACTCACCTCGAGCACTTCGTGCTCAGGTGAACTAAAAACTGATAGCATTTATATGCATTAGAATAACCAATCTTGGCATCAAGACATACGATTCAATCATTTTTATTTGAACTGGGCGGATATATATTTTTCCTTGACCCCGTTACAAAATAACAAATAAAGATGATATATTTATTGTATACCATAGATTTCATAGATAGAAAAGGAGAACGCGGTGATTTTCAGTAACTTTCTGTTGTCCCTCAACGCCTTCAAAAGCCTAATTGTCACGTAAAAACAAGTTTTCTATAGGGGTTGAACAATATATATTGTTCAGAAACTCTGTATGTATATTCGCGTTACAACACTTATTTGTAATTCTTATGTTGTTTCCTGTCACGAAAAGGTTATGTTGTAATTAAGTTATACGCCGTAAGGGCGTAAATAACTTGTTGGGTAATGTGACGAAATGACAAAATGACGAACTATTGGGCATTTCGTTTCCAAAAGTTGGCACAAATATGATGTCCCCTATCGGTGTAATAGCCTTAAAAATCACTGATTTCCACGTCAACCAATACATGCAAATTGGCATTGGTGGATCACTTTGAATCTTACCAATTTCTAACTCTGTTTTTATTCCTTTGGAAACATGGCAAGGACTTAGTAGTAAATATGGTTTACTTTAATGAAAACAATATTTGGCGCGTGAGTTGCCTCACTATTATCGTCTTATTATCAGAAACCATTACTTAATCAATCGGTCACTTGATTTTACCAATGAGATATTGTGAAGACACCAGACTAATTTTGCCAATTAAAAAAGGGATTTGTCATCATCATCGCATACATGTAGTACCCTGTGATTGTATTGTTACTTCAGAAAGTAATGTCTTATATTCCATTATTTTCTTTGAATACCTGTGAATTTACAGTCAACAAATAATATAGGCTAACGAAGTCTCACTCAGCCTCTGATCCATTAGGAAAGAACGCGTTAAAGTCATCAGAACAAGCATTATTGCCCAATTAATGTGTCTATTGAAATGTAAAGCTGTTGTAAAGCCATTTGCAATATACCCGCTTGAAGAATAATTTGTTTTAGATACTACAATAAACCATTTAATCTTCATCACATGGAATCTTAATCTAACAATATTATTAGATGTGTTATTCATATAATGAAGTAAATATCCCTACATTAGAAAAGATAACCAGATTCGAAGCTGTACTTTAAACGAAACACATTTCTTTACTCAAAATCCCAATGGTTGTCGTTTGTGGATTTCTTCTACTTACACCAAATTTCTGATTTTTATTTTCTCAAACAAAGTAACACGCCTTTAAAGAGTTTAAAATACGTGTATGCCCAAGATTCTATAAACTGCCTTCTCGTAAACTCAATCAACTTTGACGTTGTTCCAACAATATACTGATTACTATTTCCCCAAAACAAACATTTGACTATTCTATTTCAAATGGATTTGCAAACAACAACATTAATGCAAACAATATGAGGGGAATCCGCATGTAATAGTCAAAACACATAGTTCTAAAGCAATATTGTGTTCTTTGTTTGTTATTACAAAACCAGCAGAATGCCTACAGAATTAGTTATGCTCTGGCTGTAAGTAATTGATCTGAAATAAGAAATGACAGATTTAGATATCGACAGAATATCTACAATTTTTAGTCAAAATTAGTCTGGATCCAGTCAATAATTTTACATTCAAAGACATTGATGTCCCCTATATAATATTGCCGTATCAATTTTCGGTCATGTTGATATGACGTGTGTGAACATGGAATGTAATAGATTGGAACCCAGACTAAGTCAGAATGTAACAAATACAAAGTACAAGGACAAACTCGCCGCTATCAATATTTTATATCTAAAGTCTCTGGATAGCCATTCGTTAGTCAACAGACCATTATCTGCTAGACGTATACGCGCTGATGAATTACATCCCAGTGACCATAAATGTAATCAAAGGTCAAGGTTCAAAATACTGCAAATTCTCTAAACGATTATCACAAAGTCGTAAGTAACTCGAGATATCCATGTTGTTGTAAAATTTGAAAAGTATTTGTGACCAGTCACGTTAAAAGGAACCTTATGGAAAGCCAAAGAATCTAAATTTGGAGAAAATGGATCAGACTCCGCAGAGGTCAGCCTGATGTCATGTTTGGTAAAATGAACATATAGCTTGGTAGGGGAAACATTCTACATCTGAAAAATCATATCAGAGTGGAAAGTTTTGATCCTAGTCAGGATGCTCGGAATGTGCAGACTAACTAGGGTTGATACTTTTCACACTTCCCATATGGCCCCTTTTAGCGTGACGGGTAACATTTTTAAAGGTAATTGTCAGATTTTGATATGGTCTATTCTCTTAAGAACAGAGCACATTCTCTCTTCATTCCATTATGATAGAATGATGCTCTGTTCCGGCGGGGTCATTTCACGTCTAATCTCGGGGCCTTGGCGGGATTTCGTTACCCAATCGTTGGCTATGCACACAAAATCAATTGAAAAATCTCATACAAACTTTCATTGGCTGACGCTTCAAATTACCGGATTCAGCCAAAAATAGGAGCGATGTAATGTATACGTAATCAAACAAGATAAAACTGAATGATTTTGTTTCGATAATTCAAATGTTACCGACTTCAGCCAAAACTAGAAGTGACGTAATGTATACGTAATGATCATGCAAGATTAAACTGAATGATTTTGATTCGATAATTCAAACGATGTGCTATAATTAGATTATGACGACCAAATAGGCTGTTGGTGTATCAAAAACGGCAGAGGTCTTATTTGATGGTTAATCAATAGACCTCGGCTTTGGAGAGTAGATATGGTCGTACATACTAACCTTATGTAACTAATTGGGAACTACTGAAGTAAGACTGACACGCCTTTTTACAGAACCAATAATAAGTTGTTTAACCCAAACAAGAACTGGTTTTGATGTTCTTAATAGAAAAGGATTGGGAGAACATTGAAACAAAAGAAGAAAATGCTGATAATCAGCATTTTCTCCTTTTGCCTCAATATTTTCTATGCAAAATTATGCATAAATTCTTTCTATATCAACATTCAATTGGTCATGTGCAGCAGCTTTCAATTTAGACCACCCCAAATCATTGCCGTTTGGGAAAGGGTTAAAAAGAAAGACATTTGTAATAACGGCCAGCAAACACCAACCCTGAAAATATATTCTAAGGTAGTATACCTATAATGATAGTCGCCCGACATCGGAATTATTCGGGCGAAGTCGAAAACATTCAGCGGTGAAACTTTCCACTGCTGAATGTTTACGACCGTGCCCAAATAGGTTCGAATACGTAACGACGCCTCTCGAAAAAATCTGATGTTTTAGTAATTAAAATGGCCACATTACAGGTATTCTACCTTAATCATATCATAGACCGATAATCAACAGTGTACGTTCATATCTTAAACTTTTTGACAAACAATGCCAATACAATCATCTTAATACTTCTTACTACTGCAATTTGATAATTATCAGATTGGTCCTGGTTCTGCAATCCAGTTTTGGGGAAAAAAAGGAATTCGAACGAGAGATAATCTGATTTTCAGAGTTTATTACATGATAAGTTCCTTATGACTCCGACAGCACGTACAGAAATATCAATAACAACACACGGATTGCGTAATAATAATCTTCCATTAAGATACGAATTTGATTACTCGCGAAAGATATTGGCTGAAAAACTATTATTCTCTCTTTTTCAAGAATATATACAGTCATTATCTAATCATAGTGGTAATCCAAACTGAGTTACAGCCGCCAAATGGACCTAATGCGTTTTACTAGCAACCCTCGTTACCCTGTCTTCATTTCGGATTATACACTATCTCTACAAATAATGCGCCAAACTTGCTTGTACAGTGTCATGACTAGTGTCTGAATTCTTCATCTGTTTCCTACATAATGGTAGAAGCTTTCGATATCACAGATATTACAAATATTAACTTTATGCAAAACAAAACATGAGATTTAACTAAACACATAAGCCTATTGAGACACATGCTTTCTAAATTCGTTGAATGTTCATTTTGTTCAATTAATAAAGTAGACCATCCGTTAAAATTAACAAAATTGCTTCAGAATCTCAACAATCCGACATGCCCTTCTAGCAATGCAGCATCAGTACAGATAACCTTTCATGAGATCGTTTGGTCGTTATGCAGATCCGTCTATCTATGTTTATGTACCTTGTGACCCATTGATCGTTCCAAACGATTGGTCCCGCGCGACCATTACCGATCATGCGCAATAGTTCAATATCCGGGCTATTCAATAGATGAGTATAGAGGAAAGTGCGAGTTAATGAAGATCAAAGGTGGATTTTCAACTCAGTATGAAATGTTGTAATTTGTGAGAAATTGTCGGCTTTGTAATTTATTCAGCTTCATTACGTTTGCGGATTACTTTATCTTGTCTTTTAGAAGTACATGTATATTCCAAAGCACGTTGTGCACATATGTACCAGCCACTTTTCAAGAGCTCTTAATACAAACGAAGCCATGTTTCATAAAAAAAACCATCATATTCTTATGTAATTTCTCCCAAAATATTCCAATAAAGAGAAGTGCATTCTGTCAGAAATAGTTTTGTCTCCCTTTCAGTGTAATATGTTTGGTCAAGATATTTATGACATAAAATTTCATTTTTAGATGTCACTAGATCATAACCTGTGGAGGGCATATCCGTCTAGCATTCAAAATAGTACTTCCTTTAGAAAGCCATAACCAATCATGTCAGGGCATTTAACAAACCCGATTAATCAAGAAGATATTGCAATTGAACAAGCTCTCAGCCGCTGTTTAAATTTACTTTAACACCAGTTATGCTTCTAATAATCATTTAATATACTTATTCCGTAATCGAAATGCCGAAACCTGTCGTCTATCTGATGCTATGCAAACATGTCAAATTTGACAAGTGCCATTGAAAAACTTTTACTGTGACACGATGACGGCTCTAGATACCTTTTGTTATAACTAGAATCTATGGATTGTTTGATTTGTATGATGAGGTTAATGTACTTCGGCCGATTGAGTATCAAAAGAATTACGTCACGTTTAACTTTGAATATTTATACCCCTTATCGTATTTCTAATTGATAGAATATGCTTTCCGTCAATATTGCCAGAAAGTCTACGAACCAGAGAAGTAAATACATGTATTTTCTCTGAGTTTTTAGTACTTTTTACGGCGAATTCATTGTTGATTTATTTCATGCGAAATTTGTGTAGATCTTTTTTTTTTTTTTTTAATTACAATAAGAATCCGTGGGTAGGCATAATGGGAAAATCACAAAGATGTTTTCGTTCTAGTTTTGTTTTGTAAACGTAAACTAGTAAATCTATGTCTAGTTTAATTTTTAATCCTTTCTACGTCATCAACATAAAAATATGGTAAAAATGTAATCATCGAGTAAGGATGGGTTGCAATAAGGGGTCAAAAAATAGATTTTCTTTAAATTTTGTGGATTGATAGGGTTACATAATATCTTTAATTTGTATGTGTAAAAAATCTGGTTTCGGCATATTTTTCGAGATATGGGTAAATAAAGTGGGTGGGGTAAGATGGACTGAAACACAGTAGGGATTATTCTAAGTCCCTTATCTTTCTTATTTTTTGCCCAAGATGTACTCATTCTTCTTTCTTTCGAAGAATTTCGCTATTTTTTAAGGACCAACTTACCCAAACTATCTCCACACGTTTTATTTAAAACACGATTTCTATGAAACTTTACAGATGTATTATCCAGATATTAATGTAACTTTGTGTGAAATTTGAAAGAAAAGCGTTGGTCCGTTGTTGAGATATTTAACCTTGACCTTCAAAATGACTTCAAAACTCGGGAAATGCCAAAATGTGATGGTTAAATCGCCAATTTTATTCACAAGAATTGGAAGCATGGTTTCTTTTTATTGTTCCTAATGATTTTCGTAGCAATTTTTACTTTTTGTATCGTACAACCCATTCGGAAGAATGGGAAAGAAAGGAAATTCTTTTTACTTCTCAGTTTTCTTATCAAACTAAATATTGCATATGAAACATGACCTACGCGGAAAGCGTTGTGATTAATATTACTACCACAGGTGAGTGAAATTAAATATTAGCATTATATTAAGATTGCTAGAACTACCAAAGCTTTGTATGCAACTTGAATTGTCTAAGAGTTTATATTCACTCATCTTATGATGGACAAGAATTATCAATTTGCTAGGAGAAAACTAATCATTTTCAGATTGTATTTCTTATATGGTTATAAAGAAGACGCATTGTGAATGATTTTACTAAATGACCAAATGTGCTTACAATTAATTAACTTAAGCTAAATATTTATATAACGTTATATAATATCAACAAAAAGAAAATAGTGTTAAATGTATAGGCAGGCCTTAAACAAATATCTGTCTATCAATGATTTCATTAGATGAAATGACCGGGTAACTCTGAGAGATGACCAAGTTTGTTATATTGAGTATATCAATTTTAACGGTAAAATCATACAATAAAAACCCAATCATGTGTGAAATGCATTTTTTTATGAATGGGCTGTCACATGCCATTCAATCCTAACCATTTTCCCAACAATGCGTAGTTTTGACGAACATTCCCGAATTTGATGTTATTTTGAAGGTCAAGGTTAAATATCTCAACAACGGGCCAACGCTTTTCTTTCAAATTTCACACAAAGTTACATTAATATCTGGATAATACATCTGTAAAGTTTCATAGAAATCGTGTTTCAAATAAAACGTGTGGAGATAGTTTGGTAAAGTTGGTCGTTAAAAAATAGCGAAATTTTGCGAAAGAAAGAAAAATGAATATTACGGAAAAGATATACATGGAATATCAAATGTAAGTTCATAAATGTTTAACGCATATATCACAAGACACACATACAAATTTTCACGCATCTGGGGCTAGGAATAAGAAAGATAAGCGACTTAGAATGACCCCTACTGTGTTTCAGTCCATCTTACCCCACCCACTTTATTTACCCATATCTCGGAAAATAAGCCGAAACCAGATTTTTTACAAATACAAATTAAAGATATTATGTAACCCCATCAATCCTCAAAATTTAAAGAAAATCTATTTTTTGACCCCTTATTGCAACCTATCCTTTTCTCAGAAATAACAAATGACTGTCTAGAGACGTTTAGTTCTGAAATATTGATGTACGAGTATGTATAAATAGACTAGTTAGCTCTTAATCCTTTACTTACTGAATCATAAAGGTTGCAAGTTTGAAACAGTCCATTATACTTGTTCAATTTGGTAACTCATTGTTGAAGAAGCCTTCATAGCACGTACTCAAAATTCAACGCACGAAACACTTTTAAACATTGATGTACGGATATGTAAAACAATTTTTACTTGGTAAAAACTAATGCCAATGGACTTAGCACATAAACTTAGTAGAAATACCATTTCTTCTATACATTTCCCTAAAAACAAATCCGACTTGATGAGACGCCCATATAGCAAATTACGAGAAGTTTTAAATGTGCAAATCGTTTATCTTTTACCATGGAAAGCATTGGAAAGAAGGGGAAACGGGAGCATGGTGGGTTTTAAAATATTATTTTGTTTTCCCAAAGTCGTCCAAAACCACTTTCATTAATGACGTAAAATTAGGTTTTCGGATATAGTTGAACACTATTGATTGTTCAGAAACGATACATGACCATTCACGTCACATCACTTACTATTAATTCATAATGTTGTTTCCTGTCACGAAAAGGTTATGTCTTAGAAGTTAATTTATACGCCGTAAGGGCGTAAATAAACTAAATGAATTGGATAATGTGCCACAAAATGGTAACTTATTTATTTCTACAATTGACAGTAACATTTTATCAGATAGAATTAGAACATAGGGGCATTTTATTTCCAAAAGTTATCAAGATGGACAAATCGGCATGTTTTTATATCACACAATGCTTGGCTTTTCCAGTTACATGTGCATAATACACTTTATTTGCAAGTGAACCGAATGTAGGTTGGTCAGAGTTGATAGAAGCAAAGAGACGACAGTTCATGGATTACTCAAGTGATAAGCTCTTTAAGGGCGTGATATATTTGGTCATCCCATAGAGAGTAAATTAATCTGTAGATGCCTAACTTGACATGCTGACAAGGAAAATACATTTGATAATGGGACTACCATGGTCAAGAACTGTTTATGTCTCTATCAGTGGAAATGTTTGACGTGACTGAACTCGGTTTTTATGGGTTGAGTGATGGAAACTTAGCTGCGTGCTTTAGAGCGAGATTTCTTGAGATTTCTTGAGATTTCTTAAGATATTTTAGGATAAAGCATTCTTTAGAACAAGATTTTTAAGACGCTCAATGGGAGGCGCCATTACCCTATACTTCGTTCGGAACCCCTTTGTCAATTCAGTAGAAACAATATAAAAGAGACTGGACCGAGTTGTTCCGAACGCTCCATAATTTATAAACCGCGGTGTTCCGAATGCTCCATACTTTATACAAATGACGTCATGATGACGTCATTTGTATAAATATGGAGCATTCAGAACAGCTCGGTCAAAGTCTCTGTCTTAAAAACGCTTTATCCAAAACATCATAAGGAATCTTAAAAAAATCTCGCTCTTAACGCGGCTCTTAACACTTTATGAGACAGGCATCCCGACTGATTCATGTTAGTGTACATGTACACCTTCATATCGTTGGGAATTCTTAAATAAGCTAAGCTCGGACGTTTAACTACTTATTGAGTTATAAAATCATCTTAGTATATTCTTTGATAAATCAATGAACATTCATCAATGTTCATGCGAGAGAATAGGATATTTATGAAAGTTTCTTTTTCTGAAAGTCATTTGTAAAATTAAAAACGGTTCTTAGGTAAATGTTTGTAACTTTTGGTATATTGTGATGGTCTTATCATTTTCAACACTATATTTTTTCTAACTAACTGAACACCAATAAAAAAGGAGGAAAGTGTTTAAACAATATAGGAGAATGTTTATGCCTCGTAACCTACAGGTCAATGAAAGCCTTTCTATGGTATCAAACTATTTGTCAATGCACTCACCAAATGAATGACCCGGAAATTAGATGATTGTGCATGACTATTTACCTTTTATAATACATGTTGAAGGAATCGATAGTTCAAGGGGTACTTTCATGTGATATACTAAGTATCAAGTCAACCTACATTGGTCAACAAATGTTCTTAAATGCTAATAATATCAGTGTTTAGAGCGAGTTCGGTTTTACACAGACTCAGAACGTGTTTTATACCCCCAATACCAAGTTAGGGGGGGGGGGGTACTGGAATCAGGTTGTCCGACCGTCTGTCCGTCCGTCCGTGGACATAATTTTGTGTCCTCTTCTCCTGCCACAGTTTATGACCAATTTTGCTGAAATTTTATCAGGTTCTTTCCTATAATATGAAATTGTGTACCTGCAATTTTCATCTTGATCCAGTCATCAGTTTCAGAGTTATGCCACTTTGAACTTTTTTAAGGGGGGGGGGGGGGTAGTCAATCGGCCACAATCGGACTTTGTTTATAATTCGTTTCCGTGCTCTAAGTCAAGAACCGGTTGACCTAGGATCATGAAACTTTACACAGTTGTTGCCCATGGCCAAAGGAGGTGCCCTATCGTTTTTGGGTCACTAAGGTCGATGGTCAAGGCCAAAATGGGACTTTTTTAAACCCCGTTTCCATGCTCTAAGTCAAGAACCGGTTCATGAACTTTATACACTTGTTGCCCATGACCCAAGATGGTGTCCTATTGTTTTTGGGTCACCAAGGTCAAAGGTCAAGGTCACTTCGGACTTTTTTAATCATCCGTTTCCGTGCTCTAAGTCAAGAACTGGTTGACCTAGGTTCATGAAACTTTACACAGTTGTTGCTCGTGACCAAAGGAAGTGCCCTATTGCTTTTGGACCAGGAAGGTCAAAGATCAAGGTCACAATTTTACTTTGTTTAAAATCTGTGTACGTGCTCCAACTAAAGAACTTTTTGACCTATAGCACTTTTCAGTGACAAAGCGCTAGTGGGAGGGGGGTATTTGAGCTAAATTACAATGAAATCCATTAAAGTGTTTTAGAGAAGATTTTTAATTCTAATTAATTCGATTTTTAATTCTACACGGAATTTATTTTTTAAGGAATTTGGAAGAGATTCATGAAAGGAAGATACCTGTGGAGTTTGGTTGAAATTGGTCCAGCAGTTTTGGGGAAAAAGATGTTTAAAGATTTTTTTGAAAATTTAATCAAATTAATTTTATTTAAATTTCAGTTCTGCACGGAATTTGTTTTCTTGGAAAGAATTTAGAGGAGGTTTGTGCAAGGAAGATTCCTGTAAAGTTTGGTTGAAATCGTTCCCGTAGTTTACGAGAATAAGATGTTTTAAAGTGACATTTCAGAATTTTTTGTCATAAATTTTACTTTTATTTTTTATCTGAAAGAGCATATTTCCTTATGAAAATTCTGAAAATTTCGAGCCAAAATATTGCGCCGTTTACGAGAAATTTATATTTTTGTGTTAAAATTAAACAAATTGTTGTGGACAACAGTTCGGATTTATATGCAATTTATCGATTATGTCTCAACTTTAAATGCGTGTTTCTCGCTTATTGGCAACAACTTCAAAAAACCAATAGTAGTTATACTCATTAGAATAACCAATCTTGGCATCAAGACATACTTTAAAAAATTGAAATTGGAATGAAATGTCCCTTTAAGACTTTTCGAAAATTTGATTAAATTAATTCATTAAAATTTCAGTTCTACACGGAATTTTTTAAGGAGTTTTAAAGGGAGTCATGCAAGGAAGATTACTGTGAAGTTTGGTTGAAATTGGTCCGGCACTTTTGGAGAAGAAGATTTTTAACGATTTTATGAAAATCTGAATTAATTACTTTAGTAAACAAGAGCTGTCCGAAGACAGCGCGCTCGACTTTCTAAGTTGCTTAGTATAAAGGGGGCATAACTCCAAATATAGTGGAGCCAGGGTCATGGGCCCTGTTTGTAAGGTAGAGGGTGTGATGGTAAATAAGTATTCCAAGTTTGGATTGAATCCATTTGATAGTATGGAAGTCATTGATGTTTGAAAAAACTTTAACCTTTGTTGCGACGCCAAGGCCAACGCCAACGCTGACGCCCGGGTGACAGTATAAGCTCTCATTTTCTTCGAAAAGTCGAGCTAAAAATTTAAGTTCTGGGCGGATTTATTTATATTTTTTTAATTAATTTGGAAGAAGTTCACACAAGAAAGATTCCTGTGAAGTTTGGTTGAAATTGGTCCAGTAGTTTTGGAGAAGATGTTTAAAGAAAATGTTTACGCACGCACGCATGGACCATGACATAAGCCCCGCTGGCCTTCGACCAGTGCAGATAAAAATGGAAAAATCGTTGAGGCAAAAGAATGAAATGCTGTTAATCAGAATTTTCTTCTTTTGTCTTAAAATTCCATTGGCTGACATTGCACACAAATCCACATTGAACACAAAACCCACCTTTATCAACACAGGTTATGACATATGAGCTCCTTTGAATTTTGTGTGCAATAAAAGTTTATTTTGGACAGGATTAATGTTTTCGATTATGAAGTTTTAGTCACCGACTTCACTAGGAAATACCTTCTTAAACTGCGACCGCAGGTAAGCTACCATTTTAATAACGAATTTACCAAGTTTTACTGCAAATCGATGCTTTTCAACGAAAATCTCGTATCTGCAGCTTGTTTTAAAGGTTTTATGTATCTTCGTTTTCATGTCAAATGATGATGATTTCATCTAAATGAGAATTGTCTAAGAAAAACATGAGCAAACATCGCGATAAAAAATTCAACCCCTAACCTGAGTTATAACCCGATAAAGATACGAGATTTACAGGTGCGCGTAAAACGAAAGGGAAATTTACCTGACGTAACTTTCACAATTTTCACTGTTTAAATTCACGAAAAAATGTCGTATTTTTTCCGTCTTAATGGATAAATGATAAACCCCTTAAAAATACTTTTATTCAACATCTTTGCTTTTACAACCTCACCGCAATTTGAATTCAAACTTGACCGTTTATACATGTAAGTTTAAGACTGCTATAATGGAACTGAACAAGTGACGTCATCATCCATATATGGTCTTAAGGTAAATTTCACTTTCGTTTCACGAGCACCTGTAAATCACGTATCTTTATCGGGTTATAACTCAGGTTTGGGATTCAATTTTTTTTATCGCGATGTTTGCTCATGTTTTTCGTAGACAATTTTCTTTAAGATGCATTCATCTTTTTTGACATGAAAACGAAGATTCATAAAACCTTTAATCTGCAGATACGAGGTTTTAGTAGAAAAGCGACGAACTACTCAAGAACGTCATTTTTTCTTCCAAGCGCCATCTCAGTTCCCAATGTTAATTGACATTTGCAGGAGAAACATTTGCGTGATACTTGAGTCTTTCCTAGCATACTTACCAATAACTAGCTTCCTGAAGGCTTTTTACTAAATTACGTCTTTTTCCTAGACAGAAATTATTCGTGACAGGAAATTATGCCGAACAGGTGTCCGATTGTTTCGTGTCTCGAGGCGCATGGAAATGCTATATCGCTGCTTTTCAACCAAAACCTCGTATCTGCAGCTTATTGTAAGCTGCAGTTACGAGATTTTCGTTGAAAGGCATCGATATACAGTACATGGCTTCCCTTTGTCAACAGATATTTCGATTTTTACATATAAACCAATTACTACACAGTGGCTCTTTTTGACTCTTTAAAGATAAAGGCTATGGAAACATTGTAGAAAATACAGAAATTACTTGTGACAATGTTTGCTACCCGAAGAAAGACCACTGAAAAGACCACTTAAAACTGCCACTTAAAATGCAACCGCTTTGGATTTGGACCTGTCTAAATGTTTTCCATCTTGTAATGGGTAAACTAGGATATGGTAAAAGGAGCTGTGTTGCATTTGTGACTAGCATAGAACCGGACTAGCCTGTGGTCAGATGCAGTTCAACACTTTCCCAAACAACAAATTTAGGGTGACCAAATTTGAAAGCTGCTGCACACAACAGAGCGAATATTGTTAAAGATATATTTTGTGTATAATGTAGCACAGAAAATATTGAGACTAAAGGAGAAACTGCTGGTTATCAGCAGTTTCTTCTTTTGTATCAATGTTTTCCCAAGTCCTTTCTATTAGGGACGTCAAAATCGGGTCTTGTGTGCGAAAGGGTTAATCATCGTCCATGCTTCTTTCTGTCAGTTGCTACGGCTAGTGAGGTAGCTAAAACAGAACTGCACGGATCTCGGTCGGACTTTGTGTATACATACTCTGAATGACTGTGGTAAATGCATATGATCATTAATACACTTTTTCCGTACTACATATACAAGTAGAGAATAGAATAGAGATAAATATTTAACACATCTTCCAAAATTGCTCTTTCTCAATATTTCGGCATAAAAGCCTTTATCAAGAGACAAAATGTAAAAAAAAAATATAAGGTACACTTTAATATCACATAAATGTTTACGTGAACGCTTACAGTCCTAACGCTTATTGCCGAGTAATATTGAAAACTTGAAACCTCCTTTACATACATGTAAATCGGTTTGTATCGTAATTTCTTTAAAGTTTTTCTTCGAAATTTAGAGGAGGATAATAACAATATGATTTCCCCCGTTATTACTTGTCAATAAAAGTGGTATCACGAGATTTCTCTACAATATCATGTAAATTATAAGAATCAGGCGGACGGATAGGAGACGTCAGTTATGATTTATGACGGCAGTAAATTGTGTAATAGTAAAGATTATACAAGAATCAAACAAGCGTTATTTGATCGTACACGCAGCAAGTATGGGCATTCATTTTCTTCTTTACTAGAGATAAAACATGTAACTTTGAAATTGTCTATTGTCATGGAATGCTGTTTGCAATTAGACTCATCTTTTACATCGAAAATGTTTCCTTGCACATGTACTATGTACATAAGCTACCAAAGTTTCTATAGGCCCTTTATTTTATGTACATAAAAATTGAAACATATTGCCTGGTAATATTGTGAAAATTTGAAACCTCCTTTACATACATGTAAATCGGTTTGTATCTTAATTTCTTTTAAAGGTTTTCTTCGAGTTTGTAAGAAGATAATAACAATATGATTTCCCCCGTTATTACTTGTCAATAAAAGTGGTATCACGAGATCTTCCTACAATATCTGGTAAATTATAAGAATCAGGCGGACGGATAGGAGACGTTATTTATGATTTATGACGGCAGTAAATTGTGTAATAGTAAACATTAGGCAGGAACCAAACAAGCCTAGTTTGATCCTAAACGCAGCAAGTATGGGTATTCATTTTCTCCTTTAGTAGAGATAAAACAGGTAACTTTGAAATTGTCTATTGTCATGGAATGCTGTTTGCAATTAGACTCATCTTTTACATAGAAAATGTTTCCTTGCACATGTACTATGCACATAAGCTACCAAAGTTTCTATAGGCCCTTTTTATGTACATAAAAATTGTGACATATTGCCTAGTGATATTGTGAAAACTTGAAATCTCCTTTACATACATGTAAATCGGTCTGTATCTTAATTTCTTTTAAAGTTTTTCTTCCACGTTTATAAGAAGATGATAACACTATGATTTCCCCCGTTATTATTTGTCTATAAAAGTGGTACCATGATAATTTAATACAATATCTTGTAAATTATAAGAATCCGAGACGTCAGTTATGATTTATGAGGACAATAAATTATGTAACAGTAAAGATTTGGCAGGAATCAAACAAGCGTTATTTGATCGTACATGCAGATGAGATTTCATTTTAGAAATCGTAAACCTCTGTCATACTCGTTTGGACAAGCTGCAAAGAAAAATGTCAGCCTGCACATATGTGCAGTCTGACCTTATTCTATGCTGATTGATCTCAACCATTGGCATAGTTTTTCGGGTTTTGTTTTGCTTTGTTTTGGACTAGTCTTAACCTTTTATTAAGTAATGTTTATATGGATGAAAACTGGGATAAACCTATGTTCTTCCCTATACGTATCAAAGATGATCTATAAAAAAGGTACCCTGAGATTTCTATCCAATATTTTGAAAATTATAAGATTCGGGCGAACGGATAGGAGACGTCAATTATGATTTATGAGGACAATAAATTGTGTAATAGTAAAGATTTTACAAGAATCAAACAAGCGTTATTCGATCGTACACGCAGATGAAGTTTCATTTTAGAATTCCTAAACCTCTGTCATACTCGTTTAGACAGACTGCAAAGAAAAAGGTCAGTCTACAGGTATGTGCAGTCTGACCTTATTATATGCTGGCTGATCTAAATCATTATCATAGTTTTTCGGGTTTTGTTTGCCTTTATTTGGACTAGCTAGTCTCAACTTTGTATTAAGTAGGGGCTATATGGATAAAAACTGGGATAAGCCAATGTTCTCCACGATACATATCAAAGGGATCTATAAAATAGGTACCCTGAGATTTCTCTCCAATATTTTGTATATTATTAGAATAAGGCGGACGGATAGGAGACGTCAGTTATGATTTATGATTTATGAGGATGTAATAGTAAAGATTATACAAGAATTAAACAAGCGTTATTTGATCGTTCACGCAGATAAAATTTCATTTTAGAATTCGTAAACCTCTGTCATACTCGTTTGACAGGCTGCAAAGAACAAGGTCAGTCTACAGGTATGTGCAGTCTGACCTTATTATATGCTGGCTGATCTCAACCATTATCATAGTTTTTCGGGTTTTGTTTTGATTCGGCTTGGACAAGTCTTAGTCTCAACTTTTTATTAAGTAAAAGCTATACGGACGAAAACTGAGATAAACCCATATTTTTCACATACGAGCGATCTATAAAGATGATCTATAAAATAGGTACCCTGAGATTTCTATGCAATATTTTGTAAATAATAAGAATCAGGCGGACGGATAGGAGACGTTATTTATGATTACAATTATAAATGATGTAATAGTTAGCATTAGGCAGGAATGAAACAAGCGTTATTTGATTGTACACGCAGATGAAATTTCATTTTAGAATTCGGAAACCTAGACAGGCTGCAAAGAAAAAGGTCAGCCTGCACATATGCACATATGCACATAGATTTTTGTTTTGCTTTTATTTGGACTAGTCTCAAATTTTTATTAAGTAAATGCTAGCCTATGGATGAAAACTGGGTTGAACCCATGTTCTTCACTATTCGAGTGATCTATAAAGATTATCTATAAAGATGATCTATAAAATAGGTACCCTGAGATTTCTATCCAATATTTTGTAAATTATAAGAATCAAACAGACGGATAGAGGACGTCATTTATGATTGATGACTACAATAAATTATTTAATAGTTAGCATTAGGCAGGAACCAAACAAGACTAGTTTGATCGTAAACGCAACATTTATGGGTATTCATTTTCTTCTTGAATAGAGATAAAAACTGGTAACTTTGAAATTGTTTACAATCATGGAATGTTGTTTGCCATAATCTTGAATGTGTTATTTTACTTGCAAAAAATGTTTCTTTGCATATGAAATAGTGGAAACTTTATTCTGTTATATATCTATTTCTTTGGTTCCATCCCAAACTATAGTGTCGGGTTTTTTTTTTTTTTTTTTTTTTTTTTTTTTTTTTTTTTTTTTTTTTTTTTTAACATGACATAACTTTCTTTTAAGGTAGAATACCCGTAATGCCGCGGCGCCTTTTTGAGATTTATAAATCATCGGCTTTTTTCGAGTGGCGTCGTTACGTATCCAAACTTATTCGGACGCGATCGTTAAACATTCGGCGGTGGAGAATTCCACCGCCGACAGTTTTCGATCGCGCCCGAATCATTCCGACGTCTCGCGAATCTCATTAGGGGTATTCTACCTTAAAATACAGTCTTTTCAATCCATTACCAAACATATTTCCTGTTGACCACGATTGAGAAATCTTAAGGATTACTGGGAACGCGTGGCAAGATACCATAATATCCGCAGTGTAACTGAAAAAGAAATGTTAAATGCTGTTATGGTGCCAATCCCTAATGAAATTTATGCGACATTGGACTTTTTTCGTACAACGTCGTAAACATTTGTTACGAATCTGAACCTATTCGGGCGACGTTGTAAACATTCGGCGGCGTGACGTCCTACCGCCGAATGTTTACAACGTTGTCCGGATGATTTAAACGTCGCGTAAATCTTATTAGGGGAAGACAACCTTAATAATCTATCAATGAACGCGTTGTATTCACTCTCGCTGTATGACACATTAGAACAACAACCAGAGTCCAATAATGATAACGAATAGCTTCTGTTCAGATGTGACACTGATTTACGCCATTGTTCTGTGGACAGTACTACCAAGACAGATTTCGTGTCAGGCTAGCAGACGACAGATCGAGGGGTGAACGGAAAACTGTCGTAACTAACATTTTTTTCAAAATCACTTTTATTCTATTTTTGTAACCCATTTAAAGATATACACTTGTAAAAAAAAATTGTAGCTTCAAATTCTTATTTTTTATCACTTAAAAAAGACTAGTGCAAAAGTGTCGTAAGTGAAAAGTTCTCTTTATGAAAATGGAAAACTGTCGCAAGTGAATGTGGGATTTCTGCTAGATGCATTAATGCAATAACATACACTTTCCTGTCTTGACCAAACTTTCTCAAAACACGTATGGTGTTAAGTTCTTGGATTAATTCCATTATGGGTCAGATCAGACTGGAAAGTGCTGAGTTATCTGCCCTTGAATGTCGAAAAATGCTGTTTTTTACTTTGTTTACACATTAAGCATGTACAATTATTGATCAATCAAGACAAAACTTGTACATAATGTTGGAGACCATAAGATCTCAGATGAGATCGATTTTCAGTCTGATCAGACTATAAAGTCGAGAGTTATGTGCCCTTGAATTTGACAAAACTGCCGTTTCTGACTGTTTCCGACCTTGCACTCTAGAACCTTCAATTATTGACCAATCAAGACAAAACTTGGACACAATGTTGGAGACCATAGGATGTTGTCTAAATTTGATTTTCAGTCTTATCGGAGCAAGAAGTTTTGAGTTATGTGCCCTTGAATTCGACAAAATTGCCGTTTTCTACTTTTTTCAACTTTTTTTTACACTCTAGCATGTACAATTATTGATCAATCAAGACAAAACTTTAACATAATGTTGGAAACTATAAGATCTCGGACGAGATAGATTTTCAGTCTGATCGGACAGTAAAGTCGAGAGTTATGTGCCCTTGAATTTGACGAAACTGCCGTTTCTGTTTTCTACCTTGTTTGCACTCTAGAACCTACAATTATTGACCAATCAATACAAAACTTGGACACAATATTGGAGACCATAAGATCTCGGCTGCGTTTGATTTTTATTCTTATTCAATCAGAAAGTTTTGAGTGCCCTTGAATTTGACAAAATTGCCGTTTTCCACTGTTTTCGATTTTGTTTATAGTCTAGCATCTACAATTATTGATCAATTAAGACAAAACTTGGACATAATGTTGGAGACCATAAGATCTCGGATTGATGTGATTTTCAGTCGTATCAGACCAGAAAATTTTCTGACTGAGTTATTTGCCCTTTAATGTGACAAAATTGTTGTTTTCTACTGTTTTCGACCTTGTTTACACTCTAGAATCTACAACTATAGACCAATCAAGTCAAAACTTGGACACAATGTTGAAGACTATAGATCTCAGATGAATTAGATTTTCAGTCTGATCAGACTAGAAAATTGACAGTTGTGTTCCCTTGAGTTTGACAATATTGAAATTTTCGACTGTTTTGGACTTAATTTACCCTCTAGAATCTACTACTATTGCCTTGATCAAATTAGTTGTCACTGTAACAGCCAGACTTTCTGAGATAATAATGTGCCCTTGTCACTATTTTTCACCTTGGCAATGTGTCATAGCAGTTCAGGTGAGTGATTTAGGACCATCATGGTCCTCTTACTCTTTACGTTACAGGAAGGTATAAAAATGTAACTACCGAACACAAGAAAAAAACCACAGGCATTTTTGGTGATGACAATGGGGTAAACACAAAATAGACCTCATAAAATTTCTTCTGAACAAGTGGACATTGTCAGATTGCATACAGAATCTTTTCCTATAATGGAAATTCACTTTTTGCCATAAAGATTTGAAAAGAGACTACCTCAGCAACTAGAACTGTCGCAAAGCGGACGAATACCCCCACTAGGGCCTTGTCACTGAAAAAGTGCTATCGGTCAAAATGTTCTTGACTTAGAGCATGGAAACGGATTTTAAACAAAGTCCAACTGTGACCTTGACCTTTGACCTTGGTGACCCCAAAACGATAGGGCACCTCCATTGGTCATGGGCAACAACTGTGTAAAGTTTCATGATCCTAGGTCAAACGGTTCTCAAGTTAGAACACGGAAACGAAATTGTAAATTTTGACTACTCCCCCCCCCCCCCTTATTAAAAACTTCAAAGTGATATAACTCTGAAACTAATGACTGGATCAAGATGAAAATTGCAGGTGCACAACTTCATATGATAGGAAACATCCTGATAAAATTTCAGAAAAATTGGTAAAAAACTGTGGGAGGAGAAGAGCACACAAGATTATGTCCAACCCCCCCCCCCCTTAAAACTTCAAAGTAGCATAACTCTGAAACTAATGACTGGATCAAGATGAAAATTGCAGGTGCACAACTTCATATGATAGGAAACATCCTGATAAAATTTCAGAAAAATTGGTCAAAAACTGTGGGAGGAGAAGAGGACACAAGATTATGTCCACGGACGGACGGACAGATGGACAGACGGACGGACGGACGGACAACCTGATTCCAGTATACCCCCATAACTTTGTTGTGGGGGGTATAATAAGCTAAATACCAGCAAAATGTACTATCACAGCATTGTCATGGAAAAAGTCTTTACTCCATGTATCAATGCAAATATGTAGATGAATTTTTAACACAGACAATTTTGATTTTCATTGTCCTACAAAGGAGCAATGTGACATAATTGAGACTGTCTTCCAGAACAAAGATTAAATATGGAAATTTGGCCGTAGCCATTGTGCAGTTGGTATCGCATCTGACTCTCACTCGAAAGGTCCAGGGTTCCATCCCTGGTCACTGCAAATGGCCTTTCTGACAAAAATGCCACCCACCAATGGTTTGATATCGTTAACCTATGTGGGCGAGCAGCTGGAGGCTCAGTTAAGATGTTGTTGTAGTACTGGTATGAGAAACAACAGGAGTTCATGGTTAGGTGCTTCAGTCACTGCGATATGACCATAGCAGTTGAAAACCCCAATAAACCAAATATGGAAAATAGTTACAAAAAGCACATTGAAAACAAAACTCTTCAAAGAGAAAATAAGGAAAAGACTAACTTCATCAAATTAAGACCAACTTCATCAAATTAATTCATTTACAGTTGCTTGAATGTGTTCAAGAGACAGAAAATTAGCTTAAATGTTGTTTCATTTTTCAAACTTATAGTTTCAATCAAGATTTTTATTGTTTTAGCTTTTCCTTACTGTTAATTAGGTCTTGTTTGGGAAAGGGTTAACTTGTAATGACATTAAAATAAAACAAAAATAACAATATTTTGTTTTTCATTCAAGAACATGAATTTTACACTATGTTAATGCAGATTATGTTTATGGAAAACTGTAGCTAACTGACAGTTACGACACTTTTCCATATTGAAAAAAACCAACTTTTTACAAATTTCAGTTGTAAAACTGTCGTAAGTGAATAATCATCCAATATCAAGAAAAATAAGCTTTTAATTTTTAAAATCACTTATGCACATGAAAAGTCAACAGATTTTAAATGTATATGCAATTAATATCTTTCATAAAAAAGATAAATAAAAAAGTGAGATGTTTTTCCCTCTCCTGTAAAATTTTGTAAAAGTCACTTACGACAGTTTTCCGTTCAACCCTCGAGATATCATCACAATAAGAGACTGTAATTGAACAGAGATAATGAATTATTTTCTACTTTATTTTTGTGTTGTCTGGGCATCTTTCGTGCGATGTAAGGGTATACTAGTCAAAAATAAAACCGTCATCTTACAAACGTCCATTTTTTTAAAGTGATTATTATTTTATTTGAAGTCTTAGATGTGAAGTAACATGAATAATTTACAGTGACTTACATGGTTATTTGTCAGTAGTAATTGAATTTGAATTTGTTGCATGGGCTGATCTAAAATACAACTATATTGAATCCTGGTAGAGCTCGAGATATTGCATTTTAAACGATTTGATATTAACTAAACAAGAAATGTTTGTTTTACAAACATGTATGCCCCCTCAAGGGCCAACATTTGATGTACAGGTCAAACTCTAAGGTCAAGGTCACAAGGTTCAAGGACATGGCCAAATGTGATAGGTCTTGGTAGGAGTTGTCCATGTGTGAAATATCAAGGCTGTCGGTGTAATAAGACATGAAGTATAGGCCTGGTTTAAGCTTTTTAAAAGAATGTCAAACTCCAAGGTGAAGGTCGCAAGGTTCAAGTTCATGGTCAAATGTGAAAGTTCTTGGTAGGAGGTGTCCATGTGTGAAATATCAAGGCTGTAGGTGTAATAGGACATGAGATACTAGTATAAGCCAGGTTAAAAATCTTTAAAAGTAGGTCAAACTCCAATGTAAAGTCACGCAGCCCAAGGTCATGGTCAAATGTGAAAGGTCTTGGTAGGAGGTGTCCATGTATTAAATATTTAGGTTGCATATGTAACAGGACATGAGATATAGGTCAGGTTAAAGCTTTTTTTAAAAGTAGGTCAAACTCCAAGGTCAAGGTCCAAGATCATGGTCAAAGTGAAATGTCTTGGTTGTAAGTGTCCATGTTTTAAATATCAAGGCTGTATGTGTAAATGGACATGCAATATAGGCCAGGTTTAAGTTTTTTTTAAAAGTAGGTCAAACTCTAAAGTCAAGGTCACGAGGCCCAAGGTCATGGTCAAATGTGAAATGTCTTGGTATTAGGTGTCCATGTGTGACATATCAAGGCTGTATGTGTAATAGGAAATGAGAAATATGCCCAATTTATTATTTTTAAAGTAGGTCAAACCCCAAGGTCAATGTCACAAGGTCTTTGGTTATGGTCAAATGTGAAAGGTCTTGGTCGAGGGTGTCCATATGTGAAATATCAAGGCGGTTTGTGTGAAAGGACAGTAAATATCAGCCAGGTTAAAGGTCAAACTCAAATTTTGGGAACCATAAAAGTTTATTTTGGACAGGGTTAATGTTTTTGCTTATGAAGTTTTAGTCACCGACTTAACTAGTCAATATTATACGTTCAAAGTTAAACGAGAATGGTTTACGGTTGTTTTGGTTTATTTTTAGGTAGGACTATTGCTTTTACCTATGTAAAATTAAAGCGAGAAAGTGGTAACTATTCTCGTTTAATTGTGAATCTATTATACCCTCTTAATCTGCGACCGCAGATAAACTACCGTTATAATAACGAATTTACCAAGTTTTACTACAAATACCCAAGGACGTCATATCTTCTCCCAAGCGCCTTCTCAGTTCCCAGTGTTAATTGACATTTGCAGGAGAAACATGTGCGTGATACTTGAGTCTCTTCTAGCATACTTACCAATAACTAGCTTCCTGAAGGCTTTTTACTAAATTACGACTTTTTCCTAGACAGAAATTATTCGTGACAGGAAATTATGCCGAACAGGTGTCCGATTGTTTCGTGTCGCGAGGCGCATGGAAATGTTATATCGCTGTTTTTCAACAAAAACCTCGTAACTGCAGCTAATTATACCCCCCACAACAAAGTTATGGGGGTATGCTGGATAAAGGTTGTCCGTCCGTCCGTCCGTCTGTCCGTCCGTGGACATAATTTTGTGTCCTCTTCTCCTCCCACAGTTTTTGACCGATTTTGCTGAAATTTTAACAGGTTGTTTCCCATCATATGACGTTGTGCACCTGTAATTTTCATCTTGATCCAGGCAGTAGTTTTAGAGTTATGCCACTTTGAACTTTAGTACTTTTTCAGTGACAATGTGCTAGTGGGGAGTATTTGTCCGCTTTGCGACAGTTCTAGTTTTAAGCTGCAGTTACGAGATTTTCGTTGAAATGCATCGATATACAGTACATGGCTTCCCTTGGTCAACAGATATTTCGATTTTTACATAGGGGGAGACCGGGGCTATTTCGGCCCCCTAATTTCGATTGCTCATATTTTGAATTATATTAAAGTTATTTAGGCGTGATTTATATATTTAAGTTCGACAGGCGAAAGCCTTTCAAACTGCGTCTGTCCTTTTTATATTTTTCTTTTCAATGAAGAGAATTTCAAATTTTAGAGTTTTGATCGTGGTGGCCCAACTTGCCCCATACATGGGGCAAGTTCGGCCCACCCTCGGGGCAAGGTATGCACAGACCTATAAATCCTTATATTTGATTTTTAAACTGTTTAAATTTATAGGAATCTGTATACGACTTCCAAATGAAGGTATAAATTGAAAAAGCATTGTTATAACAGTCAAATCATCGTGAGTAAGGGGACATTCGGGATAACAAGTAGAGGCTGGGGCAAGTTCGGCCTGTGATTTTGAATTTGTCAATTTTCTACATTTCTGTTAGAGCTAGGTCTGAACGATTGATATATTCGGAGTCGTCAAGAAATGGCAATTCTCACGGCGATTATCCTTTTTATTCATGGGCAAGTTTGGTGGTGGCCGAACTTGCCCCAACCCCAAAGGCCGAACTAGCCCCAGACAGACCTGGTGTCAACATCACGCCATATCTTCTTTTAGATAACATAAACACTTCATCTTTAGTTTTAATATGAAAGATTACTTAATTGTCTTCATAAATATACAAAAATGAAATCTGAATCCTGGTGCATATTACTATATAAATTAAAACTTACATAAATGTGGAAAAAATACTGAAAGTGTCTAAAAACAGAATCGTGTTCTAAATTCTATGTTTTTGTATTAAATTCGACCAAAAACCTTCTGCGAAAAGCTTTCGTCATGAGTGACATTAAAATCCGGGTCAGAGCTCTCTATCTCTGTCGACAGGCTCAAAAGAGCCACTAGCCGAACTTGCCCCGGGGCCGAAATAGCCCCGGTCTCCCCTAAACCCATTACCACACAAGGACTCAGTTTGACTCTTTTAAAGATAAAGGATATGGAAACATTGTAGAAAATACAGGAATAACTCGTGACGATGTTTGCTACCACTGAAAAGACCACTTAAAATTGCCATATGCAACCGCTTTGGATTTGAACCTGTCTAAATATTTTCATCTTGTAATGGGTAAACTAGGATATGGTAAAAGGAGCTGTGTTGCATTTGTGACTAGCATAGAACCGGACTAGCCTGTGATCAGATGCAGTTTAATCATCGTTCAGAGGCTTCTTTCTGACAGTTGCTACGGCTGATGAAGTAGCTATATAACAGAGCTGATCTATCAGATTGTGTGTATGTATACTGTGGATGACTATGGTACAGGATGGTTTCAAATGCTTATTAATTCCCGGACTACATATATAGGCCAGTCACTTTAGCATTTAGGGTACCACTAATTCTAACAGAAATAATTTTGCAACTGAACGAAAGTATTTTATATCATGATCAACATATCAAAAGTCCTCAGAGCAAATCTGGGGGGAAATGGTGTTAAATCACGCTAAAAGATGCCTTGATATGATCGTAATACACTGGTCCATCCTAACCACCATACATTTTCTCGAGTATCACGTGCTTCTCTTACGCCATTGACTAAGCAGCCAGTCTACAATATTTCCAGTCTATTTTTTTTTATTTTTGGACTGACTAATTTGACGCATCACTTTATCCATTTTTGGATAAAAATCACTACGCGGTGCGCAAAACTCAGATCCTGTCGCCAAAAAGTAGCAAGCAGAAAATTGCAAGAAAAACTACAATACCCACAAAATAAAGTTTACTTTTCGTCTCAATTTCATCGAATAAAATAATTAATTCAAATCAGAGTATTCATTTTACTTTATGCAAACATATGAAGCAAATGTGTCGCGTGACAGGAAGTACCACGTGTATGCATTTAATGGGCGCTGACATCTTGAAAGTAGTTAACCCAGAATGCCCACCAGAGATAGATGGTAATCGACAGGTGGCGACATCTATTGGAAGATATTGTCTCTTACGCTGTACTTGTCACATATTATTTCTAATTTGATTGAATTTTATAGTAAAACTGAAAAATGTATTCGTTATATAAAAATATAAAAGGATAAATATAACGAATAAGTAAAAATAATTTAGCTTTAAATAGAATTATCTGTGATCGATTTTTAAAAGTACGGAAGCTCAATGTGACTATAATATTATTACATCCGTCAGATATAGATCATTAAAATCGGAATTACACAATTTGCGAGATAATCATCCTTTACTCGCCCCCAACCACTTGGTCTGAAGTCCACACATGCTTTTTGTTATTATACGCCCGAAGGGTCGTATTATGTTATGGCCCGGTCGTCTTTCTGTTCGTCTAACCCTCCGTCCGTCCGTTATCAATTTCTTGTGTGCGCAACTTCTCCTACAGTTTTGATCAGAATTTGATCAAACTTGCCATAATGAATCTCTATGGTATCTAGTTGTGCACACCGCTAACGGAATTCAGATAACTTTGTTCGTTCTTGAATTATCTGCCTTTGAATAAAAAATGCCCATAAAAATGCCCATTTTATTGTGTGCGCAACTCCTCCTACAGTTTTGATGAGAATTTTATCAAACTAGCCACAATGAATTTCTATGGTGTCAAGTTGTACACAATGCTCATGGAATTTAAATAACTGTTTTCGTTTCTGAATTATCTTCCCTTGAATTTAAGAAAAAATGCCCATTTTCTCAAAAATGCCCATTTTCTCGTGTGCGCAACTCCTACAGTTTCGACCCGAATTCAATCAAACTAGCCACAATGAATCTCCATGGTGTCAAGTTGTACACACCGCTCACGGAACTTAGGTAACTGTTTTTGTTTCTGAATAATCTGCCCTTGAATTTAAGGAAACTAGAGACAACGAATATCTATGGTGTCTGTAAAAAAGGGCAGGGAAAATATTGCATTTGCAATTTCATAACGCGGAGATAAGCGAATTTCACTTCAATAGAGAGCATTTATCAACTTTTAGTCGACGAACTATTATACGTACTTGCGACAACTAAAAAATAGCTATTTTTCCCTGTTTGTTTGGCGTAGATCGCGAAAAGAAGGTGCATTAATGACGTCATCAATAATGGACGAAATAACGTCAAATGCATTTAGAATGCGACTAATGAATTGTTGCTACAACATAACAACAAGCTGGGCAACTAAGCGGCGTATCGCGATTCCAAAGAAATCGGACTAAATCCGCGAAGATGGGCATCCGGTTTCTAAATAATATTCACAATAAGAGACATGCATGACTGTTTGGTGATCCCATGTCTTCAAACTTCTTCTTGAAGCTGTACACCTGCTTCTAATCCGAGTCTTCTCTGATGTAAACACGCCTTTTGATATTTTGATTTTTCGCTATTTACATAGCGAAAAATCAAAATATCAAAGAGCGTATTTACATCAGAGAAGACTCGGATTAACCTGCTTCTTACTGATTAGCTATTTACGTTTATGTACATTCTTCATTTGAGGTGTTCCAGCATATTATTAAGTATGTTGCACAAAATTGCATTATCATATCTACAAATGGATTTTCAAATTCTGTATGAATGAAATACCACAGGCCTACATGTTCTTATTTCATTTGAAAGCTTAACACGCCTTATGAAATACCCTTATAACAAAGCAGTTCTAGTATTTGGGTAATGTAGATCGTTAAACATTCATAAAGCTCTACTATTTTTTTCACACACAATCTTGAATTGTACTAAATAGAAAACATAAGCATCACTTCATTTCTTTAATGACTTAAATTCATTGTATAGTGATTTGTTTTATGGACCGGTGACCTTATCTAAGACAATGTCATGATTGGTAGATTGTATAACAAGAAAACAAAATTCAATCAGAAATGAATAGCAGTCGTTGATTTGACGTCTCTAAAGAGAACCGACTGTTAAAAAATGAAGAAAGTGCTGATACTCAGATTTTTCTCCTTTTGCATCAATACGTTTTTATCTTGTTATTTTTCTATAATGTATACAAATCATTTTTTTTTTCAAAGAATTTTTGTCGTCTACATCAGCTTTCGAACTGAAAGTCTAATATTAAGTTACAGCGAAGGGTTTAAAAGTATTTGGATAAGTTAACCTTAATACATGAGTGGGTGGGGGAAATTCCACTCGCAAATTCACTTTCCATGTAAAATTCAAATAAAGAAAAATAGCAAAATCGATGTTTTTTACTTTATAAACCTCTTTTATTAAATTATCCATAAAATATTCCATCCACAATAGCATACTTGGTTTCAAAAGACTGTTTTCTATGCATACACCCCAAAACATACTTTTGGCTTGCTTTGAAGGGGTCCCCTAGTAAGATCGATTTTTTTCATATTTCCCCTCGAGTAACATTTGAGGACTTTTTTTCTAGAATGGATAAATGGTTATAGATTATAAAAATGTTGGTTTTGTTTCTGTTAGAATTAGTGGTGGGTTGGGCCTATTTTTCGGCTAAAGTGACTGGCCTAATAGATCTACAAGTAGAGAATAAAATAGAAAGAAAACTTGTAACATATTGTCTAGTAATATTGTGAGAATTTGAAACATACTTTACATACATGTAAATTGGTTTGTATCTTAATTTCTTTTAAAGTTTTTCTTCGACGTATAAAACAAGATTATAGCAACATAATTTCCCCCGTTATTACTTGTCTATAAAAGTGGTACCCTGAGATTTTTCTTTAATATTTTGTAAATTAGAAGAATCAGGCGAACAGATAGGAGACGTCAGTTATGATTTATGAGGACAATAAATTGTGTAATAGTAAAGATTTTACAAGAATCAAACAAGCGTTATTCGATCGTACACGCAGATGAAGTTTCATTTTAGAATTCCTAAACCTCTGTCATACTCGTTTAGACAGGCTGCAAAGAAAAAGGTCAGCCTGCACATATGTGCAGTCTGACCTTATTCTATGCTGATTGATCTCAACCATTGGCATAGTTTTTCGGGGTTTGTTTTGCTTTGATTTGGACTAGTCTCAACATTTTATTAAGTAAAGTTTATATGGTTGAAAACTGGGATAAACCAATGTTCTTCCCTATACGTATCAAAGATGATCTATAAAAAAGGTACCCTGAGATTTCTATCCAATATTTTGAAAATTATAAGAATCATGCGGACGGATCAAAGACGACATTTATGATTAATGACTACAATAAATTATGAAATAATAAACATTAGGCAGGAATCAGACGAGAGTAGCTTGATCGTACACGCAACGAGTATGGGTATTCATTTTCTTCTTGAATAGAGATAAAACCGATTACGTTGAAATTGATTACTGTCATGGAATGCTGTTTGCCAGTAGACTTTTTCTTATCCAATAACTTGTCCTTGCATTATGAGATTCTGCACACAATCCCATGTTGCTGTGTTTTCTTTTCAAACATTCAAGCGTTTTGCTTTCGCTTGGATGTTTGAAGAAAACATTGGATTCGGTGCAGAGTGAGTAAAATTTTACAACTCCATTCACACGAAAGTGTCGTCTCCATCATCTTTGAAGTTAAAACATCTTATTTTTCCGTCTGATAGTGGGTTAATCTATCAATGAATGCGTTGTATTCACCAGTGTTCTCCCCAGCCCAAATAAGCTGTATCGGCCCCACTACAGCTTCATGTAAATCAAAATTACCCCTACAGCTTAATGTCTTCAAAATTATTACCAAACAGAGACATTTAGATGAATTTCATATCAAAGACTGACAAATTATGCATTTTTATCAATCAAAATGTAATAATTCTGTACAAAAACATTTTGGGAAAAGAAGAAATTGCTCAAATTGAGCAATTTCTTCTTTTCCCATTATGTTTTTGTTCACAATTATTTGCATGAACACAATGCGTTTCAAGGTTTACCAATACTTATGATTTGCCACTACGGCTTCAAGTTATTCTGTGGAGAACCCTGTTCACTCTTGCTGTATGACACGTTAGAACAACAACCAGAGTCCAATAATGATAACGAATAGCTTCTGTTCAGATATGACACTGCTTTACGCCATTGTTCTGTGGACAGCACTACCAAGATAGATTTCGTGTCAGGCTAGCAGACGACAGATATCATCACAATAAGAGACTGTAATTGAACAGAGATAATGAATTATTTTCTACTTTATTTTTGTGTTGTCAGAACATCTTTCATGAGAATCGTGTACTTGTACCAAGAGGATGGAGAAAAGTGTTATTCGTCTCGAGAAAAGATCTAGTTGTCCAATCGCACTGCGGTCGAAAGTTCTCTTTTTTTACCAGATTTCTACATGATTAAATGGCCATTCTAGGACGTGAAAAGCGTTCATTTAACAACGAATGTCTCTAACAAGACCTGTCGTTTCCATATCTTTTTTTCTTTTTTAGGTAATTTTGGTACTAAAATTGAGAGAAAAATAAGAAATTGTCCGTTACCAACATTTTTACTCAATGTTATATCTTATATGATCTTTTTTATACTTTTGTTATATATTTGCATCTAACATATAATTTGTGTACATTTACATCATTTTGTCGTCTCGCGCTGCGACTGGCTCTAAGACACAATAGAACAACAAGCTGGGTCTACTAATGATAACGAATAGCCTCTGTTCAGATATGACACTGCTTTATGCCATTGTTCTGTGGACAGAGCTACCAAGACAGATTTTGTGACAGGCTAGCAGACGACAGATATCATCACAATAAGAGACTGTAAATTGAAAAGAGATAATGAATTATTTTCTACTTTAGTTTTGTGTTGTCAGAGCATCTTTCATGAGAATCGTGTACTTGTACCAAGAGGATGGAGAAAAGTGTTATTCGTCTCGAGAAAAGATCTAGTTGTCCAATCGCACTGCGGTAGAAAGTTCTCTTGTTTACCAGATTTCTATATGATTAAATGGCCATTCTAAGACGTTTCCATCTCTTTTTTTTAGGTATTTCTTGGTACTAAAATTGAGAGAAAATAAGAAATTGCTCGTTACCAACATTTTCACTCTATGTTATATCTTATATGATCTTTTTATACTTTTGTTATATATTTGCATCTAACATATAATTTGTGTACATTTACATCATTTTGTCGTCTCGCGCTGCGGTTGGCTCTAAGACACAATAGAACAACAATCTGAGTCCAATAATGATAAAGAATAACTTCTGTTCAGATATGACACTGCTTTACGCCATTGTTCTGTGGACAGTTCTACCAAGATAGATTTCGTGTCATGCTAGCAGACGACATACATCTTAAATTCACAACAACAGACTGTAATTTGAAAAGAGATAATGAATTATTTTCTACCTTACTGTTGTGCTGTCGGGGCAAATTTCGTGCGATTTGAGAGTATAAGACTACTGGTCAAAAGTTAAAACCGCCATTTTACAAACGACTGTATTTTTTAAGTGTAGTGCTCCGGATTAACCCGGGACATTTGTCTATGTAACGACCACACTTCGGCAATGCTTTCTTAAGTCGCTCAACTAACGGAATTAGAAGACGCAAATAAAGTTGTCCAGAGTTAATGTTGATGCAATATCAATATTATTTCTTTGTGACATTTTAGATGTGAAGTGACGATAGTCACATGAATAACTTACATTGACTTACATGGATACAAAACTAAAAAAAAAACCTCTAGATCCTTGTATAGCTCGAGGTATTGCAATTGTAACTATTTAAACCCTATCTCAACTAGACGTTCATATTACACGGTACGGAAACTACAGAGACAGAGCCATTGGCTCTGCCGCTTAAATCCTCTGGGGCGCTTCCGGCCACGTGTGGCTCTGTCTCTGGGGTCGCGATTTTTTGACAAAAACAGGTGAGTGTTCAACTTTGTTGTTCATTTATTTTCTTCTGGTGTTTAAAATCGAAAAACCGAGAATGTCATGCTCCCCTAAGACCATTTATCTGCCTGTTCTAATTCTGTGGGCTTCAAAGTCGGCAGGGATTTCACAGGATCATTGTCGTCGTGGGTCGACCCTATGTGATTTTTTCTTGTTTACATCATGTATCCATGTACATTTCAACGGTAAATAGCCAATCGTTGCAGCCAAAACATGTGATATACTAATCGAGGGATAATCTCGATCAGACATTGCTTTCCCATGTAACAAAACCTTAGAAATGATTGGCAAACGTAAAGTTTGAGCAATTTGTATCGGTGGCTCTGTCACTGGCAGCTGGCTCTGTCTCTGGCGGCTGGCTCCGCTTTGAACTGTCGGTTAATTTTAGTTTTTAGCCCGTTGTGCAATATATGATGACTTATATAGGCAAAGGGTTTATCTTTTTAAAAGGAGATTTTGCTTATCATTATACACATCAAATAAAACCATGTGACGCATTCGCTTTGTGTACTGTTAGCCTAGTGACCACGTCCTCATTTTGAGCAATATTTAGTGTTTAATTTGTACCACCCAACAAAGCAAAGGCTGAAAAATTTGCTAGTCGTTTCGGTTTATGCTTCGCAAATATTCTTTGTCGTTTTCTTAAACATGGTATACATTAGATTGATTGAGGAGTTTGTGTCAACATTAGAATAATGATTCACAAAGTGCAAACTTGTAACAAGTTTCAAGTGCAAACTTTTAAATAGAACAGGCATATCAGCCTATTGTTTAGTGCGTTGGAGTAGTTGAGAGATTCTGTGCGAACTACCACCCCAGATGATGAACGAATCGATGATGATGATGATGGTGGTGGTGGTGTGGCTGGCTGCAGATTAGAAATGTTTTAAGAAATAACCGCGTTTATATAATTGATATATGCACTTTCTCATGAAAGCTTGGTATTAAGTATGCAATAGAAGCAAGTGAAACTATATATCGGATCCGGGATTTCTATGATGGAGTTCGAACATACAAAATGTGTATTCGTTTACCTCAATTACGCGTTTTTTAGTGAAATGCTTTTTCATCCCAACCCCATGCCCTCCGTTTACATCTTATTTAGGACTGCTCCAATTCAAAATGATGTCCAGACATGCAAGGATGCAGATGGGCACCACCCCCCCCCCCCCTCATGAGAGAGAAATGTATGTATCTGCGCATAGCTCCGAAGTATCAAATATGAAATAGTTATCATTGAAATATGTGAGAAAAAAATATGAAAATGTTGGTTTAGAGCCATTTTCTTCTCGCAATGCACCAGAAAAATGCCTTGCTTGGGAAGGATTAAATGGAAAGATGTCGGATATATTGGTGCAAAATAAATTAAAAAAATCAGAGACCAGTTTCATTTTTAAGACGTATTTTTTTGTCTTACCGATGACTTACGACAAGTTTCTAAAGGACAAGAAACGCGTATCGCCAATTTATCAAGACCTGGGGCCCGTATTATCAACGCTCGTACGCTTAATTTTTGCGTAGTTACTTGTAACAACAAACCTGATTGGTCCAATCTGATATTTCGTGCACTCAGATGTTTTGTTACACATTTTATACAAAAACTTGGTCGTAAGATCGTTGAAAATACGAGCCCCTGGATTATTCGATTGTTGTTTTAACCGATATTTAAGACATCGTTAAGTCAAAATTACTTCTTAAATGTTTTGATGAAAAAGGCCCCTGACTTTTCGGAAGCATTCACACCGAAAAATCGTCTGCTTCAAGTCTGTTTTGTGTATTTTCTCAGCCAATACTCGACGGATTTTGACGAGATAAAGTGCATCGCACGCGCGTCATTGAGTGGGACATTCCCCGGTTCTAACTCACTCCGCATCAAATCCCATGGTTTCTCCAAACATTCAAAATGAATGTTTTTGGTTGCATTTTAATGAAACTATGGAATTCTATGCATAAAGAGGTTCAGGAATGACACTCTCAAAGGCGCGTATGGTGCAATTTCTCGTCAAAATACGTAGAGTTTAAACCGAGATATAGAAAAAAATATACTTGAAACAGACAATTTTTCGGTGTGGACCCTTCCCCAAATCACGTGGATTACCCATCGTGTAATTGTTTCTTTGTCAACACCCAGTTTGTCGCCTTAAATACAGTATTACATAGAATCATGAGCCGTGACGAAAGGTTAGTGTATACTCCAATACATGTAAATTGGAAGAGAAGCATGTTTCCCACTGAATAAAAGCGAATAATGGCACATTTTGCGCGGTGGCCGTGAGAGTTCAGTAGCTGTCTCCAGATAGTACGATGTCTTTATAACAGGATGTTCGGTTCCGAGTCACATATTCACATAAATCGAAATCCCTCTTCCCCCGTCAATTTAGACTCGCTGATCTTTGATCATTCAAAGGACATTGATTAATTGTAGCTTTGAAATTGAACAACGATGAATGTTCGAGGTTTTGCAAAGGGTTTAATCGGTGACTGAACCATTCGCCATACACAATATGATCTTTTCAGTGTGTGAGTAAATTACTTCGACACGAAATTTGTGATAGGTTAATTTTTTCACCAAGCACGCAGAGACAGAGCCAGCTGCCAGAGACAGAGCCAGCCGCCAGAGACAGAGCCACCGATAGAAATTGCTCAAACTTTACGTTTGCCAATCATTTCTAAGGTTTTGTTACATGGAAAAGCAATGTCTGATCGAGATTATCCCTCGATTAGTATATCACATGTTTTGGCTGCAGCAATTGACTATTTACCGTTGAAATGTACATGAATACATGATGTAAACAAGAAAAAATCACATAGGGTCGACCCACGACGACAATGATCCCGTGAAAACCCTGCCGACTTTGAAGCCCACAAAATTAGAACAGACAGATAAATGGTCTTAGGGGAGCATGACATTCCCGGTTTTTCGATTTTAAGCACCAGAAGAAAATAAATGAACAACAAAGTTGAAAACTCACCTGTTTTTGTCAAAAAATCGCGACCCCAGGGACAGAGCCAGACATGGCCGGAAGCGCCCCAGAGGATTTAAGCGGCAGAGCCAATGGCTCTGTCTCTGTAGCTTCCGTACCGTGTATTAGAAAAGGCTAGGTAAAACTTCGTTCTATGTGTGACTAAGTTTTCCATCCACATATCAGTTCACGTTTCTGGCTGTAAAACTCTTTAACCTACACTCTGCTTAATAAACCCAATTAGGTTTAATTACGCATTTCTGAAATTCCATTAAAATATTTCTAAAACTATTTTGCATTTTTTTTCTAATTTAAAGATCATTTGTGTGTTAATAACGGAATACGGGATGCCTAGTAAGTTAATTTTCGAATTCATGAATAATATGAGACGTAGCTAGGGGCCTACATGTAGCATAGCCTATTCTCCTTTTCGCGTGACCCCTTAGCAAATATGTCTTCCTCCTGGTAGTAGGCCTATCATCAAAATATGAGCATTCGAGTAAATAATGAAACTCATCAGCAATCTTGTGATGATTACATAACGCAAATATCCTGTCATCCCGCGAGATCCCAAAGTATAGCCTACACGGTGTATAACCACGTGACTCAGAATTTCCGATAATCTTCAATATCTTTTTGATACTTGACCAATTTGAATTCGGTTTGAAGCAGAGAATGTGGGAAATACCAGGAATAAGCTGGGCGTGTTGGATTTTTGAAAACATGAACTGATAAAAAAGTTATTGAAGATAAACCAAATTTTTGGTTTATCTTCAATAACTTTTTTATCAGTTGATTTTTCAAAATTCAACCAGGTCCATCTAATGCGTGACGTCTGTCCACGTTCTCTGCTTCAAACTGAATTCAAATAGGTCCCGTATTGACAAAATTATTGAAGATTTTCAGAAATTGTTGCATCACGTGATTGTCCACTGCGGCCTATGATAATCATCTTCCCTATTCGTGTGGTAAGCGATCTAGAGCAACAAATATAATTCTGGATCTGGATGTGTACACCGCAGGGCCTTTCGGCAAAAACGCAGCGGGAGAGAGATGTGTTACAAATGTCCAGTAATACTTTTGTAGGGCCGATTTGAAGCCCTTCACTGACTCAGTGCGCACTATACCACTATCTAAATTGTTCCAATCCACGACAGTCCTTGGAAAGAATGATTGCCTAAATTGTTCAGATTTGCAGTTTATGGTTTTTTAGCACTTGGAATGATTTATCGCTTGATTTCTCACTAAATTGGTGGACACAAAGTTATCAAGGTTTTTTTTTTTTTTTTTTTTTTTTTTTTTTTTTTTTTTTTTTTTTTGTCTTTTTTGTCGTTTTCCACAGATTGGGATCAGAAAAGTTTCTGAAGGCATTGCTGGCACCAGCCCCTCAGTCACCTTGTAGAAGAATGTCAATCTGGCGTGTTTTCTTCTTTCCTGTAGTGGGGGTAGTTGAAGTTCTTTGAGTATATTGGTGACACATCCCTTTTCTCTTGATTTGTAGTTTCCGGAAATGAAACGAGCGGCTCTTCTTTGGACTTGTTCTAGCTTGTCTATGTCTTTCTGGAGAAATGGGTCCCAAACAATAGAGCTGTATTCGAGGGTTGATCTAACGAGTGATATGTACGCTGATTTTCTACATGAAGTTGGACAGTGCTTGAGGTTTCGTTTCAGGAATCCAAGAGTGGAGTTGACCTTAGAGGTGATTTTCGATATGTGGTTTCCAAATGTTAGATTTTCTGTAAATGCTACGCCTAGGTAAGGATTTTCTTCTACTTGTTGGAAGATGTGGTTGTCTAACTGGTAAAAATTACTGGATTTGTTGTTGATACTCATAACATAACATTTCTTGGCATTGAATCTCATACCCCATGTAGAAGCCCAGTTTTCGAGTGACTTGAGATCTGATTGCAGTTGTAGGTGATCTTTCCTTTTTTTGATTGGTCTATATAACAAGCAGTCGTCGTCGAAAAGTCTTACAGTTGATTTTACACAGTCTGGGAGATCGTTGATATGGCAGAGAAAGGCCAAGGGTCCAAGTAGGCCTACAGTTCCTTGGGGTTCACCTGAGTCGACCGTTGTGGCGTCTGATGTCTCTCCATCCACCACAACCCTCATAGATCTGTTAGTAAGGAAGTCACGTAGCCAGCAATTTTAATATTCCATAGAGGTTCATTTTGTGAAAGAGGCTTTCATGGGGGCGGTGTCAAATGCCTTTGAAAAGTCTAGGATGATAATTTCGACGTGGGATTTACTACCATGATGTTGTAGAAGGTCATGTACTGTGGTGAGTAGCTGTGTCTCACATGAATAACCGGCTCTAAATCCATGGTTGAGGCTTGTAGGGATGTTGTTTCTCTCGAGGTGATTCAGGATGTGCTTGCAGATGATATTTTCTAGTATTTTACATGACACGTAGGTAAGGGATAGCCTACAGGTCGGTAATTTTCTACTAAATCTATCTAGATGGGAGTCGCCTTTCTTTAAGACAGGTGATAGGCCTACATTGGCGCTTCTCCAGTCTGATGGTAGTGTTCCACTGTCTACTGATTTCTGGAAGATGATTTGCAGTAAAGGGGCTATTGCTTTGGCGCAATTCTTTAGGATGATGTTTGGTACCCCATCTTGTCCAATAGCTTTACTGATTGTTTAGGAGTTTTTCAATCCCGTCGACTGCGATGGTTAATTTAGGTATCTAGGGCTTTTGGCCTTTTATTAGTTGTTGGTTTTGTGCCATTTCCTTTTGTGAAGACTGACTTGAATTGTTCTAACAAGATCTCGGCCTCGTCTCTACTGCTACTAAAAAGTTGGCCTTTTCTTTTGAGTGGTTGTAGGCTACAACCGGATGTTGTCCTGTCGTCTTGATTTGATGAGTCTCCGGAAGATTCGAAAGATCCTCAGGTAGAATAAGTTTTAATTCCAAAATTTTGTTTAAAACCGTAATAAAGACATTCTTAGCTTGAATTTCCACGAAGAAATATGCATTTCGTTTAATTTTAACAGACTTAAAAATGGGGGTCGGTTTTGGTGATATTCTTGTATTATTCACAATGGTGTAACTTTTATGAACGACACCGTTTATAACACAGCGCCCTCTACTTCCTGTTTCCATCGAAACATTCTAATTTTTTGTGTTCATTTTTGACAGTTCAAAAATATTTCAAAGAAGGTAAATAAGACACACTTTTTCATATTTAATTCAAGAGGAAAGACAAAACAACACTTTCTCACTTTGCCCTCACAGTGATCGCCAATCTCCACTGAATTAAAAGACCTGTGAAGTCCGAGTTAGCTCGACCTGGAAAATGAAATTGAAAGTGAACTTTAATCCTCACTCAAGTGCCTCCACTGGCCCTAAATCACAGCATAGTTTTCAATTCATGCAAATGCAAGCTTCCTAAGAACAATGTAATTTTGGAAAATTTAACCAGATCTCGGAGGAAATCTGAGATATTTGGCAGATTTTGGGTCTGCAGTGTGCAGGCCAGGCCGCGCCATTGCGGGATTGACGCTGCATTTTCTCATATGGCGCATCCAAATCTGCAGTAATGGGTCATTTTGGCGCATCAAAATTTTTAGGAAAGATCAACTTTTTAGTTTAACCATTATTGGTTAACTGCCAATCTTTTTTGTTGAAATTGGTGATTTCCCAAACACTTGCCATAAAACCAAAAAGCGCTTCTGTGATTTTAGACTGAAAAAGATTTTTGTGTAGACTGGTAATATCGATTTTTATTATCAGGCGCTTTATTTTGTATACAAAGATCTTCATGAAAGCGCCCGGATGATATTCTACCTCGATCTTAGAAATACATAATCGTGACGTAATCATGACGTCGTCTGTACAAAAATGAAAGTAAAGTCTTACATTCTTTGATGGTTTAGTCAGCTAATCAAAGGTGAAAAGGAAAACGACCTATTCAGGGATAAAGATTGACAATTTGAACTTAAAGGGACATTTCATTCCAATTTCAATTTTTTAAAGTATGTCTTGATGCCAAGATTGGTTTTTCTAATGAGTATAAATACTATTAATTTTTTGAAGTTGTTGCCAATAAACGAGAAATACGCATTTAAAGTTGAGACATAATCGATAAATTAAATATAAATCCGAACTGTTGTCCACAACAATTTGTTCAATTTTAACACAAAAATATAAATTTCTCTTAAACGGCGCAATATTTTGGCTTGAAATTTTCAGAATTTTCATAAGGAATTATGCTCTTTCAGATAAAAATAAAAGTAAAATTTATGACAAAAAAATTCTGAAATGTCACTTTAAGGGCCCAGAATAGCAAAATTCAATACTTAACATTAAGGGTATGGGCATTTTCTCTTTAGAAATATTCAGGGACCCAGCCCAAAATCTAGGGGCCATGGGCGACTGGGCCACTGCTAGTCTTTATCCCTGCTATTGCCAACTTCTACAAGGAAAGCTTTGAAAAATTGTTGATATTAATAATATCCAGGGCTTTTCTTCCTTCTATAATAGAGGCCGAAATTCGGTGGCTTCCCAATTGGAAAATGGCTCATTTTTTCCCAATTTCAAAGTAAGAATTTCCCAATTTTCAAAACTAAAATTCTCAAAATTTGAAAATAAATAATGATCCATGACCTAATGGTAATTCTTAATCACAAAGAAGCAGTGTGTGTTCTACAATTTAGTAATTCTGGTTATAAAGTTTTGTTTAAGAAAATTTATTTTCATATGAATATTTAGGTTCTCCTGTATCTTCTTTTTCACAATTTGACAAAAATCACGCTAAAATTTCCCCAAATGACTGACCAGGGCCCCTTCCTAATTTCTGGAAGAAAAGCCATGATATCATACTCAGTAGTTTTCTAGTGTTTTGCAAATTTGCACCCTCCATATCTGCGAAAAAAAGTGAAGTCCTTTACTCTCTTAGTTTACCGATGATTTTTGGGCTGTATTATCCCATGGCAGATATGAAAAATGTACATTTCATGATAGAGCAGGGCTGTGAATTGTTGGGTTGTGGAGAGCAGGGGTTTCATTAAGAGGCGGGGGGTGGGGATTTCCCCCTTCTATTTGACTGAAATTGGGTAAAATCCCCCTGCTACTTTTGAAAATTTTGTATGGGGTTAATAGGGAATACATAGAGAATCCCCCGCCTACTTTAGCTTCTGGCCCATGTGGCCAAAAAGTTATTGAAACCCCTTGGAGAGTTATTGAATTTATTGAGTTTATGAACTTTCCAGATCACAAGATAGTGAATTTTTCATTGGCCCCACTTCCACAGAAATTGACCCGTACTTTTGGTTGGTAATGGGCCAAATTGACTCCTCACATCTGAATCCTGGCCTAAACACTGGTGACGGTCTTATGGACTCCCTAGGCTATTAGATCAGTCGGCATGATGTGTGGGTCTTGCTACCAATTTTTGTTTGGGGCCAGGGACAAATGAAATTGAGAAAAACAGTGATTTTTTATCCTAAATTTGGAAAAAGTAAAACATGTAAGTATTCATACAGTCTGTTTATAACAGCGACAAATTAGGCTGTAGTGATGTAAAATACACTAGTATAGACTCTTCTTTAATTAAGAATCTATACCAAAACTGTCTTCAAGATGTTTGTAAATGAAGACATTGATTTATCCATGGAATTCTGGGTGCTCATTAGGAATTTTCACCCAAGAATTGGGGAAAAAAGATACTTTTTGCCATTGGGAACTGGGCCCAATAAAGGCCCCAAATTTTGGCAAACGAGACCCCTGTGACGTCATAGCGTCACTTTCATTTTTTCATCGAAGCTTCTCCCTTGGTCTTTATCGTTACAGGATACCATTTTTGGTGCAGAACATTTCAAAAATCCGTCGTTAAAATTAAAAAAAATCTTCTTAATTAAACTTTCTAACAACCAACGCATTTGTAATAATGAGGCGTAATCTACGAGATATTAATGCTGAAAGTTGGTAGATCTTATGGTTAATGAAAAAGACAGAAGCTTTCACCTCCTCCAAATGAGTGCAGGTGCGCTTTTTATGAATCAATGACCATGTTTTTGATTGGCTGAAGGGATTATGCCGACCGAATAAATGATTTGCTTCTCTTACCTCAATGTTTTCCAAGCCTTTTCAACTAGGGACATCAAAACCAGGTCTTGTTTTGGGTAATGGAATAAAATTCTATATTGGTTTTGTTATTTTCAGATTCATGTACAAATGAGGAATGGGTCAGACGTTATCAGAACCTGTCACAACCAAGGAGACATCAAGTTGTCAGAATTCCCAAGTTAGAGTTGGAGCATCATGCATGCAAGGATGGAGGATCAGTATCCTGGACTAGTTTGATTTGCCAAACAACAAAATTTAAGGGTTGTCTAATTCAACAGCTGCTGCTGTATGCAAAATGGATGTTAATAAAGATTAGATTTGTGAGTGATGTAGCATGGAAATAATGAGGCAAAATGAGAAAAAGCTCAGAATTTTTCTTCTTTAGACACGATGTTTCCCAAACCTTTTCTATTACACGGGTGGTAAACTTTGGAACAACCTCCAAAAAGAGGTAGTGAATTTCTGTTCCCATAGCACATACAGGAACTCGCGAGGTCGGTCCAATGGCTAAAAACGTGTAAACAAAGGTAGGTGTCGGTAGTTCTTTTGATTGTTTTCTAGGTTTCTAGCCCAAAATGGATAATTATGGCAATGCTATGTCGCGTAAAGATGACTTCTCGACGCATACGGCCCAAAACTGCGGTCGAAACCGAAGTAATTTCCACTGGGTCGTTTTTAAAAGTTCAAACACGATGTTGCCTTTTCACAACAGTTTGTCAACAACTGACACATTTTTGAATAATTTGTGGTTTTCCGCAAAGAACACAGCCTCGGTACGCTCGCCCTGGGGAAACGAACACTCTGTATAACATATCCTGTTAAAAATGGTAACGGGGCGCATTATTTAAACAAATTATTGGCAAAATTGCAGTAGATGTCGTACCAATAAGGTGGAGCTTGTTCCAATTTGAATGAGATCTTTCCCAGTGCTCTCCTGTTTTATACAATGAAAGTAATATCTGTGATATCAGACCAAACAAATTCATACAAAAATGATGGCGTTTGAAATACTGTAACCAGTGGTCTAGACTCACTCCAAAATCTTACATGTCCATAGGACCAGTACCTAAGAAAATCAACAAGTCCCCCTCAAACTCAACTGGTCCCAAAATTAGCGACCGTTGAAAACACCCATCTGAAATATACAACAAGAGGGCCACGATGGCCCTAATCGCTCACCTGAGTTTCTATAGCCCAATTTTTGGAGATCTCGAGGTCTTACACAAGGGCAGATAACTCAAGAAGCATTCTGATTAGGCTTAAATTTTCTTTTATGTAATATCTTGTTCTCTTAAGATCTTATTTCTTTGGATATAATTTTGATTGAAAGAAATTATGAATGCAATTGCAATTTTGTCAAATTCGAGGGCAGATAACTCAAGATGCATCATTCTGATCAGGATGAAAGTTTTACCTATGCAAGATCTTATGTTCCACAATATTCTGTCCAAGTTTTGTGTAGATTGATAAATATTTGTGGATGCTAGAGCAAAAACAAAGTCGAAAATGATAAATTTGTCAAAATCAAGGGCAGATAACTCCAGAGGTGCATTTCTTGTCAGGCTGATAATCAAACCTGCCCAAGATATTATTATTATCAACTTTTCTGTCCAAGTCTTTTTTTCTTGATTGGTCAATATTTGTTGATGCTAGAGTGTAAACAAAGTCAAAAACAGCCTTTTTGACATTCAAAGGCAGATAACTCAATACATTCTGGTTCGATCAGGCCCATAATCGAACTCATTCAAGAACTTACAACCATCATTATTTTGACAAAGTTAATTTAATATTGGCTTATAAAGTTTGTGGGTGCTAGAGTGTAGACGGACAGACAGACAGACGAATGGACGGATGGACGGACGAAGGACAAATAGTGATCACAATAGCTCACATCGAGCACTTCGTGCTCAGGTGAGCTAAAAATACATTTCAAGAGATCCATTTGTAGAGTTTAAGAAACATCAGAAACAGACTTTCATGTAAAACAAAGTCACCACACAAGACAAAACGACGCCTCTGATATGACGCTAATTCTGATATTTCAAACGCCATCATTTTTGTCTGAGTTTGGCTGGTCTGATATCACAGATATTAATTTCATTGTATAAAACAGCAGAGCACTGGGAACGATCTCATTCAAATTGGAACAAGCTCCACCTTATTGGAACGACCTCTACTGCAATTTTGCCAATAATTTTCCTAAATAATGTGCCTCGTTGCTATTTTTTACAGGATATTATGTAATACAGAGTATTCATTTCCCCATGGCGTGTGTACCGGGACTGTATTCTTCGTGGAAAACCACAAATTATGCAAACATGTGTCAGTTGTTGACGAACTGTTGTGAAAAGGCAACATCGTGTTTGAACTTTTAAAAATGAGCCAGTGGAAATTACTTTGGTTTCAACCGCAGTTTTGGGCCGTATGCGTTGAGAAGTCATCTTTACACGACATAGCATTGCCATAATTATCCATTTTTCGCTAGAAACCTAGAAAACAATCAAAAGAACCACCGACACCTACCTTTGTTTACACATTTCTAGCCATTGGACCGACCTCGCTAGTTCCCGGATGTGCTATGGGAACAGAAATTCACTACCTCTTTTTGGAGGTTGTTCCAAAGTTTACCACCCGTGTATTAGGGATGTCAAAACTATGTCTTGTTTGGAAAAGGTTTTAAAAAAAGTACCTATGTCTGAGTTTGTCACAATATTTTCTTGGCTAGTCTATATGGCTATCTATACAAATTCCATGATATTTACACCTATTTGTTTTCTGAAAACGCTTTCAAATGGTACCACACTTAAATTTTGTCATTTAGGAAAGAGTTAAAAAATTTCTAAGACAAGGAGAGCACAAAAACTGTCCTTTTCACTGAATGTTTCCTTAACTGCCATAAAGACATGGAGGATGCCCACACACACCTACTGTCCCTCCCCGGTGACAAAGATGCCATGTTTTTTGGTGTTTATGACGGACATGGTGGTAAGTTGTCTGAGTTATCTCCCATCTAAGACTGTCTTATTCTGAAGTTACTACAGCCTCTGAGCCTTGTCATGATAATGGATTTTTTTAAAACTGTCAAGCCCCAAATTGTAGCCTAATTGTACTACAAAATTGAGAAGGGGGAAATCAGAGTACAAAGTACATGTTATTAAAACAAACCATACATGTTGATTATCCATTTGATAAACAAATGTTGTTTTCTGTCTGATCTTGATAGAGACTCTTCTGATTTTACTCTATTGTGATAGTTGTTAGAGTATTTTACTCAGGGTTCCCAAAAACTCCCAAATGTTTTGGTTTTTTTTTTTTTTCAACCCTAAAATGAATCTTGTACTCCCTATATTTGCAAGAAGCATTCTTTGTTTCATATAGAGGGGGTACAAGTATGCTGTGAAATGACTGTTTGCACCTGCAGATTTAAAAGTCAGTGGGAACCCTTTAACAACTGTACATGAAACTTTTTGTTGCTCAGTCTGTCTTGAGGAATTCTAAATTTATACTCTCTAAGACTAATAATCTATAGCATGTTGCACTTTAACTTTTACACTTGTTTTTATCAAGCATGCAGTTTTGCAGTGAATAACATTATTTCATTTCCAATTTTGACATGCAGCTGCTCATGGCATTATTCGAATGAATTAATCCTCTTCCATGCATACAATAACCTTTTTGGGGGTCGGTATAAGACAAAGGTTCAGAAAACAGTGAGGCAAAAGAAGAAAATGCTGATGATCAACATTTTCTCCTTTTGCTTCACTTTTTTCTGTGCTGCAATGTGCACCAATTCTGTCTTTTATATTATACCTTCCCCCTGCAAACAAAGTTTGGGGGCATATATAGGAATCACCCTGTCTGTCTGTCCATCCACATTCTTAGTGACCATCCACTCCTCCCAAACAGCTGTCCAGACAGATTTTGATGAAAATTTACATGAATTGTCAATATGACATGGACATTGGCTTGATGTAACTTCTTTGCTCTCTGAGGTAAACAAGGGGAGATAATTTACTTAGACTTTGTGACGCGCACAGGCAAGGGATATTAGTCTACTCCACCACAGTTCTTGTTCCAAATTGGTACAGTCTAAATGTTATCATTTTAGGTCAATAGTCCTTGATTATACAAATTTGTCCATTTACTTGGATATGACCAGAAGAAATTAGTTTTGAGAGCCGTTAGGTGTTGTATGTTATGTTAGATCAGTAGATCCATAGGCATGTTCAATTAGATTTTTGTTTTGAGAAGAAACTTTTGTTTAATTGTATAGAAGATCAGCTGACTGACCCGAGAGATGTGAAAAATACCCGGGGTAGGTATAGAAAGGTTTGATTAACCCTTTCCCAAACAAGACCTGGTTTTGACGTCCGTAATAGAAAAGGCTTTGGAAAACATTGAAACAAAAGAAGAAACTGCTGATAATCAGCAGTTTCTCCTTTTGTCTCAATATTTTCTATGCCATATTTTACACAAATTTTATCTTTCATAACAACCAGTTTGTCATTTGTGGCAGCTTTTGAAGTGGATAACCCTATTTTTTTGCCATTTGGGAAAGGGTTAAAGGCAGTGGTCCATACTTAGTATATTTCTACTCATTAATTAGTGCTAAATGGTATTCAAGGCCACCAATAACACATGTAATGTGTCATAAATATATAATTATATTATAGCTACTCAGTGTTTTATATTAAATATTGTTCTGGTACTTGTGTTTTGTTACCAACAGCCTTATTTTCTGTGCTCTAACTTTTACAGAAGACATTTTTAGTGAGCCTGGAAGCTAATGTCACAGCCTCAGTGTCGGGTCCCGTCCCATCGCCTCTTCACTTGAAAAACTTAACTTGATCTATATCTCCGGCAATTTTAGAGATACAGCCTTGATATTTCACACATGGATACAGAGCTCCAGATAATTTTTTGAGGCAAGGGGTATTTACCCCTCAGAATTTTATCCAATGCGTATTTCCAGATAATTTTTTGAGGCAGGGCGTATTTACCTTCTTGTTCGGGAAAGGACTAAAACAAACAGGAACACCCGACCAGAACGACCCACTTTCATTTTCGGGCTCGAGGACATGTAACCGCGGTATGTTTCCGACCATCGAGTTTTTCTTCTGAACAAGATTACCATCGTGTGCTATCTTTGCCTGTAGGGCCACTTCAGAAAGAATATCGGCAAAAATCGCCTAAAGTTACGATCTGCTCAGCAATGGATTTACTCACTTGCCGGTTTGAAAAGAAAACAAACACCTTGAGTTGTCATTTCCGATTTACGGATTGATGCAATGGTCTGTTTAATCGGGTAACAATTTGCTTTCACGGAGATAACCGATTGATTGAAATTCGAACAAATGCAACACTCGGCATCATTCGGTAGATCTACGGAATAGCCGATTGTCGCTCGGCTGGTCACAGTGGTGATGTAATTGGTATTCCCCAATTATTAAAGGCTGTGATTGGATGATTAGACCGTAATAGATATCGGATAGCTGACTGCCGTGACCCATTTTTATTACAGACAAAAAGTTTGTGTTAATTGTTAGAATTTCCTAGTGTATGTTTTTTTTCGACATTTTCCGATCTTGATACGCTAACTGGCACTTATCAAATGCGTTTTCATTATTTTGAATGCGTATTTGTACGCATTGTGATAAAAGTTAATGCGTATTCAGACCAAATCAATGCGTATTTTACGCAAATACGCATCCTATCTGGAGCTCTGTGGATACTTCCTGTCAAGACCTTACATTTGGGACCATAACCTTTGACCTAGTGACCTTGACCTTGGAGTTTGTCCTACTTTTAAAAAACCGTAACCTGGCCTATATCTCATGCACTATTATTGATAGATCCTTGATATTTCCTATATGGATACCTCCTGCCAAAACTTTTTATTTAGAACCATGACCATTGACATTGTGACCTTGACCTTTGAGTTTGATCTCCTTCTATAAATCCTTATCCTGGCTTATATCATAGGCACCATTAGAGAAAGAGCCTTTATATTTCATAGATATTATATACTTCCTGCCAAGACCTTTCATGTGGGACAATGGAGTGAAGCTGTGTGGAGTGAAGTTATGTTTGTGACAAGCTCCTGTATGGGCTAGCTTTGTGGCCCGAAGGCAACTCTTGTTATACACATCTATTTTGATACCTGTATACCATTGTTCAAATTGAAGTAGTCTGAAACTTGTTGTTTTGGGGTTTTGAAAGGCTTGCAGACAGCTTATGAGCTGTTTGACACATGACTGTGTTTTCTACTGTCTTGCAAAGCTGTACAAATATTTCTTGGTCAACTTGACAAGTGTTCGTATTCAAACTGTGTGTTGTCAATACAGATATTTTTCTTGTTGAAGCAAGTTTATGTTGTGCATGAATCCAACCCTCTATATTTAGAAAGCAGAGATTTTGTGTGGGTCTTAACTCTAAATATAACTTTGATAGACATATATTCTTTTCAATTGTTGTCGTTGATGTACATAGTAATTATTGCTGTTGTTAAAACATGTTGGCATATAGTTTTCTCCTGTGTATATTTGTTTGTCAGCAAATTTTATTTTGACCTTTATTAATCAGCATAGATATCTTAAATGGGCATTTTGTATTGTAATCATGTTTGTGATTCTGGTGTCAGTCAACACAGTCAAATAATGATTACATCAAACTGCAACAAAAACAGGCTGTAAATATGTAAAGTTGATGAATTTTATTTAAAAAAAAAAAAAAAAAAAAAAAAAAAGAAGAACAAAAATTCAAAAATATACATCAATTGTTCTTAGACAAAACCTTGTGTGTAGTAATATTCATTTTGTACAATCTTGTGAGTGGTATTTTCTTGACATAGATTTTAGGACATTTTGGATTATTAAAGTTGATCCTGTTTATGAATTTTTAATTGCTGTTATCTATTATAAACTTTCGATCCGATTGTTTACATTTGATATCATTTTGGCTTGCTTTTAACCACATAATCAGTGTCTATTATATATACTATATATCATTATATTGTTCATCAATGTACAAGTTGCTCTGACAATCACTGGTTTGCTTGTGTTTGATATAGGCTTGACTTGAAGGCCTCGTCAAATATAATTTGGGGTCAACATCAAGTCCACATCGCGCCCAATATTACCCTGCACAAGTGGAAATTTTTTGGATGTGTACCTGCCATGCTGCGGACATTGAATTGTTTATGTGACCAGGAGCTCGTTTTACTAACAAACTTACGAACATTTTTGAAACAATAACAAATCTGACTGGCCGAATAACTACTGTTATTATTTCTCTTTCAATCAGATGAATTGTTACAAGGTTTTTGCAAAAATCTATGTTAGTAAAACGCGTCCCAGATCTTTCTAGGTAATGTCAGATGAATGAAATTGTACATTTTTAGGTATTTTTTGGTAGAAAACATTGTGGGAGTTGAAGAAATTGCTTGTCACAAGCAATTTCTTCATTTTCCAAAATGTTTTCCAAATCCTTTATCTTAAACAGCGTCAAAAAGTGTCACTGTATGTGAAAAGGGTTCCGTAAGAGGTTTGAGAGGTGTTGAATGCTGGCTGCTAATTAAATGTATGAGAGAAATATTCTAAGATGGACATTGATTTTGTTTGTGGTGACTAATCCATTAGTCTGTCTGGGTAATACATCAGTCTGTCTCTCCTTATAGACACGCCCCTGTCCAAACTTTATACTCTTATAGTCATACAGTCTTAACCCTTTCCCAAAAAAGACTTGGTTTTGACATATCTTATATGTCATTGAGAAACATTGAGCTATGGTGTTAACATTCCTTTCACCAAAAAACACTCATTTTATTGTCATCTAAACCTGGAAAAGACTTCATTTTTTCCGTTCGGGAAAGGGTTAACCCATTACCAGTTAGCAACATTTTAGACCAATGTGAAAGCTGCTGCAGACAACAACTTAAAGTGCATGAAATTTAACATTTCATGGTGTTCCTCAGAAGAAGACACTGTGACAAATGAAGAAATTACTTGTCACAAGCAATTTCATCATTTTCGACAATGCTTTCCCAGGCATGTTTCTTGACAGGTGTCAGAAAGCTTCGCTGTGTGGTAATCAGTTAACACTTTCCCAAACAACAGAATGATAGGTAGGTCCAATTTGAAAGTGGCTGCAGACAACAAAATGGATGTTCATAAGGATAGGATCTGTGCATGATACAGCACTGAAAATATTGAGACAATCGGAGAAAACAATGGTTACCAGCATTTACTTCTTTTGCTTCAATGTAATCTCAATCTTTTTACACGGTTGGGACATCAAAGCAATGCCTTCTTTAGAAAAGGGTTAAGGTAATAAGATGAATGAAATGTGTCTGAATCCTGAATCCTGAACTGTTTCTCAAACAAGCCTTGGTTTTGATATCTCTGACAGGAAATGTTTTGGGAAAAGATTGAGGAAATCGAAGACAGTACTGATCAACAGTTTTCCCTCGATAAATCTGGGTTGTAATGTACACACAAATTTTACTTTTGCTAATGTCCATTTTGTCTCAGGGCGCGGCCTTAGCGCAGTTGGTAGCACATTTGCCTCTCATTCGAGAGGTCCCGGGTTCGATACCCGGCCGCGGCTAATACCCTTTCTGACAAAATTGTCACTCACCAATGGGTTTGAAATTGTTAACCTAAGTAGCCGAGGAGCTGGAGGCTCGGTAAGGCTGTTGTGGTAATACTGGTTTGAGAAACAACAGGAATCCATGGGTAGGTGCTCCAGCCACAGCAATATGACCCTGGCAGTTGAAAATGGCGTAAAACCCCAATATACTCAAACCATTTTGTCTCCAATAGAGCAGCAGCTTTCAAAAGTGAGTGAAACTGTTTTGAGATTCTTAGCTCCACTGGCCGTCATGTAAGGAAAAAACCTGGTTTTATTGCTGGAAAACAGGATGAAACAAAGGAATGCTGATGATTTACATTTTTGTTTCTCTTCATAGTTTCTATCTTATTATTTTGATAAATCTTTTCTTTGTTATGAATTGCTTCTATCAGCAGATTTATGAAAAGTATTTTTCACAATGTTTATTTTGAACAGAATCATTATTTTAACGATATTATTTTATTGTAGAAAAAATCTCTTCAATGTAATATGGATAAACACAAGTTTTCATAAGAAACTAAATCTTTCACAAAGATGCAAGCTCGTTTTGGGTACCGGTACATTCATTTACAGTGTTTAAAACCTTTTGTTGATATAATTCACTGTAATTAGTAAGCATGAAAAAAGAAAACACTTGGAACATTTACTGTTTTGTGTTATAGTTGTAAACTGAATATGCCAGGTAAGCCACCAGCCAGCAACAAATGATATAGAGCTAAATATGTATAATTAGGCAGATTAATTTGTTATTAGTTAGTTACCAGAAAATAGATTTAATTTTTGGTAAAGGGATTGCCACACAACTCAGATAATAATACAGGTGTATTGGTGCTAAAGTATGGCTTAAAGAGTGGACAATTTTTTGAGAATCAGATTTTTATGCCCCTGTATCAACAGATCGTGGGGTAAATTGTTTTACTCATATTCGTTTGTCAGTCTGTCTGTTTGAAAACTTAAAGGGGCACATGCTAGATTTTTCACGGATCAGAACAACATGGGGATGGTTAGAGTTTACACTTCTGTGTGGTGCATTGCATTTTATATGACCAAAAAGAAAGGAATTTTAGCGCTGATACCAAGTTTTTCACTATCTTTCAGGTCTGGTTTCCCATAAATGTAACTATAGATGTAAAGTAAGGGTATGCTAACTATATACAGACTTGATTTAGAAGGAAAAAATGAACTTCATTTGTAATTTCCTTAGACAGAAATAATCTAGTTACGCAGGTTGACTATTCCATAAGATATTTCTTGAATATAGTTTTTATGTCAGACAACCTAGCATGGGTCCCTTTAACATTGGCCATTTTTGGGGCATTCTTGGTTCACAAACACATTTTGTCGTAACTTCTAGCTGCTTTATGTTTATGTTCTTTTTTACAGTGATGCACATTATACTTTAAAGCTACTATTTCCCAGATTTGGACCCAAAAATTGTCAAATACAAACGAAATGTTCACTTTTTAAGCTTTATATGACCTGATTAAATGATTACGACAAACTATTGAAGCAACGACTCATTTTTTCGCAATTTGATACCAAATTCATGAAGCGATGTCGAAAGTAGGTCAAAACAGTAGGACATGCGACTTTCTTAAATGACGTCACAACATACATGATGACGTCATATTGAAATTCAAGTATGAATCTCGTTTGAATCATGGTCCGCGCTGTATGCACATGCGCAACAATTTAAAAATAATTCTAACCCCATCTGAGACGGTTGAATTTAGGTTTGGATTCTCCCTAAATTCAGCTATCTGTCTTGTAATTTCTGAATTCTCTGATTCTCTGTCTGAATCGCATATTATTAACCATCCTGAGGTGGTCAACACAAAAGTTTTGCATATTTTTTCAAAAAATTTCATTTTTTGCAATTAGACCATCTGTTACCGTCACCCTTTAAGCTTGATACTGGATAAAGTCATGCATGTACTTTTAGTGCTTCAAAGAAAGAGAAACTTAATTGGCTACTGATACTCCAAAATAAAGTTGGGTATCTTTTAAAGGGGCCCATGCTAGATTTGCAGGGATCAGAACAATATGGAGAAAGTCAGAGTGTGTTGCTGTATTGTACATTCTATTATATAGGGCTCAAAAAGAAAAAGAAAGGAGTTTTATTGCTGACACTAAATTTTTCAATTCTATCGAAGTCCTGTTTGGATTGACAGATTCTATAAAGACATTTCGATTGGATGAAAAACATTGCTGTTTTGAGCATGGCTTACTTTGGCTACATGAAACAAATTGTATTTTTAAAGAACAAGTTTTCTTGCAACAGCTTAAAAACTTTTAGGGTAGTTTGGCCTGAATGCTACTTTGGTTGATGATTCTTAGATTCATGCATGTGTTTAAATTTTATTATGTTTCTTTCAGATTTTCTGTATCGTTTACATACACATATAATTGGGCACAAAGATTGATTAATGTTTTGAAATAATTATGCTGTAATTCAGAATGAATATGGTGATTTACTTCCTTGGTGATAAACCTCCATTATAGGGCAGCAAGTTTTTGTTGTTGTGTGCTTAATTTTGCCAAAATAAAAGTTTAACAATATATTTTCGGTGTTATTGCTAACCTCCTAACTCCAGCTTTAATCAAGCTTGAGTTACAAGGTTTTGCAATAACACAGATGATATTTTCTTGTATCCATGTATGAGATTGAATGACTGGTTAGCCATTGGCCTAGCATACAAGCCAAAGTTCCTAAAATGATCACTTGTTTGTATGTATCTATTTGATGTTGTTTGTCTTGCTTTTATCTGCATGATATATTATAGCCCTTGTTTATATAACATTTATGAATAACTGCATGAAATTGTTTAGTAAATACCTCCAACTAACTTTGTATTCCTTAAATACCCAACCTTAGTGTCTTGTTTTAATTGAATGTGTTTGTTTTTGATTTTTCCCAAACTAGATAGATCTTTATTGGTCTGAATTACAGTTTCTTAATTTCATTATTTTACTTTTTAGACCATATTCATTATGAAATCACTTGATTTAATAAAAAAAAAAAAAAGGTATTATATGGCTGCAATTTCAGTCAGAATGTTTGATTAGGACTGATGTGTCAAAAAGGTAGTATTTATCATTCCAGAATAGATGTGATATACTGTTGCATATTTCTCTTAACCCTTTCCCAAACGACAAAATTTTAGGGTGATCCACTTCAAAAACTGCCATAAATGACAAAATGGATGTTATAAAAGATAGGATTTGTGTAAAATATGGCACAGAAAATTAAGATAAAAGGAGAAACTGCTGGTTATCAGCAGTTTCTACTTTTGTTTCAATGTTTTCTCATGCCTTTTCTATTAGGGATGTCAAAACCAGGTCTTGTTTGAGGCTGCATGTAGCATTTTGTCTTTTTGCTTAAATTTATACTGCCTAGATTTTGAGACATTGAAAACATTCAATGCAAAAAATCTTTGTCTTCTTCTATGAATCTATATTATAGCCCTTTGCAAGTGCTAGTTGTGATTCCTTTACTTATTTTGATCAGTTGTAGTTGATATTGTGTATAATAGATTCACTATTAAACGAGAATTTTTACAGTAGAACTGCTGTATCAAAACAACTGAAATTATTATCGTTTAATTGTGAATCTATAATAGTTTATAGCCTACTTTAACCCATTCTCACATTATGACTCTTCAAAGGTTAAAGATTTTTGAAAACGTTTTGGAAAATCGTCATCATTTGACCACAATGTTTTCTATCAAAAAAGACCAAAATATGCATAATTTTATTCACTTTAAACTGTTGTCTGCAACATCATTTAATTTGGACCATTAAATTTTTTAAGTCTGATTATTGGTTAACCCATTACCAAACAACAAAATTTTTGATGGTCCAAATTGAAAGATCATGCAGATGACAATTTCAAGTGAATTAATTTTTTAATTTTAGTGTATGTCTGGATAAGAATCATTGTGTAAAATGAAGAAATTGCTTGTCACAAGCAATTTCTTCATTTTCCACAATGTTTTCCATGTCCATTATTTTGTAGGGAGTCAAAAAGAGTGATTGTGTGGTAATGGATAAATTGAAAGACAAACATAATTTGTCCATCTCGTTACAGGTGCTAAAGTAGCTCAGTATGCGAGTACAAACTTGTACAAAAAAATCATTACACAGCCTGCATATTGTAAGTATCTGTCTACATCCTTTCACAAACAAGACCTGAATTTGACATCTCTAATAGAAAATTTAGAAAATGTGATGAGACAAAAGAAGAAAAATGCTGATATTTTCCTATGCTATAAAGTACACAAATCATTTAGTTATGAATATCCATTATGTCTTCTGCATCAGCTTTCACACTGGACTGGCCTAGATTTTCACTGTTGAAAAGAATAAATAAAATTATAATTCTTTCCTAAAAGGCAAAATTATGAATTTTCTTAATTTGAAAGCTGCTTTAGATGACAAATTGATGTTGAAAAGACAGGATTTCTGTACCATATAACACAGAAAATATTTAGGCAAAAGGAGAAAATGCTGAGTATTGGCATTTTCTCCTGTTGCCTCAATGCTTTCCTAAGTCTATCCTATCAAGGGCATAATCCTAGGTCATGCTTTGGAGAAAGGTTAACCCATTTTCACATAATGATGCTTTTTGACGCCCCTCCAGACAGATAAAGGCCCTGGAAAGTGAAGAAATTGCTTGTGATTGCATCTGTCTCTATGAAAGTCAGTGTCAATTTTCAAGGACAATGTTAAAAGCCTTAAAGTCAAGGACATTTGATATTAAGGGCTCTAAACATAATCACATCTCTTATTTTACTCTAATGATAATTTCAGTACAATTCAAAGATTTCATATACGTGACCTGCCACGCTAAAAGGGACCTTATAGGAAGTGTGAAAAATACCGACCCAAGTCAGTCTGCGCAGTCTGCGCAGACTAGGGCCAACACTTTTCACTTTTATGTAATTTTCTAAATCGGGAATGTTTTCCCTAATTTACTATATGTTCATTTTTGGCATACAGGATCTGGTTGACCTGTTCTGAGTCTGACAAGGTTGTCAAAATTGGATTTTTGGAGTTAAGGATAAGGTCCCTTCTAGCGAGACGGGTCACATATTTCAATTGGTAAGTTTAATCTGATTTTCTTTGGAAAAAGATATTTGTTAAAGTTTGTGACTTTTATTTTCAGCACAAAACAGGATAGCAGATGCTCTCAGGAGTGGATTTTTACAGTTAGATGAAGATATGATTAAAGGTTAGTTTGATATTGAAACTTTTATACCATTGGAAAAATAATTTTTTATACCAATTGCAACACATTGACTCTCCAATAGAAAATGGCTTTGGGAAGCATTGTTGAAATGGAGAAATTGCTTGTGACAAACAATTTCTTCATTTTCCACAATTCTTTTTACAAATTAAGACCAAAACATATAAACTTCAATCAATTGAAATTGTCGTCTGTAACATCCTTGAATTTGGACCAATCTAAAATTGTGCTGTATAGTAATGAGTTAACCCATTACCAAACAACACAATTTTAGCCTAGTCCAATCTCATAGGTGTTGCAGATGAACAAAATTTAACATTTTTGGTATTTCTTGGTAGAAAACATTGTGGGAAATGACGAAATTGCTTGTCACAAGCAATTTCTTCATGTTTCACAATGTTATCCAAAGCCTATATTTTGTGGGGTGTCAAAGTGTGAGAAAGGGTTAAAGGGACCCTCACCAATTAAACGAAAATGCAAACAAGTAAAAAAAAAAATTTGAGACCTCTGAAAATATTTTATGAGTTGGTTAACATGTAAGGGTAGAACATTTCTGTCCAGGCAAACTTTGCATAAAATTAATTCAGGCCTTCAAACATTTTTCATTTCTAGTAATGGTTATACATAGCTTATTTTCAATAGAATAGTCTGGCAATTATGGTCTGTCTATGATTCTTTTCTTTTTTGCCCAAAATAAAGTGGTACTCAACACCACACAACTGTACTAGCTAAGACTGTCCCACATAGTTCTGATGCCTAAATCGTCTAGCCTTTGTGCCTTTTAAAACTCCTTTCCTTAAAATGTTTTAACCCTTTCCCAAACAAGACCTGGTTTTGACACCCCTAATAGATGAGGCTTGGGAAAACATTGAGGCAAAAGAAGAAACTGCTGATGACCAGACTTTTCTTCTTTTGTCTCAATCTTTTCAGTGCTAAAATATACACAAATCCTGTGTTTATCCACAACCATTTTGTCATTTGCAGCGGCTTTCAAATTGGACCACCCTAAAATTTTGTTGTTTGGTAATGGGTTAATGGAGCATACAGCCAGAGTGCAGTCTATTGTGACATTCCAGGATTTTTCATCATAACTTCTCAATTTCTTTTAAGATGAAACAATGAAAGATGAATTGGCAGGGACTACAGCTGTAACAGTGCTAGTAAAAGGTGGAAGATTGTATTGTGTAAGTAATTAACCCTTTCCCAAACAGTTTCTGTTTTTGGCTCAATATTTCATTAAAATATGTTAAAATCAATAATTCTTTTTGGAATTGTCTTATTGGAGGATTTCAAATGATTACATACAAGTATAGAACTGTGTATCAAAATTATAAATACAGAATCACATAAGTCCTTATATTCTGTTACCTTGATAAACCTACTTGGTCAAATCTTCATGTTCAGAATCTGTGGTCCCTTTGATTTGGAGAAGGTCAAGGTGTCATAATTCAACTAACTTCTTTTAAATTTCATTTCTATGGCATGCTAAAAAAACCTCAATTTTTCTTGCGGTAACACGGCACTCGTTGGTGTATTTGTTCACTTGGCTACAGTTATAGTTTATGTTTTAATCTATCTTTAGGCCAATGTTGGTGACTCCAGGGCAGTTGCCAGTGTACGGGGTAAGGCAGATGTGTTGTCCAACGATCATAAACCAGGGAACGAGGGTGAAACTAAACGAATCATAGCAGCTGGAGGATGGGTAGAGTTCAACAGAGTAAATGGTAAGAAATGCTTTGACGATTAAGCTCTTCTAACCTATAATAAAATTTCAAATAAAGTTTATATGCATGTATACAAGACTTGTACCAGGGGTGTTCGATATATATTGTGTATTGTGCCACAAAGGGATAACGCCTTGCACAATTTCGTCGATAACTCCATTCAATACCTTGCTAATGTTATAAACTCGAGCCTCCAACTGCACGTGGTTATAAAATAATAATCATTTCAATAGAGCCAGTAATTGACCACTGTTGTAAAAATGGTTGGGAAACGGATTGAGGATATTGAAGAAAATTAGAGCTTATATAAATGTTCGCACAAACATCAGTTTTTCTGTAAAGCAGATTTTTACTGAATTGGTGGAAGTTAATGGGTCTGATATGGTATCTTATGAGATAGTTCGTAGGTGGAGACAGAAATTTCTGACTGGCACAGAGTCCGTCAAAGATGCACCAAAATCTGGTCGACCTGTGACTGTATCAGGCAAGAGAAATGTCTCAAAAGTCAAGGAAATAATTGAAAGGGATGGCAGGTACATGATTTGTGATATTGCCAAAGATGTCGACATATATCACTATCGCGGGTGCATTTCAACTTGAAGCGTATTTTGAAAGTACGAAAGATTTCTGCCAGATGGACACCCCATATATTGACAGATGTCCAAAAGAAGGTACGTGTACAAACCGCTAAGCGACTGCTAAGAATGTTTCCTAACTTCAATCAAAGACAATTTGCACACATAGTGACTGGTGACGAAGCATGGGTTCACTATTTCGAACCATTAAGAAAAGTTGGAAACAAAATATGGCTAACCAAACAGGGTAGAAGGCCTGTAGTTGCAAAAAGGACAATGAGCACAAAGAAGGTCCTTTATTGCATATTCTTCTCTTGTGATGGTTTAGCCATACAAATTTCAGTGCCGAAGGGCAAAAGTGTTACTGGTCGGTATTACCGAGATAATGTACTTAAAAAGCTCAAGAAATATTACCAGAAACGATGTCCTTTGTCGGATTTAGGCATGTTCGCCTTCTTCAAGATAATGCTCCACCACATACATCTGAGATTGTGAAGCAATTTTTGAAGTCTGAGAAGGTTACCGTCTTGCCACACCCAGCATACTCTCCGGATTTAGCACCGTGCGACTTTTTCCTTTTTCCAAAACTTAAAAAGTTCTTATCTGGTTGTTGATACAAGTCCCGACAGGCCCTTGGATCAGCCGTCAGTCAATGCCTCGGAGGTATACCCAATTCAGCGTACCGTGAATCATTTCAGAAATGAATTCAGAGATTGAAATTGTGTATTTCAAATCACGGAGAATACTTTGAAGGGATATAGTGTCCACTTGACTATTTGAATGGAATGCTTTTGTGATATAGTACAATACACAATACATATCAAACAACCCTCGTATACTTGTATATAAACTTTATATGAAATTTTATTATAGGTATAACAAATGCTTAACATTCTCCAGACAATTCCTGGTTTTGATATGCCTACATGTACATGTATATGTAAAACTTCTGGAAATCATTAAGGGAACAGAAGAAACTTTCCATCAATATTTTCTATGCAACATTGGTCTCAAATTCCTTTTTCATCTACATCTATTTTGTCTGTATGTCATTTTAACAGTATAAGATGCACATGTATCATTTATTAAAGATTGAGACTTTTTATATTGACTTATCTTAACATCTCTTTAGGTAATTTGGCATTGTCAAGGGCTCTTGGAGATTTTGCTTTCAAGAAGAATGACAAGAAAAGGCCAGAAGAACAAATAGTCACAGGTATCATTTCTTTCATGCATAGATTTGAGTTACATTTCAATACTATCTGAAAAATTCACAAAATACTGTTATGGTTTGATTTTTAACGCAACTATTCATAGAATAGGGGGCTATCCGGACACCAGGACATCAGGGTAATGCTTCGATTAAATCTATATGTACAACTTTGCACATGCTTCTGTGACCATATTATCAGCCTCTAGGCAAAGATTCATTACTCTGACATATGATTTAGGGAATTTTGTTTACCCTTTTTCAGACTTATAATTTGTTCACTATCCAGCACTTGATAGTCGCGCTTATTCTAGACCAATATCACAAACTTAATTATTTATCTTTCACAAACATATCTTTATTTTTAACGTTGTCAATATTCCCAGATATTTAAAAGCATAACTTCTCCCAGGATTACAGGTTTCTTGTGTTGTTCAAACCCATTCACTAATACTGAAAGATTTTTATGACAAATTGCACTGTTTCCTGTCCTTGAATATTTAAGATTTTTATGTGTTAACCCTTTCCCAAACAACTAAAATTTAGGATGGTCAAATTCTGAAGCTGTTGCAGACCAAAATATGGATATTACTAAAGATTGGATTTGTGTGCAATATAGTATGGAAAATACTGAGGCTGTAGGAGAAAATGCTAACTATCATCATTTTCTTCTTTTGTTTCAATGTTTTCCTAAGCCTTTTCAATTAGGGACTTGTCTTGTTTGGGAAAGGGTTAATCTACTAGGCTGTAATATGTTTAATTATCTATCATTTTAAGCATTCCCAGACATTCAGGAGCGTAAGGTGTCCACTGATATTGAGTTTCTAGTGTTGTTTAAGCCCGTAAGATTTTGATGACACATTGCACTATTGCCTATTGTCTAATATTTAAGACTTTCATGTCTTAACCCATTCCCACACATTAATGACTCACAAGAGAAAGGTTTTCGAAAATATTGTTGGAAATGAAGAAATTGCTTGTGACAAGCAATTTCTTCATTTCCCACAATGTTTTCTACCCAGAAAGACCCAAAAATGTAGGAATTACATTCACTTAAAATTTTTGTCTGCATTTCTTTAAATATGAACAGGCCTAAACTTTGGTAATGGGATAATCAAATACTTGCAGCATTCCCGGACATTCAGGAGCGTAATGTGTCCACTGATTACGAGTTTCTGGTGTTGGCATGTGACGGAATTTGGGACGTCTTAACTAACCAGGAAGTGGTGGACTTTATCCGTGCCAGAATAGCTCAACGAATGGAACCTGATATTGTAAGTCATGCCCAAATCCTTTGACCCTTCCCTTTCCTAATAGATAAAAAGTTAAGTTAGTTCAATAAGAGTTTCTATAGACAACAAGTATGGATGTTAATGAACAAGGAATTTGTGCACAATTTAGCACAGAAAATTTATTCCAGCCCTTTAAAAAATTGAGGTAATCCTTTATATCTTTTATGCAAAAGAAAATCTATGAATGATATTGTTGATGCCAAATCTGATTTGTCTTTTTGAATCAGACGTCTCTTGCACAACATCTTTGAAAATTATGTAAAATTTTGTCACATAGTCATGATCTTGAAATGATTTTAAAATGATCTTTTTCTATTCCTATTTTCTAGATCTGTGAAGAACTAATGACTCGCTGTTTAGCGCCAGACTGCCAGATGGGCGGTCTAGGCTGTGATAATATGACTGTATGTATCGTGTGTATGCTTCACGGCAAACCCTACGAAGACCTCATACGACGATGTAGTCAGCCCAGCATCGGCGGCCCCGTACCTCATCTAAGTCCGTACGAAGGTGATCTCAAGTAGTAAATGCTTTAATTTGATGTAACCTTGGATGGCATAACTTTCTTTGCGAGCTGGACTCTATATGAGTCTGGGAAATGGTCTTTATGGCATTTTAGCCTGTCTTCCTTTAACCCTCTCCCAAACAAGACCTGGTTTTGACGTCCTTAATAAAAATGGGCTTTGGAAAACATTGCAACAAAAGAAGAAACTGCTGATAACCAGCAGTTTCTCCTTTTGTCTCAATATTTTCTATGTCATATTTTTACACAAAATCTATCTTTGATAACTTCCATTCTGTCATTTGTTGCAGTTTTTGAAGTGGATGACCTTAAAATTTTGCCGTTTGGGAAAGGGTTAAGATGGATCTTACCTTATGGGCCATTTTTCCAGATTCCGGAGTAGCAAAATTTATGAAAAATATTAAAGGTAGATAACAGAAATATTCTCAAGCTCTAAAAAGCTTTCATATTTGCAAAGATTATTTTTGACTCAATGTTTGATTTGTTTACATAAAAATAACCTGTGAATCTACCATAATCATATTCAATGCAATTTGTCAGAAATCAAAAACTTGTAAATCCAGCTTTTTTAAAGATGGAGTTATGAGGTTTTGATCTTCTACTAACAATATGTAAGTTCTGAAGGGAGTTATGCTATGTCAGGACATATTCTGTAGTATAGATAAACCAAAGTGTGTACATGTATTTGTTATAAATCATAGTTGCCAAGACTACAATTGTCATAGCAACTGATTTGACAATCATTCCTCTATATTAAGTATAAGCAAAAATCAGATTGACATAATATTTAAAACTATCAGGTGTAACATTTTTAGCCACATTTTTGTATGTATCAAAGCAAAACAATTTTTGAACGAAATTGTCAAGAAATGTGAAGACAGGCGGTTCTGGAAACAGAGTTGTCTAAGATGCTTTAAGGGCCCTTTTCCCAGATCGTTCATAAATATTTTAAAACTTAAAATGGCATAATGCAAGCATATCTTCGGGGGTTGATGCAAAACCTCATAACTCCAGCTTCTTTAAAGCTGGAGTAACAAGGTTTTGCAATAACACTTACAATATGAAATATGTGCTGTTACAGTAGCTCTGTACTAAGATTTTCAATTTGTATTTATTTATAACAGATGTCTCTATAAAGTAGTTATGAATAATGTTGAATATATGCCCAATCCTTAATTAGATAACGAAACTCCACACTAGTCAAAATTGAAAGCTTTTACAGTTGAATTTACTTGCAACTTGCAGTAGTTATACATTTATTCGGCAGAAAACATTGTTGTAAGAAAATAAGAAAATGTTGGTAAACAATGTAAAGGGTAATCCAATTTAATTCAGGTTATATTTAATTTTTAAAGTTTGTAGACCTTTCTCTATGTCTATAATGTACAGTAGTATATAGAAGTGTTAATTTATTGATGAAATTGTTGATATTTATGTTGAAAAATTTGTTATTTATATATACAGCCATGTTTGGCAACCAAATATCTTGGTTAAGCCTTTCCGAAAAATTTGGACTGTTCTAATGCTGACTTCTTATTTCCATCATTTTCTTATTTTGCCTCTATATTTTCTTTGCTATTTTGAACATAAATCACACCTTTTTCAACAACCATTTTTCCTCTACAGCAGTTTTAAATTGGGTCAGTCTAGAATTTTCGTGTTGGGTAAGGGCTAAATAGCATTGATTAAGATTGGAATATAGAACAGCCCGAATTTTTTTATATAAATATCTTTCTATATGGAATGCGACAAATTTAATTGAATTTTCCCCCAAAATTTGCTGTTCTGGAAAGGTTTTATAAATGAGTGCACATTTAGATTCAGAACTTGGAAATCAATTCTATTAGTTGAGAGTGTAAATATGTATGTGTATGTCCAGGATCGATTTTTAGGAAATGCTATTGTAGAGTGTATTTGAGTTTGTAAACCCTTTCCCAAACAAGATAATTTTCCTGACTGCAACTTTTTGCAAATTGAACAGGTCTAAATTTTAGACCTGTTCAATTTGAAAAAAGTTGCAGACAATAGAATAATTTTGTCAAAATTGAAGAAGAAAATATGTATGTTTTAGCCTAGAAAACATGGAGGAAAATGAAGAAATTGCTGATGATCAGCAATTTCTTTTCTCACCCTGTTTTCAACTTACAGGAAAATGAAAACTCGATCTTGTTTTTGGAAAGGGTAAAAAGTTGGTTTATGCACTACTTCTGGGAGAGCAAATAATTATTCCTTTCTCAAACAACAAAATTTTGTCCTTTCCAATCTCAGTGTTGCATAGAACAAATTTATCTGACCTTCAAAATGAAAATTTTCTTTCAAAGTGGCGAAAATATTGCAGAATAGCATATTTTCCAAATCAGCAGATGCATGATTGTTTGGGAAAAGATTAGACATCCTCTCACAGGTTTTGTACAAACCTTTCCCCATACCAAGGTTTTAACCTTCAAATTGTTTTGTTGTTACATGTTTTGTTATTTAGCGCATCAAAATGTGCTCTACTGCTTTACAAACAGCAAATACATGAACTTGTTTGCCAAAATACATGTAGATAAATTAAATTATTTTAGTGTGTATATTTATATTCTCCTGTTCATTGTTAAAATAGATAAGATATAATTATTGGCAAGAAGTAAAAACTTTTAGGCGTTTCACAATGAAAAGCTTTCTTTTTTTAATTTGAGAATTGATTATTTGTGACCAATGTTAACCCTTTCCCTAACGGCAAAATTTTAGAGTGTTCCAATTAAAAAGCTGATACTGACAGCAAATAGGATATGGATTAAGATAGGAATTGTGCACAATATATCCCAGAAAATATCGAGGCAAAAGGAGAAACTGCTGGCTAGCAGCAGTTTCTTCTTTTGTCTCAATATTTTCCCAAGCTTGTTCTGTTAGGGACGTCAAAACCAGGTCTTGTTTTGGAAAGGGTTAAAAGGGACCTTCTAGAAAGTATAAAAAGTATCAATTCTAGTCAGTCTTTGTGGACTGCGTAGACTGACTAGGATTGAAACTTTGTTCTCTATAGTAATTTTCTGGATCTACATTAATTTGCTGTATGTTCATGGAAATTTGTGCCCGGATCTGGAAAAACGTCCTTTATGGCATTTGAGAACAACCTGGATCCAGACCAGCCTGTGCATACGCACAGTCTGATCAGGATCCATGTTGTTCTCTAATAGCTTCTTTGTGACCTGTAGCAACCATAGAAGAGCAGCATCAGTGTCTGCCAGTCTTCGTTTAGGCACAGACTGGTCTTGAAATGTGGCTGTCTCAAATGCTATAAGGAACGTTTTTCCAGATCCCGGCTCATCTGGTTTTATGGATTTCCAAGATGGTCCCTTCTAGAGTGACAGTCACCATTTTTCCCACCTAGTATCATTGATTTATACATGACAATCTAATGCTATAACTCAACCTTTATAACTCTAGACTAATATGCAAACACTTTACTTCTTGTTGTTGAAAACGACCCAAACACAAACACTTTCTTGTTTGAGAATAAACCAGTTAAGACATTAATTTGCTGTTTTAGCTCACGATAAATTGTTTGGTAAATGTTAAAGCTATATATTGGTTTAAATAGTGTTTGTATACAAGTCTAGAGTTATAAACTTTGAGCTATACATGTCACTATTATGTTGCTTTTGTTATGTCAAAATAGTATGGTTTGGCAAACTTAACAAAAATACATTTCATACAGTTACATTTTACATAGACATAGCATCATTAGCATGCATCATGTTATTGTATTATCTTCATCAATGAATAACTCTTTCCCTGACAAGTCATGGGTTTGACAGTCCTAAAAGAAAAAGGCTTGAGAAAACATTGAAGAAAAAGAAGAAAATGTCCATATTTAGTCTGACTACTGTATATGATGAAATAACAGTCATTTTACATGAAATTTGTATATTAAGCACAGAAAATATTGAAGGAAATGGCAAAAATGCTCATGATAAGCATTTTTAGCTCACGTGAGCACTATGAGCTGAAATTGAGCGATTGTGCCACTGTCCATGTATATGTCTGTAAACAACTTGGAGCTTACTCTCTTGCATTGACAAAACTTAGCCAATCTTGATGATTCAAACAAAGCATGGTCAAAAGATCTCAGTAAAGTCCTGATAAGGCCAGAAGGGTTTGAGTTTAGGACATCAAAACCATTTCTTGCATGGGAAAGGTTCAAATGATTTTTATTCATGTTTATTTTATTCATATGTTGATCGCGTTCTTGACATCATGATGTTGAAGTGTGCAGTTACAAACATACTTTTTATGCCCCCACATTGATAGATCGGGGCATATTGTTTTACCGTTGTCCATCTGTTTGTCTGTCCGTCCGAAACTTAATGTGAAAACTTAACATTGGCCTTTTCTCCAAAAGTATTCAACATACAAAGCTCAAATTTGGTATGTAACCTTCTTTCAATGATGTCTATTTGTTCCATGCAATATGACCTTCCTCAAGGTCATCCATTAACCCTTATCAACCCTGTACATGAAAACTTAACGTTAAATTTAACATGAAAACTTAACATTGGCATTTTCACCAAAAGCTTTCCACATACAAAGCTCAAATTTGGTATGAAACCTTCATTCAATGATATCTATCTGTTCCATGTAATATGACCCTTCTCAAGGTCATCCATTAACCCTTATCAACCCTTTACTTGAAAACTTAATGTGAAAACTTAACTTGCAACTTAACATTAGCCTTTTTGGGGGCATTCGTGTTTCACAAACACATCTTTTTTTTTTTTTTTTTTTTTTTTTTGGAAAATTGTGAAATTGAAACAATTGTGTCAAAGTTTAGATTAGTCTGTTGTAGGTAAATGAATGCAATTATTTTTCATTGATGAGTAAGTGTGAACAAATCTTTAAATGGAATGAGTGAGTGTGAACAAATCTTTAAATGGAATAGTATGAATCAGTGTTGTATGAAACATTAAATAGAATGGCAAGCACATAACTACAGTTGCTGCATATCCTCACTTTTCAACAAAAACTTTGTAACTGCAGCTTGTTTTAAGCTGCAGTTATGAGGTTTTTGTTGAAAAGTAGCCATATAGATTGGCATGCACTTTAAAGAGACCGTCATGCACCTAATTGTAGAAAATTATTATTGTTATTTTTTGTCAGTTTTTGGTATGCATGAAGCAATATAATGTACCGTCCTAATAATCCAGTATCAAACTTGAGGTATTTTCTTTTTTGTTCTTTTTTACAAACCAAGCAAGCAACCTGATAAATGGATACATCTTTCAATATACATTTTTACATCCCTATTGTGTCTGTTTTTGAATATCGAAGCTGGTTTTGACCCTTTCTCAAACATTTTTTTGAGACTCCCGTTTTGAAAGCTGATGCAGACGACAAATTGGTGTAAATTAATGGAATTTGTGTGTATCACAACACAGAAAATATGGAAGGAAAAAGAGATAATGCTGATGATAAGCATTTTCTTTTTTTCCTTCAATGAATCTTGACCCTCTCACCGGTCTTGTTTGGGAAAGGGTTAAACAGTTAATAGGAATATGAGCCCTAGTAGGGATGTATAGATTTAGTGCTATGTTTATGTTGATTCTTTGATTAGTTTATAGCTTACCATAAATGACTTGACAACGCATCTCTATCAATAAGCTAGAGATGATATGCCAGGTCATTTATCAGGAGCTATAATTGTTAAATATACCCAGTGCCACTCATTCCATTCCGTTTTAGTTTGTAATTTTTTAACTGTAAGTGTATAAATTTATATCACATAGAATTTGAGGGAGCAGTAGAACATACTGGTTATGAATGCATTCTTCCTTCTCAAATTCTACAAAGTCTATACTATAAAAGAATTCAAGTGTTTTGCAAAAACTCTTCAGTTGTACCGTGGCCATGTCATAAATGGTAGCACACCAGACTCTCACTCGTGGGGTCCCAGGTTCGATCCCCAGTTGAAACAAATATTCTTTCGGACGAAATTGTCTCGCTCCAATGGTTTGATATCATTAACCTATGTGAGCGAGCAGCTGGAGGCTTGGTTAGGATGTTTTGGTAGCACTGGTGTGAGAAATGACAGGAATCCAAGGTTAGGTGCTCCAGCCTTCACAATAATGACCATAGCCGTTGGAGTTAACTGTTGGAGTTAACTGTGACGTTAAACCCCATAAATAATCAAGTAAATTGAAAACGGTTGCAGACTACACAATTTATGTTCACAAATTTAAAATTTGTACAAAGAAAATATTATGGCAAAGGAAGACCATGATGATCATTAGCATTTTCTTCTTTTTCCTCAAATTTTTCATAAAAAAGTCTATGAGCCATAATAAGGGACGTTGACACCAGTGATTGTGTTGGAAAAGTTTAACCCATTACCTCTCATTGGCGCTTTTTGACGCCCTTCAATGTAAAGGCTTTGGAAAACATTGTGGAAAATGAAGAAATTGCTTGCGGAAGGCATTTTCTTCATTTCCCACAATGTTTTCTACCCCCAAAACAAAATTATATTCCCTTGAAATTTTCCGCTGCATCATCTTTGAATTTGGAGCATTTCAAAATTTTGCCACCTGGTATTGGGTTAATAAGTTTGTTCAACAAGATTATCTGAATACTCGAGATTTGAAACAGTCTAACATTTTAGTCATTTGGAGATTGGTTGAAGCAAGGTATTAAAATATTTCGTTCATTCAAAACAGTTGTCATTATATTTAAGTAGATACATCAATTGTGATATATATCTTGCCAACCAGTTTTTGAGAAATATATGTTATGAAAAAACTTGTGTGTTACTTCTGCTTTATCCATTTCCCATTCTATGCCAAGTACAGGGTGTTTCATAATATCTGTTACCATTACGAATAAATATAGATCATTTATTTTTAATACAATATAGTTATGGTATACATGTTTGTAAAGGGTACATAATAAAGTTTTGTGTCATGCAAGAATTAAGGGAAAATATTGACGTCATGACGTCTTTATTGATATCATCAAATGGGCCGTTCTTCAAAAATGGTGCTATCCATTGACGCATGCACAAAAGCTGTCAAACTGCTTGATCAATTATTTATCCATAACTGTCCTCAGATTTATGAAAGAATAATATCCTGATGATGAAAATTCAACACATATGCTTAAAGAAATCTGACTTTGTCAGGAAAGACCATTTCGTTCTCACACTTTAGCGGTATGGACGTCCTAAAGTAACTGGACCCTTCTTTTTTGAGGACAAAAATAGTGAAGATGAGACAACTTAAAATAGATTTCACTATCTGCATGAAATAAAGAAGAAATATGATCTTGCATTAAGGCTAAAAGATGCGGACTTTAATACCCTTTGATTCGGGCTGGATGTTGCTACGCCCCCACTTCAAGAGAAGTGGATTGAGAAAACATTTGGGACACAATGGATTTCGTACAGGTCAGATAAAGTGTGGCTTCCGCACTCCCAAGACCTTACTCCGCTTGAATTTCTTCTTTGATATATCTGAAAAAGCATGACGTATAACCATGTTGCAATATCCATAAATGCATTTGAATAGCATTCCATTGTGTAAATAGAATATTCCAATGGACACATGCAAATCGGTCATTACAAACATTAAGAAACAGGTTGACGTCGTTTTGCAACATGGATGACGTCATCTAGAATGTTTTGTCGTAAAACCGTACTTTTTGATGTGGTTGAATCGGTGTCAATCCTGAACGCAAATATATACTATTATTACATGTTGAATAAAACTTTATTATGTCTACTTTCGCATTGTACATTTCATTTAAATTTTAATTTCTTGATTAAAACATACTTAAGTTCGAAATGGTAACACATATTATGAAATACCCTGTATCATCATCATCATCATCATCATTGGTGTTTCATGTTTAACATGTAGGTTTAGAAGCATCATCCACATTAGTAGGCTCCCTTCCGGTAATTGGCTCGTTGCACGCATGGCTGTCCTTTCACAGGTCTGTCCTTCATCTGACGTTGTCGTGAGGGTCGATTGTTTCAACCCATTACCTCACAGTGACGCTTTTTGACGTCCAACAAGATAAAGGCTTTGGAAAACATCATGGAAAATGAAGAAATTGCTTGTGACAAGCAATTTCTTCATTTCCCACAATGTTTTCTACCCCAAAAGTAGTAAAATTTTGAAATTTCATCACTTTGAAATTGTCGTCTGCAACTTCTTTCAATTTGGACAAGCTTAAAATTTTGCCATTTGGGAATGGGTTAAGTTTCCACTATTGGCGATGTTTGTCTGCTAGCTGCATCCAATTTATTTTTGGCCTTCTTGGTTGCCGTGTCCCAGTGACGTTTATGTCATATGCAGTTCTGATAGTTCCCCGCCAGATCTTTCGATGTGCCCTTACCATCTCAACCTATGTTCTCTCATCACCAGAGGAACATAAAAATTTAACCCATTCTCACAATGTGACTGACTCCCTACAAGATAATGGCTTTGGAAAACATGGAAAATGAAGAAATTTCTTGTGACAATTTCTTCATTTTCCACAATGTATTATACTTCAAATGACCAACAAATTTAAAATTTCATTCACTTGACAATGTCGTCTGCAACATCTTTGAAATTGGACCTTTCTAAAATTTTGCTGTTTGGTAATGGTTTAACCCTCTACCAAACAAGACCTGGTTTTGACATCCTTAATAGAAAAAGCTTGGGAAAACATTGAAACAAAAGAAGAAACTGCTGATAACCAGCAGTTTCTCCTTTTGTCTCAATATTTTCTGTGCCATATTTTACACAAATCCTATCTTTTATAACATCCATTTTGACATTTGTGGCAGTTTTTAAAGTGAATCACCCTAATCTGTTGTCGTTTGGGAAAGGGTAAATGAATTCCATCCATCATTAGATACCTACCACTTCATGCAAGGTCACCTCCATCTTCGTCATTATTCATGACAAAGGAAATCAAGATGAAAATCAGGATTTTAAGAATCAAGTAACCTCGTCATTTTCTGTTGCTATGGATGACATCAAAAAAGTTTTTGTTATCTCATGATGGGTAGAATACCTTTATCTTTTCCGAAACTGAACGTCATTTTGTTGGAGACAACAGAAAGTATGTTGACAGCTTTAGAATTTTGTGAATAATATTGCACAGAGCACATAGACTTTCCAAGCCATTTTAATTTTGGATGTCATGTCTTCATTTTGGAAAAGCTCCAGTAAAGTAAATAGCCTGGTAAATCTATTAACCCTTTCCCAAACAACAACTGTTTAGGGCGATTCACTTCACAAACTGCTACAAATGACAAAATGGAAGTTATTATATAGATAGATTTTGTGTCAAATAATAACACAGAAAATATTGAGACAAAAGGAGAAACTGCTGGTTATCAGCAGTTTCTTCTTTTGTTTCAATATTTTCCAAAACCTTTTCTAATAGGGACGTCAAAACCAGGTCTTGTTTGGGAAAGGGTTAAGGTAAGACCTAGGTAATGGGCTATGTGACTAGTTATGTAACCAAATCTGTATGGTGCAAATAGACGAATTCAAGGCACATAATTTTCATTGCTGTCAAATTTTGAATTTTTGACTTTAGTTGGGTTTTTTGCCTACTCTTCATACAATTTATAAACAATTTCACAAAAATTGTTTAGAATATTTCCCCCGAAATCTGAGCACCCTCAATTATTTCCGTTGTTACAAAAACAGTCGATATTGCATCCCACTGTATTTTGAAAATGCTCAGACTTACGGACGTCACAGAATAAGTCCAAATATAACAATTATACCGAAAGACAAGTGCATTACCCAGGTCTTACGTCAAACATAGAAAAGACAATGACTGGAATGCAGGACAATTGCATTCACTGGAGAAATATTTCACACCATTCTAAGGGATAAATTGTTCCAATCCTTTTTTCCACAATGTTTTCTACCTAGAAACGACAAGAAATGATACATTACATTCCCTTGAAATGATTATTGTCTCTGAAACATCCTTGAATTTGATTGTTGATAACCCCAAAGTTTTGTTGTCTGGTAGTGGGTTAATGGAGGAGTAAATGCTGATTACCAGTATTTTCTTCTTTTCCCTCTAAAATTTCTAGGTATTCTCTCAACATACCAGTCATTATTTGGAAAATGATACAAAAGCATAGTTTGTTTTTCTCGAAATATGATATAATTTGTCTATAAATACATAGAGACATACAAAGGTGTGTAAATTCAAGTAAACAATATATAAAACAATAACAAAAGATCATGCTGAAAAATTCAGCAGTTTTTTCATGTTTCAATCATGATCTGTGCATTATTTTTAGTAAACACTATTTTCTTTGAATGTTTTTAACAAATATTTTTAAACAAATAATCTTGTTTTAGGAGCAAGGAAAGTTCCTTGAATCATCTCGCATAAATAATTAGCCCCGTCCCTTATATTGACTATTTTTGACAACCCCATAAGATAACGGCTTTAGAAAACATTGTGTGTGGAAAATAAAGAAATTGCTTGCATTAACAGATAAGCAATTTAACAGATAAGCAATTTCTTCATTTCCCACACTATTTTCTACACAGAAAGACCAAAAAATTTAAAATTGCATTCACTTTAAATTACTATCTGCAACATCTTTGAATTTGGACCAGCTTAATTCATTTTCCATCTAGGTTAATTAAGCAAGACATGAATCTATCCTATCCAAAATAAAATCTACGGCTTCAGATTTCTTGAGTACCCTGGGTGTTTTGTACTGGTTCGGTGACCCTGTGGTCGTGTCGATCATGTACGCTCGTAGATCAGCAAATGTTCCGGGTTTAACGATGTAGACTTTCATAGCCCCAATACTGCCCTTCCTTCTGAATGAGGAGTAGGGGTATGATAAAGCTCGTAACTGTTCGTCAACCTGTCAAATATTGAAAAAAAGTTTGTCATTTATTTACCTTCTTGAGAAATAGAGTAATGTTTTACAATATTTAGCCTATATATATTATTTCATGCCAAAAGTGGTCACAATTTTTTTGCTTTAGATTCCAACATCTTTCCGAAAGGAAGCCCTGATACACTTAAATATGTCTGGGAAAGAAAGATTGGAAAAAAAACTCTTCTTCCAATATTTTCATAAGTTTAGCATACATATTTCTATTCAAAACAACATGTTTTTATGGTCTGTGTTACATTTCAATGAGTACAATCCTAACTTGGTTTGTCTTGTTAGCAACAAAAATGCTTAATAACTTACAGGGAAGTCTTTAGGCAATTCCTCTCCTTTCTCCAGTTCTACAAAAACATGATAACAGGGCACCTTCTCTCCTTTACCTGAAATCATTAGAATTATAACATACAAATTGATGTTGCAATGAAAAAGGAAAATATGATCCTGGGTCTGGAAATGGACCCTTCCTGCTTATGAGACCAGCATAAATCAAGATCAGCCTGTACATATGCACAGTCTGATCTTGATCCATACTGTTCTCTTACAGATCTTTTTCATGACCTTGACTCCGGTAGCAAATGTATGATAGAAACATGCCCTTATCTGACTGCATTTAAGTACAGACTGAGTCTTATCTGGAAACAAAGTAGAATCTTAATTCTATGATATGCCAGGCCCCGGTTTCTCAAAAAATTAAAGTATATTCTCATGAGAACATGCTCAACTTCAAAGGAATACTCATCAACGTTGAAGGGTATTCAATTGAAGTTCACATGCATTTTGTGGGATTTGAGCATGAGAACGTACGGTACTTAAGTTTTTTTCCAGAAACCGGGGCCAGATCTTTTCCAAGATCCAGGCTTAAATTTATCTCTCACAATAAAGGAAAACCGTTTAGTAAGTAACTCTTTGAAGCCTTTACAAACTACATATCAAAAATATCACCAGCTGATCATTAATCTCTTGTAAGTGCTAATAACTTATTTTAATTTCAACTAGATTACATTAATTTGTTCACTTTCTATGCTTAATCAATTACCAAACAGCAAAAATTTAAACCATTCCAAATTCAAGTGTTGCACATGACAATATCAAGAGGTTGAAAAAAAACAAGAGGACCATGATGGTCCTAAATCGCTCACCTGAATCAAGATGACAAGAGTGATAATGGCAATTTTGTCAAATTCAAAGGCATGAAACTTATAAGGACTTTCTGTTTGGAAACAATTAAGTAATAATTTTGTTCCAATTGATCCTGTAAAGTTGGGTATGAATTAGCATAATGGTTGAGTTTCTTTCAATAATTGTTTCAGGATTTTGCAATATACAACATAGGGGTAATTTTCAAAGCATACTGATCTGTTAAAAATTGATCATTTATAATATTATAAGCAAGATTTGGTATGCGATTTGAAAGAATATAGTAAATGAGGACAAACCATCTGATAAGCTAGGCTAATCCCTTCTTTTTTGTTTACATAAGATAAACATGGGGCCAGCCTGAGCAACAGATAACAGAAATAGATAAGAGAAATAGGAAAAGCTTTCCAAATTTATTACTTATATCAAAACCCTATGACTTTTGTAGAATGTATTAATTTTTTCAAGCAGATGATTGAAATGATCACCAACAACAAAGGGTTTGATGAATATTGAAACAAAATGTTGCTTTTTGAAATGCAATTATCTCCTCTTATCTTCAGCTTGTATGATTTGCAAAGTAAATGCATCAAAATTGCCTTGTAAACTGTAAAACCCACAATATGGGCTTAGGTTCCATGTATAGTAATGATTTCTTGTATTCTGGAAGCCATTCAAGATATTAGGTCTTACACAAAATTACAAGGTTCTAGGCCAAACAGTTTAGAAGAAAACTAAGTATCTCCATTACAACCCACAGTACCGTATAATTTTCAATGCATGAAATTTCCCTAACCCTGCCACACAAAAATACTTTTTAAGGAAATAAAAAATTCATGATACAATTTTGAAACGAGTCACTCAAGGAACTTTCCAGCCAGGTTTCGTTCAAATTGGCCAAAGGGTTGATTTTTAAAGAATTTTCTTATGATCTCTTTAAGTCAAATAAGCCCCTTTCTCCCTGACACGCCCACATTTTTTGACAAATGTAAAAATTTGTGAACAAATTTTGAGAAGAGTGACTCAAGGAACATTCTTGCAAAGTCGGGTTCAATTGGGCCCTATGGTTGATTTTCAAAGAATTTTCTTATGATTTCTCTAAGTCCGATAAGCCCCTTTCTCCCTGCCACGGCCATATTTTTTTGACAAATATAAAAAATTGTGAATAAATTTGAAAAGAGTGACTCAAGGCACATTCCTACCAAGTCTGCTTCAATTGGGCCCAATGGTTGATTTTTAAAGAATTTTCTTCTGATTTCTCTAAGTCTGATAAGCACCTTCCTCCCTGCCACGGCCACATTTTTTGACAAATGTAAAAATTTGTGAACAAATTTTGAAAAGAGTGACTCAAGGAACATTCCTGCAGAGTCTGGTTCAATTGGGCCCAATGGTTGATTTTTAATGAATTTTCTTATGATTTCTCTAAGTTCGATAAGCCCCTTTCTCCCTGCCACGGCCACATTTTTCGACAAATGTAAAAATTTGTGAATAAATTTTAAGAAAAGTGACTCAAGGCACATTTCTGATAAGTTTGGTTCAAATTGGCCCAATGGTTGATTTTTAAAGAATTTTCTTATGATTTCTCTAAGTCTGATAAGCCCCGCCCTGCCACGCCCACATTTTTTGACGAATCAAAAATCGAACAAGTTTTGAGAAGGGTCACCCAAGGAACATTCCTGCCAAGTTTGGTAAAAATTGGCCCAATGGTATTGGAGGAGAAGATGTTTAAAGAAATTGTGGACGGACGGACGGACGGATGACGGACAAAAAGCGACCACAATAGCTCACCTTGAGCACTTCATGCTCAGGTGAGCTAATGAGGGAAATGAAGAATTGCTTTTCCAAAGCCTGTATATTGTGGGGCGTCAAAAGCTGCCATTAAGTGGTTATAGGTTAAAGAATACAACTACTTTCCTCTTTTCCTTCAATGTTTTCCAAAGATTTTTACATAAGATAGAAGGACCATACCATGAAAAATCATACAACTTCTAATATAGACTCTGTTAGAAGGGCCTAGGCTCTGTTATAAAGAATGTCATTTTGGTTTTTAGGGCGCCATTTAGGTCATGGCCTCCTGTAGAATGAAACCTGCCTACCTTTTTTCGACTTGTCGACCATCAAACTTTCTGTACAGCAATAATCAACCAGATTGACTTTACTTTTCTGTACTGCACCACACAGGGCATGATAAAACGCTGCTTCAGACGTCTTCTCTCCTCGAACATCTAGAAACTGACCTTGTCTGAAAGTAGCACAGAGAATATCTTATTGATTACCCCTTTTCAAAACAAAACCTGGTTCAGACGTCCCTAAAATTTAGAGATTGAGAAAACATCAAGGCAAAAGGAGGAAATGAGAGGAGAAGAGATGAGAGAAAAGGAGAAGAGAGGATTAAAATTCATGAGACAAATATTTAATGTAGTGTTATGAACCATACATGTCAGTTACATCAATGTAAGGATTACACAATTAAGAGAAACAAATCTCTTATTTTCATTGTGGTCCTTACTTATCAAAGTAGGCAAAGGAAAAGAAAAGCTCAAAACAAACAATCTCTTTCCTTTTCCTAACATATTTCAAAAGCTATCTTTCAAAATAATTTTGCTTAACATTTTCAATATCTATTGATGTAGATGTGACTTTCATTTCAAAATTTGTCTTATTTGATGTGGAGATAATTAGTATCAAATGTACCAGTACCTGTATTGAAACTCTATGACGGGGCATGTATTATGAAAGCCGACCACTTTTATCACATCTCCAAATCTGTATCTGTAGAGTCCACTAGCATTTGTGATGACTAGTTCATATACCTGGTCTACTTTGGCCTGAAAGCAATACAAGTAACATGTTTTCTCTTTATACCCTTTCCCACATAATGACGCCTTTTGACGCCTCATAAGGTAAAAATATTTTTCAAAAGGAGCAATTTCTATGATGATCTATCCTTTTCCAACTATATTTCAATGGCTATATTCATTTCTAAATTATTTTGTTTGATATATTTGATACCCATTTACAAGGACGGGACCAGATTTTCATTTAGAGTTGAGCAGAAAATTGGACTCATCCAATATCGAGATAATGAGTGTCAATCATACTATAGCAGAGAAACACAATTGATAAGAGGGGGTGAAGGTATTCCAAATTGGTTATTTGAAATCCAAAACGTATGTTGTGGGTACTCATTTGAATCGTCTCGCCGAGACGATTCTAATGAGTACCAACAACATTGGGTTTGTTGAACAATAAAGGAAATATTACATTTTAAAAAGCCATCACTCCCTTTTATCTATAGCTGTGGTCAAGACTTACATCCTCAAGAAACACAGTTTTTGGCTGGTCCTCCTCACACTGTTCTATTGGTATCAGCTCAAAAAACATGGAGTTGGGCTGCAGTATGTATCGACTCGGTCTCTCCTTAGGCCAGATGTTAATTCCCAGCAATCCCTCTGAGGCTGCATACAGCGGAGAGTATATTGGAGTACCCTTACAGTAAATATCTCGTAGACGATGTCCGTAATGTTCAAATGTGCCTGAATCTGCCGTCATTACGAAGTGAAGCTTCGGCCAAACTCTTTTGGAGAGGCCTTCTAGACCTAGGTTTCTAGCTTGTTTGAGCTCTTCTGCCCTTTTAGGATCCGGTTTCATTATTTTGTTGAGATCATCTCGAACTTTGTCCTCTATTTTCAGGTCTGATTTAACAGTTCCGGTCTCTATATCATTTACTAAGTTGTTCCATTCACTTTCCATTGCCCTGAATCCAGAGTATACTATAGAGGCAAAATTAGCCTCGATGATTCCAAGATTTCTATCTTTTAGTCCAAAGAGCAGGTGAACATACAAGGCCTCTGGTTCACTGAGTATTTCATAACCAGGTAATGGAGTGGAATACATGTTCAAAATTTTTTTTGAGTTAGCCGGCGAAGAAGAATTTGGTCCGACTGGAATCCCGCATTCTGATGTTCGAAGTTGTGGTGTATAGAAAAACTTCATATCCTTCTGAAGACTGTTAGAACCAGGGAAGGCTCGACTCATGCAGTCAAAGACAATAGTTATGCCATGTGTGAAAAACAAGGTTTGCTGTTTTTTGATCATGGGAATGATGGAACTTTTCCCTGATGTTCCAGAAGTCACAGCAAAGATGACAGGCTGATCTTTTGTGAGAATATTTGTTTCTCCTTTCATCATTCTCTCGATGTATTCTTCATAGTGTTTATACCTAAAAAAGATTTTAACCCTTTCCCAAACAAGACCTGGTTTTGACGTCCCTAATAGAAAAGGCCTGGGAAAACATTGAAACAAAAGAAGAAACTGCTGATAACCAGCAGTTTCTCCTTTTGTCTCAATATTTTCAATGTTGTATTATACACAAATTCTATCCTTTTCAACATTTTTTTAAGCTAGCAGCAGCTTTCAGGTTGGACAGCGCAAAAATTTTGCCGTTTGGGAAAGGGTTAAACAGTATGCATCAAGCTCCAAACCAACATAAGAGCATTTAATTATTGTATGTGTACTGATATACAATAATACCTCACACTAAACAATCAGGATTTGTTTGTATTTGTGATAGGTCATTTCGTCAAGGAAAGGCAAGGAAAGTGATTGACAAAATGCTGTTACATACCTCTAACAAGTTAAGGTCCTATCTGAATCATTTAAATGGAACCAACAATACTTCGGCTTAAAATCTTTATCTTCTTTTCTAACATTGTATTTCTTTATTAGGTCTGCATAAAAGTTTATTCATGGCCATGTATCTCTTATGGCTGCTACATGTCATAAACTATTACCTTGTTAAGGGATGAAATGTCACAAAATCTTCTCTGGTTTTAATTTCAGGAAACTTGAATCGTTGGCCATACTCTGTGTTTTCATTCTCCCTGATTCTGGCTAGCAGTGTCTCATTTTGTGTCTTCTTCACATCTTTAGTGGCATCTTCAAGTTTTCTCCTCATGTACCATCCCAGCCAGCCCACACCAGCCACGGTGAAGTATTGCTCTACTGCACTGTACACCATCTCTCAGTCCGGTCTACTGTAAGTGAACCAGAGCAAGAGATTTATATATACCAGTAAGAGGGTGTAAATTCATTCTGAATATGTTACTTTAATCAAAACCAAATGTTTTGGTTACTCATTGAAATTGTCTCTCCAAAACAATTCCAATCGATACCCAAAACATAGAGTTTGATAAACATTAAAGAATAATTTGCATTTTATCTGTAGCTACATGTGTGACTGATGCACTGAACACCATCCCTCACACTGTAACTGAATCAGAGCAAAAGATAAGAGGCATTCTGAATTTGATATTTACGATTTAAACTCCCATACATAGGTCACCCATTACCAAACAGATTTTTTTTTGGGCTGTTCAATTTTGAAAGGTGTTGCAGATGAGAATTTCAAGATGATGAAATTTTAATTTTTTTCCATTTTGGGTTAGAAATCATTGTGGAAAATGAAAATACGGTTACATTATTGCAACTACTTTAACAGGGATAAAGATTAGTAGGGGCCCAGTCGCCCATGGCCCCTAGAATTTGGGCTGGGCCCCTGAATATTTAGAGAAAATGCCCATACCCTTAATGTTAAGAATCAAATTTTGCTATTCTGGGCCCCTAAGCTAAATTTGTCAGTCTTTATCCCTGTTTAACCTCTCTTATCTGAATTGCAGAGAAATCCTTGCCCAAGCAGCAATAATTCAGATCATCCAAATTTGGAAAGCTGTTGTTGGCGACAGGATTGATGTTGATAAACATCGGTTTTGTGTACAATATTATAGCATCTACTGAAAATATTGAGGGAAGAAAAGAAATGCTGGTCTTCACTTTCAGAATTTTTCTTGTTTTGTGTCAATCATGTTTTACTATCCCATTTCATTAATTAACACTTTCCCAAACGACAAAAATTTGGTATTTTCCCCTTAGAAAGCAGTTGTGTACAATTGAGCACATGAAATAGTGAGGCAGAAGGAGAAAATGCTGATTATCAGCATTTTCTTCTTTTGCTTCAATATTTTCTGTAATCTAAGTTTTCTCTGACAGCGTTTTTTCTCGTAGTTTTGGGAACGGGTCCAAAACCAGGCAAATTGGGGAAAATGTGTTGCTTTGTCAAAATTGGGAAAATAATTTCATCAGACTCCAACAAAAATTGAGTCCTGTGCATAGTTAACTATATGAAATCAACTGAAGGGACTTCCAGTTTGCCTCTGGATACTTTTTTCTTAACATATGAAAGGGAAATTAGGGAATGATTGAAATTTAATTCAAAAAGAAGGAATAACTTTTGCATTGGGAATTTTCTTTCCAGATTTTGGGAAAAAATTACCCTATTTGGCATTGGGAACGGGTCCTTTTTACGGACCCGTCCAAAGAAGGAGAAAAAACACTGTCTGATGAAATTTGCTCTTTGGTATATCAGAGCGGATTAGTCTACCACTCAAAAACAACGGAAAGCAGGGTTCAACACTAAGGGGAGTCAGCGAATCCGAGACTCCCTAAAATTTGGTGGGACTACCTGATTTTCAACTTAGGGAGTCCGGCTGACTCCTTAAAAATTCGGCCGAAGAATTATAAGCAAAATGATAAGTAAGCTGGTAACTCTAGATAACAGGATCTAGTATCCTGAATTTATGTTTAGTATTCTATGCAGACATGAGAATGACATTGACTAGTTAACATGCATGCAACATAAAATATTTGCTTCTTTTTCAGACTCCTTTATTTTCCACTGGACTCCCCAAGTTCTCTTGATGGGAGTCCAGCGGACTCCTTGATTGGGAAAGTTAGTGTCTAACCCTGGAAAGTAGGTCATTGTAATGAATGGTTGTTCAGGTGAGGGTCGTTGCAAAACATTACCTATATACCTTTTAAAAATGCATTTTGGTCTTACATTTTTCACCAGGCATGACAATAAATGGTTCATTGATCAGTATCATAAGGCGTTTTAAGGATAGCGTTTAAGATCGGACGGTGAACAAAGCGCCACAACTTGTGTCAAACTTTCCATTGTTTTTGAATGGTAATGCGCTCTGGTGTAAATGAGCGACATCAACATATCAAAGAGCGAAATTCACCAGAGAACAATCTGATATTTTCTGAAGTCTTTTCTAATAGGGACGTCAAATCTAGGTCTTGTTTGGGAAAAGTTAAAGGGACATCAAAACCAGGCCTGGCTTGGGAAAGGATTAATCTTTCCCACAAAAGCCCTGACTTTCACACGAGTCCTGACCAGACATGGCGAAATCCGTCAGACAATCAGACATACGGTAAATTTCCTAAAATTTCATATACCCCAATAGTTCGTACACCCTTATTTTTTCAAAAAAATATTTTTTATTAGTATTGTTTATGAGTATTGTTGGATTGTGACCATTTTCCAAAAATTCGTATTAATTAACTACTTAACATTATGAAATTACAACCCAATCTCAACGAATTGTCACACCATGGGGTCATTACTTTAAGGCAATAAATCCATTAACAAGTACTTACCATTTGATGTCATCACTAGTAATCAATGGGTAATCCATGTTTTCATTTTTGACTCTTATTGCTATTATGATAATTGCTTAACCCATAACCAAACAACAAACTTTTAGCCTAGTCCAAACTCATAGGTGTTGCAGACGACAATTTCCATTGAACAAAATTTAACAATTTTTGGTCTTTCTTGGAAGAAAACATTGTGGGAAATGAAGAAATTGCTTGTCACAAGCAATTTCTCCATTTTCCACAATGTTTTCCAAAGCCTTTATTTTGTGGGCGTCCAAAAGCGTCGATGTGTGGGAAAGGATTAAACAGTAACAGCTATTTCTTTCGCATTAACGAATACATTCATGGTTGAAATTTATCAAATTGCTTACCCTTTGTATTTCTTTAATGTTGAAAGTCCATCTTTTCAATTAAAATGTGCGTCTGTCTGTCATTTTTATATTTTGAGAAGATTGTTAAGTTGATCAATCTTATTACCAGAATCAATCGCCAGACTTTTGAACTTGTCCAATTTAAAAAAGAAACATAGGCGACCATTGAACCTCAGACCAGAGACGATTTAAGAAATTCATGTAGGAAGTAGACAGAAACAACCATATGTGTGTTTCATGGCACATTCTAAAATCTTTCTAGTCAAAACTGTTGACGTCGGAGGATTTTTCCCAGAAGAAACAAATGACATGGGTTTATGATATGAACACGATATGGTTCTTATAGCTCGCGTGTTTTGCCTACTTAAGTGACAGATCGCTGTGGCCACGGTGTTCACGATTTTCCACGCATACTCGCGGAATCAATATACATCACCGCTTTTTTCCATACGCCTCCCTTTAGCTGGTAGCCAATCAATACTATTACCTTTTCTGTGACATGTAGCTGACCGCAAATCGCGATGAACAGCGCTTTACCCAAAATTTGATTGGAAAAATTAAGGTTGTATAGTTTGTATGTTGTTTACTGATTTATCACAAATGTTCTTTTTATATATTTCAGGGTTGAAGAAAGATGAAAATGAAAACACGTGTAACCATGATATATATTTTTTTCAATTAATTAGGTGCGGCGATCCTTCTTGCAGTTTAACAAATGAAAAATATAATAATTAAATGAACTATACAATGACGCTCAGCTTATGATCATGGATAGGTAAATAAAAAACTTCATTCGGCAGATGAATTTATAAATGCATCAAATTAACTGTTTTCTTCTACCCAAGAGAATGATAATACTAGAATTAAAATAACCCCTGGCTTTGGCGTCGGTATCATATAAATTTGGGAAAACACAACGAGAAAAGGCGAAAATGTATTTCCAACATTTTCCCTTTTCCTGAATTTTTCTATGCATTATATTGACCATTCTTTTTGTTTGAGAAAGAATTTAAAAATCATGTAAAAGAGAGACCAGCTGGAGGCAGGTATTGGAAACTGGATAGAAGTTAATCAACGAAACAAAATAAAATCAATCAATCAATCTTGTTAATGGCAAAGAGCATTATTGTCATCCGAGTACCGGACTTGAGAGAAAATTTGTCTGGTAGCGTGAGGCGATGGATAATGACTAGTTAAAGGATGATACACTGAACCAAAAATGAAACTTTTGCCAAGTCAGAATGTAGAATGTAAAATACTTGATTTCGACGTCCCTAACTGATCGTTACATAATACAACGAGAAGAAAAAGCATATAGTCAACGTTTTCTCATTCCCATACAAGACCTGGCCCCGGTTTCTCGAAAAAACTTAAGTACAAACCCATGATTCCATGCTCAAATATACTACAACTTCAAAGGAATACTCTCCAACGTTGAAGGGTATTCGATTGAAGTTCACGTGGATTTCGTGCGATTTGAGCACGGTGCTCAGATTTGAGCATGATAACGTACTTAAAATTTTTCGAGAAACCGGAGCCAGGTTTTGACATTCCTAACAGACAATTTGTTTAACCCTTTTCCAAACAAGACCTTGTTTTGACGTCCCTACTAGAATATGCTTGGGAAAATATTGAAGCAAAAGAAGAAATTGCTGATAACCAGCAGTTTCTCCTTTTGCCTCATTATTTTCTATGCTACATTCTACACAAATCCAATGGTTTTCAATCTTAATTTTGTCGTCTGCAGCATCTTTCAATTCGACACACCCTTATTTTTGTCGTTTGGGAAAGGGTTAAAACACTAAATGACAAGAAAATACACATAGCCAACAACCGTGCTCAACGACAACAACATTCGTAGAAAATCTTCAATTTATCTATCAATATGTGACTTTTGTTGAAAGCAAAGAAGACAAAAACACGCCAGGGATTTACTGGATTTTGATAATCCTTTAAAGTTTAAACAGCATCTTGAAGAGCAAACAAACTTAATTAGTTCGCCAATAACATTTTTATCAGGTGCTATATGAACTATCTGTTACATCGAACAAATCCACGACATTTTTACATTCTCTGCTTTAAACAAAATTCAATCGCGTATTCACAGATTTATTGAAGTACTTTGTATCTCTACAATTGTTGGTGTTGTGTCGCATTGTTTGCCACAGTTGTTGAAAAAACGGCCTGTATGCGAGATTTTTATGAACGTTGTCAACAAGGTATTTAAATTTCAAACGCACGGAAGGCAAGAAGAGCTTATAATAAATATTTTATTTTAAGAGGCAACATAGTTGGGTTTAACCCAGTCCCTATTAGCCTCCAGAATATTTACAATACATGTACATGTATACACAACAATACAGACACATATAACAAAGGAAAACAAATAGTGAAATCAATTTGTAGACGAGACTTTAACCACATCTCCTACAAACTGATGAAAGGGTCATCGCTAACTCTTCCCTGACAATTGAGTTTCTGAAGACTCTGAGAAAGAATGCTTAGGAAAAGATTAAAGGGGGGAACTTTCCCTCTATCTCCCGCTTCCAAGGCAGACGCCCTAACCATTAGACAAAGGAAGCGGTATGAAAATTGTATCTAATCCGTAAACAATAGCACAAATCCATAATCTGGTGTTCTTAACCCTTTCCCAAACAACAAAATATTTTCGTTGTTCTATTCAAAAGCTGATGCAGACGACAAAACAAATGCTAATCAAGGTCGGGTTTGCGTACAATTTAGCTAAGAAAATATTGAGGCAAAAGGAGAAAATGTTGGTTGTCAGCAGTTTCTTTTGTCTGAATGTTTTCCAAATCACTTTCTATTAGGGGCGTCAAAAGCAGGTATTGTTTCGGAAAGGGTTAAATTATTTACCTAGTCGCGTTGTCTGTTCCAAATATTACCGTTTAATCACAACGAAGGTTAGTCTATACATAGGTGCAGTCTGAATAGGCCCTTTTATTTAGTTTGATCTTTGTATTTTATTTTCAGTCTTTCTAATGATTCTATTTAATCTCCTTCCAAACAAGACAATGTCTGGTTCTTTGTGTTCCTAGTAAATGTTTTATAAAAGTATTGAAAGAAAAGAAGACGTCAGCGATTTCTACTTGCACCTCTATGTTTTAAATGGTATAAATTACAGACGTTTTATATTTTGAGTGCACGACTTTGTCATCTATAATTCATTTCAAGCTGGTCTTAAATTCTGTTGTTTGAGAAACTGTTTAACTGACAAATTTATACAAGACAAATAATGACAAACATCTAAACAAAAGAAGCTACATTTTGTAAAAGAGAACGTTATCTTGAAATGTCTTTTCTTGCCAGAATTCAACCATGTTATTAGCAGAAGACTCACAATCATTCATATCATTCAGAATCAACAAATATCAAGGCAGCGTCATACTAAGGCATAACATCAATAAGAAAACATCACGGAAAAATGAATGGTGTATAAAGTGGCCGTTTCATTTTCCCACGATCTTTTCCTAAGATCGACTTCTTTACTCCTTTTCAAACTACAAAATTTTACGGGATTCAATTAGAAAGCTGCAACAGACGACAAAATATGCTTTACTAGGGGTAAAAACTGTAAAATAACAAGGACAAAATAACATTTTCTTCTTTTGTGTCAACATTTTCCCAAGTCTATTTGATTAGAAGCGTCAAAACCGGGGGCCCGTTTTACTAGCAAACTTATGAACATTTTTGAAACAAAAACAAACCTGATTGGCCGAATAACTGCTGTTATTATTTCTCTTTCAATCAGATGTGTTGTTACGAGGTTTCTGCAAAAATTTATGTTAGTAAAACATGACTCAGGTCTTGTTTAGGAAAGAGTTAACATACATTAAACAATTTTCAAATCGACAGGGTAAACCCCCTCCCCACTCTTCCTTCTCGCCGTCGCTTACATGGAAACCGGACCAGGCTCTTGAAGCTGTAAAGTGCTGTATCCTCTAGATCACTTGTTCTTTCGTTGTGAATGCAGCAATCTTCTTTCACAGACAGATTGTGTGAAATCCAACCCCACCAGATGATTTCATCACCAACATACGCCTTGTGGCTTTATAGGACTAGCAGGATGATTTCTCTCCTCACTCTATGGCCTATTTCAAAAAGACAAACAGAAAGACTTAGAAATCATACACGTAAATGTACATGTGATACTTACTTTAACGAATTGGATAAATTTGACAAAAATCGTGAACATACCTGTAACCCCAGGAAATATTCCTTTATCGGGCCGATATCGGCTTTAAGTCGGAGTATCTGCTCTTTTTACGATATCGGACCGATGTCAGGTCGATATCAGTGTGAAATCTGAATATACTACTTTTTCTGCAAAAAGTGCCAACGTCGGGCCGATATCGGGCGGATAGCGTTTGGTGTTACAGAGCCGACATCGGGCCAACATTTCTGTAAATATCGGACCGATCAGAAATATTTTCTGGGACACAAAACATATTCTTGCTTTCGAAGTAATCAAAATTACTGACACTTAAAGCAGGTTTTGTGTGGTAAAGTGTTAGCAAAACTCTGGCCAACCCTTTTCAAAACAAGTTGACATTTTGTCTAAAAATCCCTTGAAAAATGCATCAGGAGTAGGCCCTACATGAACAGACAAACAAATGCCTAGAAACAAGTTTTTTCCGTTTCTTTCATTAATTTCCTTACGAAAGCACAACATTTTTTCTTAGCACTGAAGATGTCTTCTACAACTCCTATAAATTAAATAGAGTCTAAAATTGAGTCCTTTTGGAAAGGGTATGGTACATGGCAAGTCTCTGACGTCGCAATGACGTAACATCTTCCCTTTGTCGGCTTGAATAGTGACATCAAAACACCAACAACGGCTCAGATTTCCAGCTAGTTTCAGTGAAATGGAATTTATACCATCGCTTAAATTTTGGATAACCGCGTACCGTCAAGGTATAATTTTCTTTGTCTATATAGAGACTTTCTTTTACCATGACATTGTCATTTGCCTACCAGAGCCCAGTTTTACTATTGAACGTGCAAACACTTTTACGCAAATCATGTAACTTGACATCCGATTGAACGATAAATACGAGGTATGTCCATAAAATACGTAGACAACCAAAGTTTTCCACCAAATAGTAGTTGTATCGATCCTAAAACACTATCAATTTAAAGGTCCATTTATTCTTAAATACTTCTGCTACATTTTATATTGTTTTAAAAAGTACGTACAAGCAAAGCCGTCACCATAGCAACAGCATAACGCTACCACGGGGCACTTCAGATATTTGAAAATAAAAAGACATAAAACTAGTCTTTTGTCGCAAGTTTTTTTTAAAAAAAAATACGCGGGAAATACACTCACTTCAGCAGTGACGTCATTTGACGTTTTACCGGAAGTTTTGAACGTCAACAATTTGCCAGGAGACGTTATAAGCAATAAACAACCGGCTGCTATGACGCAAGAAAAACGCGCCGTTATTAAATTCTGTGTCGGTGCGAACATGACACCAACGGAAACATTTAAGTTTATGCAGCGAGGCAAGGCTGACGTGTCCAGAGTGCTAGTGTTTTAAAAATGGCATAGACGGTTTACGGATGGACTGGAAGGTATCTGTGACCAGACTAGACCGAGAAGACCTCGGCGAAGCGATCACGCACCTTACAGCCCAGCGTGTGTGCCTATGGACTTAGCAGTTTTTCCGCGATTAAAGGCGGACCTGAGAGGCAAACGTTTTGCCGACTTAGACGAACTAAAGTACTTTGTTCGCTCCTCTGTAGGGTCATACAAGAAAGAGTGGTTCCGCGAAACGTATACCAAATGGGTGGACAGACATAGGAAGTGCGTGAACTCGGATGGAGAGTACTTTGAAAAGTTGTAACGTCAACGTCGTAAACGACGTCAAAGTGCCCCGTGTATGTTTTTTTACTTGTTTGTTCCATGTGTATTTTTGTAGCTGTTGCATGTATTTTCATAAAATTTGGTACACATATTCATATTAAAATTCTGCACACGCTGGTGTAAATTTTAAATAGAACATGCAATCATTTCTTATTATTCTGGGCCTGTCTACGTATTTTATGGACACACCTCGTATTGACATACCTCAGTCCAATTAGGACCCCTATATGGGTGGTTGTGTTACACGTTCAAATTTACACATAAGTGTTTGTTAAGTTCATTAGTAAAACAGCTCAGGTTTTTACCTTTTTGTTATTTTACAAAGAACAAATTAATTTGTGTAACAGGAACGGCGTATGAATGCAACAAAATCTGAACAACAAACTTATATACGAATGTTAGTAGAATGGTTTAACCCTTTCCCATACAATACCAGGTCCCTTGTAGAAATCGTTTTGGAAAGCATTGGGACAAAAGATGCAAATTATCATAAACAACATTTTGTCTGTTTGCCTCAATACTTCCTGTGCTATATTGTGAACAAATTCAGCCTTACGCAACATCCACCTTTTCGTCTGCAGCAACTTCAAATAGGAAATGCCAAACAGTTGTTTGGAAAAGGGCTAAGTTATATTAAGAGCGAATGGTCATGCATAAACAAGGAAGCAATAAAATGACATAACATGAACATATAACATGATGAACCGTATACTGGTACATGTACGTATGTTATTACTGATCTGAAGAGAAAATAAGAAAAGGAACGATTGATTTATTACAAGAAATAGATATGTATTCAGGAAGAAACCAATGTTTTAAGGTCACAAAGAAAACAATTTCGTAATACACATAACTAGTGTATATTATTTCGAGCGCTATATATATATGATATTGATAAAGAAACACGTATACCTGGAATATCCCTGCAAAGACCGTGGCCACCGCGAACATCGTATTTTTCACTCCACTTGACACAATTTACCTTGCGATATTCACGGTGACAATTGAATATCGTGTATTTGAAATAAAAATCGTCTAATATTTTCCTGTGAGAACAATACTACAGCAACAAATGATTAATTATGCCTACTTAAACAAAACAAAGAGAAACCAAACAACCAACTTACTAACAAAACTTGTTTTACGATTTATTTAAAAGGACCCCAAAATTTCGTACAAGACTATTTATCTAAAAGAACCCCAAAATTTCGTACAGGGGCCTTCATGGAATTTTGGTAATTTTCCAAAATTTCGTATAAATGTTTATTTTGGTGAAGACCATTTTCCATTAATTCGTAGCGCTAAATCTGAAATTATTTTTTTCCATATGAAATTTTAGGAAATTTACCGTATCTGATAAAACTTCCCTTGGTCTGATGATTTTTTTGCTACAGTCAGTCCAAATGTCTGACACTCCTTTTGATCTGTCAAGATAGTGGATGAGAGTTCTGTCAGACCAGATGATTTGGTACTGTCAGACCGAATGTCTGACAAAGATTTCTGGTGTTTCGCCAAGTCTGGTCCTGACGCCGTGACCGAGACTAAATTGATACGGTCAGGCTTTTGATATCTCAAAATAACATTGTGTGTTTTGTTAAAAATTTAAAGATGACAGCTGTAAAAACCATCACATTTCAATCGCCTTGATCGTTATGGTTATGCTGGAGACACAGGTAATACCTTAAATTGCTGAAAAAGGCGCTATTTGATGCGGTTTTATCTGCGAGTTACATAAATTTCTTATTTTTTGACACAGGTAAAATCGCAATGTCTTGTCACAAAATTATGCAAGATTTTTCGCACCACATAACTTTCGTGGGCAAAATGGAGATTTTTTTGCCTAGTTCATACAACTGACAGTGCTGACATAATTTAAACGGGCTTTCGAAAACTAATCGAAAATGTATCTGTCTATGCCTCTATCAGTTGTTTTTCTCCTAATTATGTGCATTTTTGAAACTATTTCCCAAACTACAAAATAGGGGCCTATTAGCCTAGGCCTAGGCCTACTGCTATTGCTAAGCATAGGGGTCAGAAGCCTAGACACTGGAATTTGTACGAATTTCTTGTTGTGTGCTGAACGAGTAGACCTAGATGAGTGGGCGGGTATAACTAAGGTAGTAATCAGCTGGGGATTTCTCAGATTCTTGAGTCACAATGATTAAGGGGAGTTTGATCATGCAGAATGTTCGTGCTAAAAAGAATGAATCTGGGAAAAAAAACCGTAAATTTTGTGTTGTTTCTAAAAATTTTCATTTTAGATCTAGCCTACTTCGTTCAACCGCGTAGCTCATTATAACTTTTTTTATGTTTTCACGGACATTTATAAATAAATATGAAACACGCATTTAAAGTTGAGACATAATCGATAAATTGCATATAAATCCGAACTGTTGTCCACAACAATTTGTTCAATTTTAACACAAAAATATAAATTTCTCGTACACGGCGCAATATTTTGGCTTGAAATTTTCAGAATTTTCATAAGGAATTATGCTCTTTCAGATAAAGATAAAAGTAAAATTTATGACAAAAAATTCTGAAATGTCACTTTAAAAAAAAGGGCGACAGATGTAGTATAGGCCTAAAGATTGCGAATTTGTTTGCTCACGTAATAAACGTGTTCTTCTTTTTCAACAATGGTTTAGATTGTTTTAAACACAGTAAACCAACATTTTCTGCTCCGAACGCAAAAAGGCCCAAAAATGTCCGAACAAACAATTGTAATCCTTACAATTAACCCTTTCCCAAACAAGACCTGGTTTTGACGTCCCTAATAGAAAAGGCTTGGGAAAACATCGAAACAAAAGAAGAAACTGCTGTTAACCAGCAGTTTCTCCTTTTGTCTCAATATTTTCTATGTAATATTTTACACAAGTTCTATCTTTGATAACTTCCATTTTGTCTTTTGTGGCAGTTTTTGAAGTGGATCACCCTAAAATTTTGTCGTTTTGGGAAAGGGTTAATGTAGGCCTACTCAACCCGCCGCGATGAAGGCTAACCATATCAGATGGAAGATGCATTAAAACCCAATTCAGTCATCCATGATGACATGGTTAACCCTTTCCCAAACAAGACCTGGGTTTGACGTCCCAAATAGAAATGGCTTTGGAAAACATTGAGACAAAAGAAGAAACTGCTGATAATCAGCAGTTTCTCCTTTTGTCTCAATATTTTCCATGCTATATCATACACAAATTCTATCTATAACAAAATCCATTTGTTGTCTGCAACAACTTTCAAATTGGATCGCCATAAATATTGCAGTTTGGGAAAGGATTAAAATAAGTAGATGTAGGCAAAGTCCCTTTTTAATTTTGAAAAAAGTACACGACGTTCCATAAATACAGTAGCCTAGATGTGCATTTGAATGTCTCGAAGGTAGTCCACACCTGAAGTGATTTACGCTACGTCGAAACGTTTCGTGTGACGTCAATAAGCTTCGTTACATATCCGAACCTATTCGGAAGACGTCATAAACATTTGGCGATTGAACGTTCTGGGACACCACCGAATGTTCACGACATCGTCCGAATAAATCCGACGTCGCCCGAATCTCATTAGGATGGACTACCTTAATGTCTCCATGTTGTTATTTTTTACAGAACGTTTTTCTGCAATTGCCGTTGTGCCACGTGACTCCTTGCCATGGCATCGATAGGTCAAGTCTCCTAATCTACTCCAAACACAATCTGGTTTCGACGTCGGCAACAAAAGAGGCTTGAGAAAACATAATATTAAGGCAAAAGATGAAAATGCTGATGATCAACAATTTCTCCTTTTGCCTCAATATTTTCAATGCTAGGCTATTTATCATGCCCAAATGCTATATTTATCAGCATGCATTTTCACGAATATAACCCCTTTTGAAATTTGAAGTCTAAATATACAATTGGGACATGAGTTGATATCTTTCTAAATGACACACCCCTGAGTACCAACGTGGTTCCACTGGTACATCCTTTCCTAAACCGTGACGACCCCCGCTACATGAGTTCGATAATAAGCGTTTTATTTTCCCTTTTCTTCAAGGGTCTCTAAGTTCTAACACGAGATTTGTGTATACATGCGTTTACAAATTTGTAGTCTGCTGATCTTTTCAATTAGGACCACCCTGATCAAGCACGTCATCACGATGGCTTGTCTTCCAGTGTTTAAGCCCACAAAAATCTATTTTGGCGCTTGGGAGTCATCGAGACAAAAGAAGGAACTGCGGATAGGCCTGCTCAACATTTTCTAAATTTGCCTCACTTTTTCTAAACCATTTCTTGCACAAATCCTACATATAGCAACGAACATTTTTAAAACCTCTCTTACAAACCCGACGTGCGTCCTTGTAAATCGTGCGTTTTAAAAATCTGCGAAGACGCACGATTTATAAAGAAGCACGACGAGTAGCAAGAGATGCTTAAAACATGTCTATTCAAAGCAGCTTAAAATCCTCTCTTACAACCCGTCGTGCGTCTTTTTAAATCGTGCATTTTAGGAATCTCTGAAGACGCACGAGGAAAGTACGCTTTCTTTGTGATTTTTTTTTAATTCTTGATAATTTCCCCGAGTCACACGAACGTCTGTGGTACGTGCCCAGTACCACAGTGTTCGTGGTCCTGGCGTTCTAAAAGACGCAGAATGGTCGTAGCAAAGAATCGTCCAGTCGATTCTTTGCTACGTACAGTCTTCGTTGTGGTTGTGTCCACCAAAATCGTATGTTGCACGTGCGTGCATCGCACGACATAGCCCATGTTTAAGACGCAGACCGCACGCAGGAGCACCTACGACCGGTTGCAAGACGCTAAAGAATTGTCCGGTCAATTCTTTGCTACGTGCAGTCTGCGTCGTGGTTGCGTCCACACAATTGTACGCGAGATCATCGCACGACTATGCCTAATTTTTAGACGCAAACCACACCAGGGCTTTTTCCAGGCATTTTGGGAAAGGGCCCCTAGCTCTAAATTGGGAAAATTTTATCGACAAAGTGCCAAATTTGGGAAAAATTAGAACTTGTATATATATATAACTAGTAAGACTTTAATTATTTAAAACAACTGAGCTAAAACATATCCCAGAATCACAATTCTCACCATCAAGAAAAAATCATGTTGAAAATTGAAATCCTGCATCTTTTTTTTATTTTGCTTCATTCTTTACCAAACAAGACTTGGTTTTGACATCCATGTTTACATAAGCTTGGTAAAACATGGAGAGAGAATGCTGGTCAGTGATAAGCATTTTCTCCTCTGTGTTTTGAGCTATATCATTCACAAGCTTTACATTTTTAGTTACATTTATTTTGTTGTTTGCAACAGCTTTAGAATTAGTTCACTGTAAAAATTTGGTAGTCAGGGAAAGGATTAAATATTTACTGAAACAGAAAGTACTAATGATCCACAGAACTGAAACCCCCCCCCCCCCCCCCCCATGTCATCTAACTCTTAGTTAGAAACTATAGAATAATTTTGTTTAAATTGAAAATCAGTTTTCAAAGATATTTAGCTGAAAAAATATGGATCTTTGATTGTATACAGCTTTAATTTTCCTCCTATCAACTTTGATTAACACTTTGTTTACATCGCGAAAACCCATGACATTAAGTTTTTTATCAGTGTATCTGTTTTTCCCAAGAGCATCAAACAGTCTAAACAATAAAACATCAAATAGGTAACAAGATCTGACTGAATTACCGAAGATTTTTTTTGATTTCTTTGATATAGAGCCCTAATTAATTTACAATCTACGGCTGCGAAGATACGATCGGCGATTTACCTGAATGACTGCATAACACAATTGGGTATTTTTACACACGCATATTATGTAATTTATGACATCTGGCTACTTTAATTGATAGAATAAAGGGCTGTGGCCAATTAAATATTGGATTCTCAGCGACTAATCGGCAAACAGTCCAGATGTGAAACTCATTACTGTTCATGCCAGTACTTTGGATTGGGATTTTTTTTCTGAATTGGGAAAAAATTGGGGCCGTTTTGGTTTGGGAATGGGGCCGAATATCGGCCCCTACGGAATAGGCGAAAAAGCCCTGCACACGCAGGGACACGTACGACCGGTTGAAAAGAGGCTTAATTTTCAGCAGCCTTCATATTGGATCATCCTAAAAAATGTTCGGGAAAGGGATAAAGGGCAATGTTAACTTCATTTCTTCACAGTCGGGATCGGATGCAACATTTAGCCGACCAGTCGCATTCAACATGTCGTTGCGTTAACCTTTTACAAACACCCTTTTTCACTGTTTCTACTTGAAAGCTGCGGCTGGTTATCAGCATTTTCTTCTATTGTCTCAATGTTTTACTAGGTATTTTCTATTAGGTGCGTCATTGTTTCCGAAAGAATTAAGTATGAAGATACAGCTGAAAAATGATAAGCATCAAATGGTACGCGTGGTAAACTCAATCTGTTTTAGCGCAAAATTCATTGCCATTGCGGATAACGAAACTTGTGAGGTTTTGGTAAATTTCAGCATAGAAAATATTGGGGAAATGCTGAATATCAGGCTCTACATATTCTGTTTTGCCTAGGTGTTTTCACAAGCTTTTCCAACAAGATCTTCGCAGAGCGGCGCATATGCGCCCGAGAGAGGCTTGTCAGTAAAATTGGGATTTTTTTTAATTCAAGGGCAGATAATTCAAGAACGAAAAGTTATCTGAATTCCGTAAATGGTGTGCACAACTAGACACCATGGAGAATCATTGTGGCAAGTTTGATCAAATTCCGATCAAAACTGTAGGAGTTGCGCACACAAGAAAATGCTAACGGACGGACAGACGACCGGGGCCATAACATAATACGACCCTTCGGGCGTATAAAAAGCGCTGTCAAAACATGTCCTTACTCGTTGAAGAATTTAAAATATGTTCTGTGTATCGCAACGTTAGCAATGGGAATTCGCATGTAATTCCGGTGTTCAAACCTGTATCACGAAATTTCAAGTATCTGACTCACTGTTCAGAAGCAGAATGCAAGTACGTGTAAATGCTTTTCGAAACTTCGTAAAATTAGACTGGTTCATGGTAAGAGCTGTTAAAATCAGCTAATTGGGTGTTGATAGGCCATTTGTGTACAATTAATCCTTTCCCCAAACAAGACCTGATTTTGACTCCCTTTTTGCAAAGACTACGGAAAACATTGAGGCAAAAGAAAATGCTGATGATCAGCATTTTCTTCTTTCGCCTCAATACTTTCCATACTATATTGCACACAAATCCAATTATTTATCAACATTCATTTTGTGAACTTCAATCGAATACCCTTCAACGTTGGAGAGTATCTCTTTGAAGTTGAGCATGTTCTCATGAGAATATACTAGTTTTTTCGAGAGAAAATACTTAAGTACGGTCTCAAGCTCAAATCTGAGCACTGTGCTCAAATCGCACGAAATCCATGTGAACTTCAATCGAATACCCTTCAACGTTGAGCATGTATTCTCGTTTTTTCGAGAAACCGTGACCAGGTATTGTTCCAGAAAGGAAGAGTTGGATCGATCCAAAGACAAGAGATTCGACCCTACAAGAGATCTGACGGATAATAACATATTCAATGTCCACGACTAAATCCTCCATAATGTGCACATCCCTTTTGCCCTAAAGCAGAGCAACAGATAATAGGAGGTAAAGACATTGTTTGTTACTTTAAATCCAAACTCTAATGGCTATGTTGTGGGTATTCATTTGAATCTTGTTGATGAGACTATTCTATCGAGTACCCACAACATAGGGTTTGCTGAACATGAAATGAAATATTGTATTTTGAAAAGCATTCACTCCCTCTAAAACTGTAGCTCTAAATAAAGGCTTTTCCAAAGCAGCAAGAAGCTGATTCAAATTGAAAGCTGTTGCAGGCAATATTAATCCATTACCAGATGGCAACATTTTTGGGCTTTCTGAAATTCATCGATGATGCAAACAACCTTCTTTTGATTTGGTCTTTTTGAGCAGAAAACATTGAGGTAAATGAACAAATTGCCTGTCACAAGGATTTTCTTCTTTTTCCACGTTTTCAACAAGAGGACCCTGAGGGCCCTAAATCGCTCACCTGAGTAATGTTTTAATAATGCCAAATACCTTTGCATATGTTACGCATAGTGGTCCCAGAGAAGAATTTGGCCATGTAGTTTAGGAGATGTTGTTTACGGAAATTGATGAGCTTTCATGACATTTTCCATTTTCTGATGCCACAGCAAACAGAGTTTTTCATGGATTTCAATTCTTTTAGCAATTCTTATAAGGAACCACCCAAGGAACATTTCTGGTTGATTTTAACCCAGTCCCAGAAGTTAAGAAGGAGATGTCGTTTATAGAAACTTTTGAGAATCAAAGGAATTCCCCATTTTCCGTTGCCATGGCAACCAGACTTTCATGGATTTCAATTCTTTTAGCAATTTTCATAAGGGACCACCCAAGGAACATTTCTGCAAAGTTTGATTGATTTTGACTCTGTAGTTTAGGAGTAGATGTCGTTTAAAGACATTGTTGAAATTTAGAATAATTACCCATTTTCTGATGCCACGGCAACAAGAGTTTTTCATGGATTTCACATTCTTTTAGCAATTTTGATAAAGGACCACCCAAGGAATATTTCTGCCAAGTTTGGTTGATTTCAACCCAGAAGTTTAGGAGATGCCGTTTAAAGAAATTGTTGAGCTTTTGTGAAATTTCCCATTTTCCGATGCCACGGCAACCAGAATTTTTCATGGATTTCAATTCTTTAAGCAATTTTTATAAGGGACCACCCAAGGAACATTTCTGCCAAGTTTGGTTGATTTTGACCCTGAAGTTTAGGAAGAGATGTCGTTTAAAGAAGTTTCTGAGCTTTTGTGAAAATTCCCATTTTCCTATGCCACGGCAACCAGAGTTTTCCAAGGATTTCAATTCTTTTAGCAATTTTTATAAGGGACCACCCAAGGAACATTTCTGCCAAGTTTGGTTGATTTTGACACTGAAGTTTAGGAGATGTCGTTTAAAGAAATTGTTGAGCATTTGTGAAATTTCCCATTTTCTGATGCCACGGCAACAAGAGTGTTTCATGGATTTCAACTCTTTTAGCAATTTTTATAAGGGACCACCCAATGAACATTTCTGCCAAGTTTGGTTGATTTTATCCTAGAAGTTAAGGAGGAGATGTCGTAAGCTTTTGTGAAAATTCCCATTTTCCGATGCCACGGCAACCAGAGTTTTTCATGGATTTCCATTCTTTTAGCAATTTTTATAAGGGACTACCCAAGGAACATTTCTGCCAAGTTTGATTGATTTTGACCCAGAAGTTAAGGAAAAGATGTCGTTTAAAGAAATTGTTCAGCTTTTGTGAAATTTCCCATTTTCCGATGCCACAGCAACTAGAGTGTTTCATGGATTTCAAATCTTTTAGCAATTTTTATAAGGGACCACCCAAGGAACATTTCTGCCAAGTTTGGTTGATTTTGACCCAGAAGTTAAGGAGGAGATGTCGTTTAAAGAAATTGTTGAACATTTGTGAAATTTCCCATTTTCCGATGCCACGGCAAACAGAGTTTTTCATGGATTTCAATTCTTTTAGCAATTTTTGTAAGGGACCACCCAAGGAACATTTCTGCCAAGTTTGGTTGATTTTGACCCCGAAGTTAAGGAGGAGATGTCATTTAAAGAAATTGTTGAACATTTGTGAAATTTCCCATTTTCCGATGCCACGGCAACCAGAGTTTTTCATGGATTTCAATTCTTTTAGCAATTTTTATAAGGGACCACCCAAGGAACATTTCTGCCAAGTTTGGTTAATTTTGACCCAGTACTTTAGGAGGAGATGTCGTTTAAAGAAGTTGTTGACGCCGTGACGGACAGACGGACAGACAGACAGACGGACAGACGGACGCCGGACATTGATCGATCACAATACCTCACCTTGAGCACTTCATGCTCAGGTGAGCTAAAAACAGGTCTAAATTGAAATGAGTTGCAGATGACAAAATCAAAGAAGTTGTTGGACTGTAAGCTAGGTGTAAACTTCGTTTCCAGTCCAATATTGATTACCCATATTGAGATGACGAAATTTCAGACCTAGTCCAAAGGTGTTGACGATCATTTTCGGTGTGAAATTCTTTTGTTTTTCCGTGTACAAATCACTGTGGGAATTGAAGAAATTGCTTGCTACAAGCAATTTCTTCATTTTCCAAAATGTTTTCAAACATTTTTCTTCAGAGGCCTCAAAAAGTGTCATTGTGCACTAATAGGTAAAGGGATCAACCAATCACAACTCCCATTAATTCAATTTTTCTCTTTATTTTTCTCTTTGTTGATAGATGTACAAGTCCTATCACAATCTACACTGATTCCATCACAGGGGGCTCATAATCGTCTGGTCGGTCCACTTTCTCACCAGTTTCCGTAGTGACGGCCTTAGTCGAGGAGGAACTGGAATCACCGTGCATTTCCATCAATTTACTGACTGAAATATAGGAGAGAGAATGTCATGTTTCTGATACATTTTTATTATGGAGACGAGTTTGTACCATTGTTCTTAATGGTTGACCTTTTCCCAAACAACAAAATTTTAGGGTAGTCAAATTTAAAGTCTACCACAAACGGGTTGCATGTCGATAAATATCAAATTTGTGCATTTTATACTGCAGATAGTATTGAGACAAAAGCAGAAATTGCTGATTAAAAGCAATTTCTTCTTTTGCCTCATTGATATCTTAAGCCTTTTCTATTGGTGATGTCAAAACCAGTTCTAGCATGGGGCTCATAATCGTCTGGTCGGTCCACTTTCTCGCCAGTTTCTGTTGTTATGGCCTTGGTCCAGGACGAACAATTTCCATCAATTTACTGACTGAAATTAAGAAGAGTGTTATTTAATTGTTTATTATGGTTTAACATTGTTTTCAACTGCTATGTCTTTTTTTTGTTTATGACCGTTTTTGGTCGATTTCAACTGCTATGGTCATATTGCGTGGATGGAGCACCTAACTATAAGATTCCTGTTGTTCCTCATACCATTACTACCACAACATCCTAGCCGAGCTTCCAGCTGCTCGCCCACATAGGTTTAAGATATCAAACCATTGAGGGAGAAAATTTTGTCTGAAAGGATATTTGCAGCAACCCAGGATCTCAAAAGTGAGTCAGAGAGTCTGATGTGCTACCAATTGCCATGGCTTTAGAAGAATGTTATGCATCTCAATATATTCCAGTCTCTGGAAAATGTTCCCTTACAGCATTTCAGACAATAGTCTAGATCAGCATGTACCTAAGAGCAGCCAGTCTGATCAGGATCGATGCTGCTCTCTTACAGTTGCTACAAATCACTTATTTGAAGATTCATATGAGAAGAAGCTTTGAAAAACATTGAGACAAAAGAAGAAAATGTGTTTGCAGCAACATCGTCCAAATTTTGACTGTCTAATGTCCAATTAGGAATATGATAACCCTTTTTCCAAACAAGACTGAATTGTGACATGCCAAGTAAGAATGGCTTGGGAAAACCTCGAGGCAAAAGGAAAAACTGCTGATAATCAGCAGTTTCTCCTTCGCCTCAATATTTTCTGATCTATTTTATACACTTATTCCCTCTTTGTCAACATGCATTTCGTTATCTGTAATGTTCAACTTTCAGATTGGATCACCCTAAAATTTTGCTGTTTGGGAAAGTGTTAAGATGTTACTTACTATCGAACTTTGGTTTCTTGAGAACCTTGACTTTTCTAATGTAGACATCATGGAGAGGGTAGATACCCTGACAGGCCTTCTCTATGTCCTTACCAATACTGTCTGGGATCCTGAAGAAAAACACAATAACTTGATATAACCAAAAGCTCCAGATAGGATGGGGTAATTGCTTTTCAAAATGAAATTTCATCTATGGTTCATCAAACCCTATGGTGTGGGTACTCAATTGAATCGTCTCATGACTCATGTTCAGTTCTTATATGTTTCAGAATACATAGATCTAGATCTCCTATAGCTGTTCCCCTGTGAAAATTCAGTTATGGTTATTCACGTTACCACGCTTTTTGGGATGAGTAAGCGTATATTCTTTTTGATCGACCAAATATTCTGCGACTTACTAAATTCTTCTTAGACCTCTTGATGATGATGATCTAAGATGGTGGTCGTCTTCGCTACTTTGCTTGGGCTAGAAGTTGAATGATCGCTAAAATTCTGATCTTGGTCCTGATTAGGAAGAGCAAGAAATCTACCTCCAAGACGATTTATTTTTCTAAACATGTTGTAAAAAGCTGGTTTCCAGCTTTACTAAACTAATTTACGACAGATGCAGATAATCCGAGAACCAGACATAGACTGGTTTAGTGAATGGCATTAAAACCGCGGAAAGAATATCGATTTTTACTACCGCACTATAACCAGCCAATATAATTATCGTCCAAATATGTTTTGCACCTTGAGTATCCGCCCCTATATCTTTTGTACCCTGGCACGTTCATCTACCCGAAAATCGAATTTTGGGGGCCAAAAAAGATTTTTTGCACCAATCCTGGCGTGCCACTACGAGAAACACGCGGGAATTATTATTTTTCTGCGGGAATCCCGCAATGGCGCGTCCTGATGAAACACTGCATAGGGTTTAAAATTGGAACAAGAGGGCCAAGATGGCCCTGTATCGCTCCACTGGCTTTTAGACAATTAGACTACAAACTTCTTCAAGGAATACAATAGAGGTCTATCCAAAGAAGATTCATGCTACGCCAGAATGAAATCCAATTAGTAATTAAGGAGCAGAAATGTTTTTAAAATTTTGTTAAAATTACACTGTTTCATATAGCGAAAAATAAGCCTAGCCCACAGCGGCCAGGCTTTTCATCCGATCGTGAAGGAATTTGGGAGAGATTCATGCAAGGAAGATTCCTGTGAAGTTTGGTTGAAATTGGTCCTGTAGTTTTGGAGAAGAAGATTGTTAAACAATTATTCGAAAATTCAATTTAATTAAATTTATTAAAATGTAAGTTCTACACGGAATTTTTTTTTTTAAGGAATTTAAAGGAGATTCATGCAAGGAAGATTCATGTGAAGTTAGGTTAAAATTGGTCCAATAGTTTTGGAAAAGAAGATTTTTCAAAAAATTAATCTAATTTTATTAATCAAAATTTAAGTTTTACACAGAATTTATTTTTTTGGAGAAATTAAGAAGAGATTCATGCAAGGAACATTTCTGTAAAGTTTGGTTGAAATTGGTCCAGTAGTTTTGGAGAAAAAGAATTTTTAAAGATTTTTTGAAAATTTAAATCAATTAAATTAATCAAAATTCAAGTTCTGCGTGGATTTTAATCTTTTAAAGGAATTAAGAAGAGATTCATACAAGGAAGATTTCTGTGAAGTTTGGTTGAAATTGGTCCAGTAGTTTTGGAGAAGAATTTTTTTTAAAGATTTTTCGAAAATTTAAATCAATTAAATTAATCAAAATTCAAGTTCTTCACGGATTTTATTCTTTTGAAGGAATTTGGTAGAGATTCATACAAGGAAGATTTCTGTACAGTTTGGTTGAAATTGGTCCGGTAGTTTTTGAGAAGAAGAATTTTTTAAAGATTTTTTGAAAATTTAATTCAATTTAATTAATTAAAATTCAAGTTCTGCGCGGATTTTAATCTTTTGAAGGAATTTGGCAGAGATTCATGCAAGGAAGATTTCTGTGAAGTTTGGTTGACAATGGTCCAGTAGTTTTGGAGAAGAAGAATTTTTAAATATTTTTTCTAAAATTTAAATCAATTAAATTAATTAAAATTCAAGTTCTGCACGGATTTTATTCTTTTGAAGGAATTTGGTAGAAATTCATGCAAGGAAGATTTCTGTGAAGTTTGGTTGAAATTGGTCCAGTAGTTTGGGAGAAGAAATTTTTTTAAAGATTTTTCAAAAATTAATTCAATTAAATTAATTAAAATTCAAGTACTGCACAGATTTTATTCTTTTGAAGGAATTTGGTAGAGATTCATGCAAGGATGATTCGTGTGAAGTTTGGTTGAAATTGGTCCAGTAGTTTTGGAGAAGATGTTTGAAAATTGTTTACGCACGGACGGACGGACGCACGCCGGACACAGGGCCATGACATAAGCCCCGCTGGCCTTCGGCCAGTGGAGCTAAAAACAAAGTTGGAAATGTCTTTAACCTCACTTATCTGTTGCTCATATTAACCTATTGCCGAACAGCAAAAGTTTAGACCTGGACAAATTCAAAGATATTGCAGATGAAATTGCTTGTCACAAAGCTATTTCTTCATTTTCCACAATGTTTCCAAAGCCATACTCTTGTGGGGTGTCAAGAGCCATTGTGTGAGAGTGGATTAATATATACCGAGTACATTTAATTCCGCAGAGATGCTTCGTTCTCTTATAGGATGGAAATGACAAGCAAATGCTACGTAATGCAGGTTTATTTTCGTTGATTTATTTAATTCCATAAACTCTAAAGGTAGAAGATGCTTTAAATACACATCGGAATAAAAATTGATTATTTTTAATTGAGATAGGTCAAATCAATTAATAACAAGTGTGCCCACCTAAAGCTTGAATTAAAGTCTTACATCGTTGTGGCATAGAAAGGACTTTTCTCGCAATGAAACCTCTTGTGACATTTTGTTCAGCTCTTGAATAACAGGAATACGAAGTTTTTGCAACGTTTTGGGTGGCGGGGTGCGTAAATACACGCATCTCTTCGGGTCATTCCAAGCATGTTCTATAGGGTACATAACAGACCAGTAGTGTGTAAACCACAGTATGTGGCGGAGCCATCGTGTCGTTAGTCGTGATATTAATAAGTTACAGCATCCTACGTGCAGTGAAATGTCCGATTTTGAAAAACCTAGCAAATGCGTGCCAAAAACTTGGTTCCTCACATTTTCAAGAAGACGATTCATACTGATAGAAATGAGATTCTTTCGATAAAACTTGTTTTTATAGTGTCCCTATAGACAAACTTTATAAACATGTTGCAATTTAACTCGAGTTTCACGTGCACCAGTTTTACGCAGCGAAAACGTGTTTAACACTTTGGCTAAGGCGTCGTAAAATGTTCCAGGTTTACTAACTTTATTCTTTTCTATTCACGTTTAAAAACTTGTGAGAGAATCAGATTCATAACACATATTTCCATTTCTTATAACATCTTACAACATCTTGATATAAGGCTTTGAAAACTCTGCGTTTTTAAATGTACTAAGTATATCTAAGCAAGGATCTAGAAAAATAGTCTTTATGACATTTCAGACTAACATGGATTCTGATCAGCCTGTGTGTACAGTAATTACACCCAGCCTGATCAGGATCCATGCTTTTCTGAAGTGTTTAAGTAATTTGTAGAAACTAACTGTAAAACGGAACACTAATGCCCCTGATATAACACTGCACCTTTGCTCCGGCCGATTTTGATTAATGTTGGTGTCATAAAGGGCACTTATTCCAGTTCTGTCTAATTCGTGTCATGTTTCAGTTTAGATTTTTTTTCTTTTTAATCATATCACTACTGAGTTTGTGGCTATGCTCCCAAACATGTGCTAGTCACAAAACCTTACCCAAGACTGATGCATACTGCAGCTGTCTTTCATGCTTTTTGGGCCATGTTCTATGAGACAAGTCTCTTTCTTAGTTTTCCAAAATGTTTTCCTAAACATGTATCTTGAAGTACAGTGCGTGGCCATATTATAGTACGCAACGTCACTTTACGTACGTTGTAAAATCAAGAAACATGTCTAAGTTTCAGGGGTTGTAACAACAAAAACAAGATCTCTAACACTTTCTTACCTTTCAATATTTTGTTATTGATCCTTTTGCCTTCACCACAGCTCTGATTCGTTTGGGAATAGATTCATAAAGGAACTTGACAAGCGCAGAATCAATGTTACCCCAAATGCCTTTCACAACACGAATGAGATCGGCCCTGTTTCTAATCTCGTCTAATCGTCTTTCAAGTTCACACTTTATCTTTTGCCACAAATTTTCAATAATGTCAGAGCTCCAGATAGGATGCGTATTTGCGTAAAATACGCATTGATTTGTTCTGAATACGCATTAACTTTTATAAAAATGCGTACAAATACGCATTAAAAATAATGAAAACGCATTTGATAATTGCCAGTTAGCGTATCAAGATTGGAAAATGTCGAGAAAAAACATACACTAGGAAATTCAAACAATTAACACAAACTTTTTGTCTGTAAAAATAGGTTACGAAAGTCAGCTATCCGATATCTATTACGACTTTAATCAGCCAATCACAGTCTCGAATAATTGGGGAATACCAATTACATCACCACTGTGACCAGCCGAGCGACAATCGGCTATTCCGTAGATCTACCGAATGATGCCGAGTGTTGTATTTGTTTGAATTTCAATCAATCGGCTATCTCCGTGAAAGCAAATCGTTACCCGATTTAACAGACCATTGCGTCAATTCGTAAATCGTAAATGACATCTCGAATGTGTTTGTTATCTTTTCAAACCGGCAAACGAGTAAATCCACTGCTGCGCAGATCGTAACTTTAGGCGATTTTTGCCGATACTCGTTCTGAAGTGGCCCTACAGGCAAAGATAGCACACGATGGTAATCTTGTTCAGAAAAAAACCTCGATGGTCAGAAACATACCGCGGTTAGATGGCCTCGAACCCGAAAATGAAAGTGGGTCGTTCCGGTCGGGTGTTCCTGTTTATTTTAGTCCTTTCCCGAACAAGAACGTAAATACGCCCTGCCTCAAAAAATTATCTGGAAATACGCATATGAAAAAATTCTGAGGGGTAAATACCCCTTGCCTTAAAAAATTATCTGGAGCTCTGAATGTTAATGTCTGGGGATTGACTTGGCCAGGTTAAAATTGGAATAGTGTTATTTTCCTTCCAAGTGTTCGTTTGTCTAGACCGATGCACGAGGCAGTTGTCCTCCTGAAGAATCCAAGGTTTTTGTACGAAAAATTTTGTAATAACAGGCCACAAATTGTCATCAAGTACTCGAATGTAAACAGAAGAATCTATATTTCCATCAATTTTGGTCAATGTTCCTACACCATTACAAGCAGGGTGCCCACCCTTCATCTGGAATAAAATTCCCTGACTTTTCACTGACTTTTCCCTGACCAAATTTCATTTTTCCCTGACCATTTATCGCGCTAAACGGACACATTCTCCCCTAAAGCCGTCCGATCCATCCGCTATTTATCAAGATTTCTTACAATAACAATTCAAATGTGATTGTTGAACTTACATGTCCTGGTAGAATCCTGAAAATGCTGAACTTTTTATACATGATGAAGAGAAAAAATAATTTGTCCTGCTTGAAATAGTTAAATACACTTTCTTTGACAACAATTGAAATGTTATCACTCATGGTTGAAGTTATGACTTAAACTTTAAAGTGTACACCTCAATACATAAGAGAAAATGAGAGTCAGAGAAATACTACTTCAGTCTTTGTCTTTCAATTAGCTTTCTGATTGCATCATTCTCATGAAAGGTGTTTAAAGGACAGATTTGCTTCCACTCCAAACTTTTTCCATTTTAAATATTAACTGACCAATTAATAAGGCCCTTACTTATCTAGATACTTTCCCATCAAAATTTCCTGCACTGATAGCCTTTCACATTTATCTTCACTTAAAATTTTATCCTGTTTACTAGTTCTTTTCAGTCATTTTCTGGACAAAAATGGATACCTCTGTGCATGTATGGACAGTTTATCATAACATACATTTTTGACATATTTCCTGCTCAAGTGTTGCAATTTTAGAGCATTTTAAAAATTTGATTTGGTACAAGTGCAACTACAGTAATGAATGTTTGTAGGAAAACAGGTGATAATGGATACATTTGAGAGCTTTATTCACTTGACATCAAAATGTCTCTTGAAAGAAGACAATGATAATATCTAAGTGTTTTGGAAGGAGATGGCATAAATGACTTAAATCATGTTACACTCGTCATCAAACTCAAAAGCAACTAAAACCAAATGGTGCACAGTTCTAGCAGCTCTGCAAGTATTAATACACAAACCAAACCACATAATGTAACATCAATATTTCTTTAATCTCATCTGAAGATGTTCAACATTCTTCTCTTCACTGTCAGCTTCTTTCCTCTTGCTTACAGATTTAGCACTAAGAGCATTGGATTTCAATAAAAGATCTATTTCAAATGTTAAGCCTTTATTCAACATCAAAATGATACAAGAGGGCCAGAATGGCCCTATATCGCTCACCTGAAAGAAGTTTGTGACACGCCCACTTTTTTTTACAAATCAAAAATTTGTGAACAAATTTTGAAAAGGGTCACTCAAGGAACATTGTTGCCAAGTTTGGTTCAAATTGGCCCAATGCTTGATTCTTAAAGAGTTTTCTTATGATTTCTCTAAGTCTGATAACCCTGCCCTTCCACACCCACATTTTTAGACGACAAAGAAAATTTGTGTACGCATTTTTAAAAGAGTCACTCAAGGAAAATTCTTGCTAAGTTTCGTTCAAATTGGCCCAATGTGTTTTTTAAAGAATTTTCTTAGGGTGTCTCTAACTTCGATAAGCCAAGCCCTGCCACGCCCGCTTTATCTGACGAATCAAAATTCACAAATTTTAAAAAGAGTCACCCAAAGAATATTTCTGTAACGTTTGGTTCAAATTGGGCCAACGGTCGATTTTTGAGGAATTTTCTTAGGATTTCTCTAAGTCCGAGAAGCCATGTCCTGCCACGCCCACTTTTTCTGACAAATCAAAAATTTGCGAACAAGTTTTGAAAAGAGTCACCCAGGGAACATTAATGCCAAGTTTGGTACAAATTGGGCCAACGGTTGATTTTTAAGGAATTTTCTTAGAATTTCCTTAAGTCCAATAAGTCACGCCCTGCCACGCCCACTTTTCCTGACAAATAAAAAATTCACCTACAAATTTTGAAGAGTGTCACCCAAGGAACATTTCTGCCAAGTTTGGTTCAAATTGGGCCAATGGTTGATTTTTAAAGAATTTTCTTAGGATTTCTCTGAGTCTGATAAGCCACGCCCTGCCACGCCCACTTTTTTTGACGAATCACAAATTTGTGAACAAGTTTTGAAAAGTGTCATCCAAGGAACATTTCTGCCAAGTTAAGTTCAAATTGGCCCAATGGTTGATTTTTAAAGAATTTTTTTAGGATTTCTCTAAGTCCGATAAGTCACGCCCTGCCACGCCCACATTTTTTGACGAATCAAAAATTTGCAAACAAGTTTTAAAAAGGGTCACCCAAGGAACATTTCTGCCAAGTTAGGTTCAAATTGGCCCAATGGTTGATTTTTAAAGAATTTTCTTAGGATTTCTCTAAGTCCGATAAGCCACGCCCTGCCACGCCCACATTTTTTGACGAATCAAAAATCCGCGAACAAGTTTTAAGAAGGGTCACCCAAGGAACATTCCTGCCAAGTTTGGTCAAAATCTACCGAATGGTTTAGGAGGAGAAGATGTTTAAAGAAATGTGAACGGACAGACAGGCGGACGGACGGACGGTGAGTGACCACAATAGCTCCCCATGAGCACTTCATGCTCAGGTGAGCTAAAAATGATTAGTGCAGAGTCATGTTTAAAAGAACAACTGGTTTGTTAATTAAAACCTGAAAAATGCCATAGCTATGATTATCTGTTTCACTTTATTTCAGTTTCCTCTATTTATTTTGTTTGAGCAAAAGAAAATTTCAAAATTCCCTGATTTTTCCCTGACTTTTTAAACTTTTCAGATTTCCCTGACCATTTTTCAAAATTCCCTGACTTTTCCCTGACCTTGAAGAAAATACAAACTTCACTGACTTTTCCCTGACCAGTGGGCACCCTGTACAAGTTATGCATCCCCAAAACATCGCCGAGATACCTGCTCTAGGGGAGTGGTCTCCATACTGACCAACACATTCGGGTCTGTATTTTTCATCGGGTTTTCTCCATACATAAACTTTTCTATCTTGACCTAAAACAATCTTAGTCTCGTCTGAAAATATAATTTTACCCCAGTCTTCAGCAACAGTCCAATTTATCCTTTCCCTACACCATTTCACCCGAGCATCTCTATTCTTTTTGGAAATCGTCATAGTTTTGGCAACTTTACACCTCCTACATCCTTCTTCTGTCAATCTACGACGGACAGTCCGAGAGGAAACACTTTTATTCTCTAAATTATCATTAAACCTGACTGTAAGATCCGACAAGCTTTGCCTTCTGTTCTTTTTGATGGACCGAAAAAGCGTACGGTCGTCAAGTTCGTCTGTTTTTCTCTTCCTTCCAGATCTGTTGCGATTTTCCGTATTTCCCAGCTGTTTATACCTTTTAAGTAATTTCTGCACAGTGTTACAACTTCTTTCCGTTACCTGTGCGATTTTTCTAGAGCTGAATCCGTTTTCACAAAGTTTTACAATTGTTTACCTCGAGCAGACATATTTTAATGACATCAATAATGACATCATGGTACTGACACCATCAAAATTATTGGAAAATCCAGATCGGGGAAGGTCAAGTATTTGTGTACACAACAAATTTTATGTCAATACACTTTATGTATTGTGTAAATTAACCCGAACTTGAAGACGCGATATTTTATTTGAAATTAATTAGTGACGTTGCATACTATAATATGGCCACGCAGTGTATGTCAAAAAACGTCTTTGTGTGGGAATTTATGAAACATAGGAAGGAGAAATGGATTGGTAGATCTACTTACAGTTTGTTGACGACCTCTTTCATATCATTTGCAGCAACTTCCCTGGAGATGATTTCCACCATCTTCTTTCTGATCATTTTGACCTGAAAAATAATTCAGAGCTGCAGATAAGAGGAGGTGAACACATTCTTAATTTGTCATTTCAACTCCAAGCCCTATGTTGTTGGTACTCATTTGAATAGTCTCGATGAAACATATGGATCAATCAATGGACAAGTTTCCACTAAGAACCCCCCCCACACACACACACACACACATACCAGCTTCCGGAAGTCGTCCTTAGAGGCAAAAGGCGGAATTTTTAAACGTGGAACGGTTGGCTGTAAATCCAATAAAATAACCATCTTACCAGCTATTTACGAATCCATTCAATTTCATAGTTTTTGTTCCACTAAAAACTTCGCTTTATTACTGTATATTGACTGCACATGCGCTTTTAAAATCCCTGTATATTGAGAATGCATGTGCGCCGTCATTGTTTTCTGTATGTTTTGGGAGCCTCGTTTTGATAACGTCGATTTGTTACTATTTTTAGTAACAATTCTCATGTATACAATGTTAATTTCCCATAATCCCGTTGTTTGCCTCTGGAAGTTAATCCGAGTCTTCTCTGATTAAAATTTGCTCTTTGATATTTGGATGTCCCTATTTACATCAGAGCGATGTCCCATTCAAAAACAAAAGAAAATTCCGACACAAGTTATGTCACTGTGTCGGACTTTTCTTTTAGATTGGGACAGCGCTCTGTTGGAAATAGCGACATCTAACTACCAACGAGCGAATTTTCATCAGAGAAGACTCGGATTACCGGAAGTGTTCTGCGGGTACGGACTAAAACACAAATGAAAGGAGTCTATAATTAAGCATAATTTGCTTTTTTCAAATTCAAAAAGCCTTACCTCCGTCTTATCTGTACTTTCTGTAACTTCGATAATTTACAGACTGGTCTTTCAAATCCTTACTTTGCCTTTGCCGACATTTGATTCAAAGAGTTTAAGACATTTTGTTTCCGGTTTCGGCACTGAATCATAGGAAATTCACAGGGTAAGTTTCATTTGATTTGGCCCAAGGGTTATGGAGAAATCGCTCCAGACGGACAGGACGGACCAGCTATATGCTCTCGGGGAGCATAATAAAATTCAAAACTGACCTGAGAATGCTTGGCATAGCATGTCTTCTTTACTTGGTACGGCCTCTTCTTTGTGAAACCAATGGAGAACATTCTCAACAAGTAACCGTCTGTGGTCTTCACATCAATGTGAGCCTCGATCATGGTCTGCCATTTCTTTACCATGGAGCAGAGTTTGTCACGGGTCAAGTCCATTCCGTAAAAGTTGGTCAGACAGTTTCGGCCTTGAACATCTTCAACGATGAGCTTGAACTTTCTGAATGTGATTTCGTCATTCTGGAGATCAGCCAAAGAGACCTCAAACACTCGACCTTTCAAACCATCAGATGCAATTTCTGTAATAAGAATAGGATTGGAATGCGCAACTTAAACACATTTCATATTAAAAGTGTTATATTTCTTGGATCTGTATATACACTGTATATATACAGATCCAAGGATCATAACACTTTTAATATGAAATTTGAGTACATATTTATCAATGCAGCAGCATAAAAAAGTTGTAATAATCATTTCCCAAATGAAACCTGGTCATCTGGTTCTGATGTCCCTTATAGAAAGCTTGGGAGAACATTAAGGCCTCAATATTTTCCCAGCTATATTGTATGCAAATGATATCTTTATAAATATCATTTTTGTGGTCTGCAGCAGCTTACAAATTGAACCACCCTACAACTTTGCTGTTTGGAAAAGGGTTAAAGACGGGTAAACATCATCTGTGTTCTCCCAGCCCAATAAGCTGTATCCGCCCCACTACAGCTTCGTGTAAATCACTGTTATGCCCCTACAGCTTCAAAAGGACCCCAAAGCCTAATTTCTTCAAAATTGTCTCCAAATAGAGGCATTTTATGTAAACAAGAGGCCCAGATGGCCTTATCGGTCACCTGAATCAAAAGAGCAGAAACATTTAAGGAAAATGTTAAGTTAACAAAAAGCGCAACCCCCAGCACCACCATTTCTTGACAGTCTTTTTTTCTCTTGTACAAACTTATTTAAAGACTCAAATACCAAATGTGAATTCAATCCAACAATAGAACATTTCTTAATATGTACCCTATTTACCCCCTTTTGGCCCCTTTTGGGGCCCCAAAGGGAGATAACTCCATGATTTGTGAAAATCTGAAGCGACTTCCCATTGGAATTCTTCCAGCCAAGTCTGGTAGAAATCTGTCCAATGGTTCTTAAAAAGAAGTAGAAAATGTTCAAAGTTAAGTAAGATTTTTTAAGATGTACCCAATTTACCCCCTTTTTGGCCCTTTATGGGACCCCAAAGGGAGATAACTCCATGATTTGTACAAAATCTGAAGCGGCTTCCTATTAGGATGCTTCCTGCCAAGTTTGGTTGAAATCCGTCCAATGGTTCTTATTAAGAAGTCGAAAATGTTAAGTTAGCTAATACCGTGACCCCCCTCCCATCCCCCATACCCAGCACGGCCATTTCTGGGCGGATTTTTTTTTCTTGTACAAACTTTGTTGTCCTTGCCCTAAAGACTCTAAATACCAAATGTAAATCAAATCCAACAGCCGGTTCATGAGAAGAAGATTTTTTAAGATGTATCCTATTTAACCCCTTATTGGCCCTTTAAGGGGCCCCAAAGGGAGATAACTCCATGATTTGTACAAAATCTGAAGCGGCTTCCTATTAGGATGCTTCCTGCCAAGTTTGGTTGAAATCCGTCTAATGGTTCTTAATAAGAAGTCGAAAATGTTAAGTTAGCTAATACCGTGACCCCCCTCCCATCCCCCACGGCCATTTCTGGGCGGATTTTTTTTTCTTGTACAAACTTTGTTGTCCTTGCCCTAAAGACTCTAAATACCAAATGTAAATCAAATCTGACAGCTGGTTCATGAGAAGAAGATTTTTTAAGATGTACCCTATTTAACCCCTTTTTGGCCCCTTATGGAGCCCCAAAGGGAGATTACTCCATGATTTGTACAGATCTGAAGCGGCTTCCCATGGAGATGCTCCCTGCTAAGTTTGGTTGTAATCCGTCCAATGGTTCTCAAGAAGAAGTCGAAAATGTTAAGTTAACTAATAACGCGACCCCCCCTCCCATCCCCAATCCCCAGCACGGCCATTTCTGGGCGGATTTTTTTCTCTTGTACAAACTTTGTTGTCCTTGCCCTAAAGACTCTAAATACCAAATGTAAATCAAATCCAACAGCCGGTTCATGAGAAGAAGATTTTTTAAGATGTATCCTATTTAACCCCTTTTTGGCCCTTTAAGGGGCCCCAAAGGGAGATAACTCCATGATTTGTACAAATCTGAAGCGGCTTCCCATGGGGATGCTCCCTGCCAAGTTTGGTTGTAATCCGTCCAATATCTCTCAAGAAGAAGTCGAAAATGTTAAGTTAACTAATAACGCGAACCCCCCTCCCATCCCCCATCCCCAGCACGGCCATTTCTGGGCAGATATTTTTCTCTTGTACAAACTTTGTTGTCCTTGCCCTAAAGACTCTTAATACCAAATGTAAATCAAATCCAACAGCCGGTTCATGAGAAGAAGATTTTTTAAGATGTACCCTATTTAACCCCTTTTTGGCCCTTTATGGGGCCCCAAAGGGAGATAACTCCATGATTCGTACAAATCTGAAGCGGCTTCCCATGGGGATGCTCCCTACCAAGTTTGGTTGTAATCCGTCCAATGGTTCTCAAGAAGAAGTCGAAAATGTTAAAAGTTAACGCACGACGGACGACGGACGACGCACGACGACGGACAAAACACGATCGCAATAGGTCACCATGACCTTCGGTCAGGTGACCTAAAAACTGATAAATTGTGCATTTTCATGATTGTTAACCCTTTCCCAAACAAGACCTGGTTTTGACGTCCCCAATGGAAAAGGCTTGGGAAAACATTGAAACAAAAGAAGAAACTGCTGATAACCAGCAGTTTCTCCTTTTGTCTCTATTTTCTGTGCCATATTTTACACAAATCCTATCTTTAATAACATCCATTTGTCATTTGTGTCAGTTTTTGAAGTGGATCACCCTAAAATTTTGCCGTTTGGGAAAGGGTTAAAGTAATAATTGGTTATAAAAACATTATGGGAAAAGAAGAAATTGCTCAACATGAGCAATTTCTTCTTTTGCCATTATGTTTTTATAACAGTTATTTGCATCAATACTTATTCTGCAGAGAGCCCTGATTCATCATGAACTACCTAAAAGAACAAAGTTTACAAGTGCAAATCATCTGTTCACTTTAGGCAAAGGTACTGCACAGAACATAAAGATAAGATCTAGGAATATTTGCTCATCATAAGAAAATTTTTCCTCTCTAATAGTAATCTGTAGCTCTGAACAGGGTTGCCACTAGAGGAAATAAACCCCCCCCCCCTACAAAATCTGAAATGCCCCAACATGTTTCATGGCAATAATTTGGCTGTAAGCCAGTAACTCACGATATCTCGGGACAATTTTAAAAGACAATGTTGAAATCATTAATTATATGGCACTGAATCTTATTTTTTCAAAATTCCCTGACAATTCTCTAACAGGGTTACAGATTAGTGGGGGTGAAAACATTCTAACTTTGTTATTTCAATTCCAAAGCCTAAGTTGTGGGTACCTCATTTGAATTGTCTGGTTGAGATGATGCAAATGAGTACCCACAACATAGGGTTTGATGAACAATAACAAAATTATTGCAGTTTGAAAAGCCATCACCCTCTCTTATCTGGAGCTCTGCTCAGACATTTGCCAGTATTTTAACAAGAGCAGGGGTTTTCCTAGCCATTTTGGGAATAGGAATCTGGCCTAAATTGGGAAATTTTTACAGCACAAAATAGCTCGTTTTGGGCTTTACCAAGTAAGCAAAACACTCATTTTCCAATATTATAACAAGTTAAACATTTTAGATAGATTGGGAAAATTGGAAGAAAATTTGCTTCGGGAACACAGCCTTTTGCATTGGGAACACCTCCGTTTTTAGGAGGCACAGAAAGCATAGGAAAACCCCTGTAGAGTGCCATGATCACAATATACGCCGCCCTAGAGACTAAGTTTTAAGAGGGCATAACTCAGGCAAAAATCAATGAACCATAAAATCTTTCCTTCATGCACAAGTACCAATTGAGGTGATAACATTGACCAAGTTTCAAAAAGATCCAGCCAGAAACTTAGGAGGGGTTGGGCTCACAAGAAAAGTGGACAGACGGAGATGACGCCAACATATGACCACCTCCGGCGACTGCGTATAAAAATTCCCAGACACTTAGACTAACAGTACACAGAATTCCCTGGCGTGTGGCAGCCCTGCTGTAACACATCCAGCATTGGGGTAATATTTCATATAGTTAACCACAATATAATTTCGGACAAACAAATAGTATTTCATGGGTGTTGTTGTAAAATCTCGTTACTACGGCTTGAATCAAGCCGTAGTAACGAGATTTTGTAACAATGCCAACAGCTTATCAAAGCAAAACGTTAACCCAGTCTATTTTTAGCACAAAACTAATTGCTATTACTTACTTGTCCCCTGTGTTCTTGTCACGAGAGTTTTTCCAATTTGACGAATATTGAACATCGAGGGAGCTTTCACATCATACCAATCTTTCTTGGTAAAGGGATCAACCCTGGAAGAAAATTTTTAGGGATTGCTCATATTGAAGAAGTTGCATATAATATTGACTATTCAATGAAATTTAAATTAAAATAATTTTCAGGTAAAAAATGAGAAATTGCTCGTGACTCGGCCAGACTAAGTAATTTCTTCGATCCCAGTTAATTTTCAAAGCTTCATTCTATGTGGCTTCAAAAGACACCACTGTTTGGAAATGGATTATTTTGGTATAGCAAATTGATTTGTACTTTAAGAAATCACAGACTTCCCGAAATTTGTCAGTCTGTCAGACATGTCTGACAAATTTTCAGTCAGACTGATGACTGACATGTTTCAACTCTGTCAGAGAGTGTCAGTCCGACTGACAGTCCAGCAGGTGGCATTTCACTCAGTTAAACTTAAGGCCAAACCAACAACAAATTGATAGTTTATAAAGTATTTTTTCTATAAAGCATTTTTTTCTTCCCACCAAGCCAGGATGTCCTAGCTCAATTAAAGGGGCTCATTCTATGTTTTTATGCTTCTGAACTGTTCGGGAACTCATATTTGTGCACGGAAAAACAATTAGCAATGCATAAAAACCCCAGTCTCGGCGAAAAAACATCTTTCCTTTCCTATAGATCAATCCTTTACAAGCGTGTTTACACATTCTATTTTTACTTCAAAACAAGACAAGGTCAAGGTCAACGAGACACACCTCCGCGGTATTTTACACACCGTACAACCGGCTGTGTCGATGACTTTGACCTTATTTGCGAGGAATGCGTGAAAAGGTTTATTTTGTACAAGCACTGAACATTTATACGCGTATTTATCAACTATAGAATACCAAAGATCCTTTCGTTTATTTATAAAAGTAAATTCATTTGACCTACCATGCACATGACATCAGATGCCGAATCTGTCTTCGCTGACTTTCTACGCAGCCGGTTGTACGTTGTGTTAAATATCGCTGAGCACAGATGACGTATCTCTGACGTAATTGATTTTTGAAGGTTGGGCATATGTAGCCGTTACAAAACAAAAACAAGGACGACCAGCATGTTATTAATTGACTTGGATTTTAATACTTAATAAAGCTCGTGGAGTGATAAGAATGGACATAAATGATCTACCCCTTCAGGTTGGTAATTTCATATGTTATTTCTGGTTTGTAATTATTGTGCCATTTGCATTTTCAGGGTGCCCACCCTTCATCTGAAATAAAATTCCCTGACTTTTCACTGACTTTTCCCTGACCAAAATTCACTTTTCCCTGACCTTTTTTCGCGCAAAATGGCCTCATTTCCCCCTAAAGCTGTCTGACCAATCCCCTTTTTATTTCGATTTCTTACAATAACAATTCAAATGTGATGGTTGAACTTACAGAAAGTGAGAAATACTTCTTCAGTCTTTGTCTTACATAAACTGTTTCAAACAACTTTCTGTGAGCATCATTCTCATGAAAGGTGTTTAAAGGACAGATTTGCTTCCACTCCAACCTTTTTCCATCTTAAATATTCACTGACCAATTAATAAGGTCCTTACTTATCTAGATACATTCCAATCAAAATTTCCTGCACTGATAGCCTTTCACAATTATTTTCACTTAAAATGTATTATGTTTAGTAGTTCTTTTCATTCATTTTATGGACAAAAATGGATACCTCTGTGCATGTGTGAACAGTTTGTTATAAGCACAATTTAATGTACATTTTTGACATACTGCATGCTCAAGTGTTGCAATTTTAGAGCATTTTAAAACCAGCTTTGTGCTAAAATTGATTCTTTATCAACCAGGTACAAGTGCAACTAATGAATGTTTGTAGGAAACTTGTGATTATGGATATATTTGAGGGCTTTTATTCACTTGACATCAAAATGTCACTGAAAGAAGACAATGGTAATTATCTAAGTGATTTGGAAGGAGATGGCATTATGACCTAAATCATGTTACACTCATCATCAAACTCAAAAGCAATTAAAACCAAACGGTGCATAGTCCTTGCAGCTGTACAAGTATTAATCCATATTTATGTAACTACCCTCTTAGTATCAATATTTCTTCAACCTCCTCTGAAGATGTTCAATATTCTTCTCTACACTGTCAGCTACTTTTCTCTTGCTTATAGATTTAGCCATAAGAGCATTAGATTTCAATAGAAGATCCATTTCAAATGTTAAGCCTTGATTTAAAATGATATGTGCAGAGTCATGTATAAAAGAACAACTGGTTTGTTAATTAACCCATTACCACACATTGACGCCTTCTGACTCCCCACATGAAATAGGCTTTGGAAAACATCGTGGAAAATGAAGAAATTGCTTGTGACATGCAATTTCTTCATTTCCCACAATGTTTTCTACCACAAAAGAACAACAAATACTCAATTTCATTCACTTTAAATTGTCGTCTGCAACATCTTTGAATTTGGATCAACCTAGATTTTTGTCGTTTGGTAAAGGGTTAAACCCTGAAAATGCCATAGCTATGATTATCTGTTTTACTTTATTTTTATTTTTTTCTATTTGTTTTGTTTGGACAAAAGAAAGTTTCAAAATTCCCTGACTTTTCCCTGACTTTTTAAGCTTTTCAGATTTCCCTGACCATTTTTCAAAATTCCCTGACTTTTCCCTGACCTTGAAGAAAATACAAATTTCACTGACTTTTCCCTGACCAGTGGGCACCCTGATTTTCGACAGCCTAGCTCGTACCCCTTTAATCTGTAATTTACAGTACTATTTCTGGCAACATTTGTTTTAACCCTTTCCCAAATGGTGAAAATTTAGACTTTTCCAATTTAAAAGCCGCTTCAGAGTACAAAATTTGTATAAATTCACATGAAAATTGTTAATATTATGTCTCAGAAAATATTGAGACAAAAGGAGAAACCGCTGGTTATCAGCAGTTTCTTCTTTTGTTTCAATGTTTTCCTAAGCCTATTTTATTAACCCTTGTCATGCTATATATTCTATATAGGGCCCAGTAGTGCTGGCTGAATATTTTTTGAGTGAATTGTAAATTATGGGTCTTTAACTTTAGAGCCTTTGTATGTAACCTTGTTTTTGTGAAATGTTGTAATGTTATATATCATTGGAAAGGTGTAATGCTTAACTTTATGATTGTAATATGAAAAAGTATTTTTTTTAAACTTGTTACCTAATAAACTACAGGTAAAAACAGGTAAATGTAACAAAACTGTTAAACTATGTTTTAAGAATAATAAAACTAGCAAAAACTCTGATATTTGTTTGTGTTGTCTTGTGATTTCCACCATTGACCATCAATACCCAAATTTCAAGTGATGCAGATCAAGTCTGAGACTCAGGTAAGCACAGGTAAGAACAATTCTTCTAATTAAATTCTGGGTATAGAAAACAACTTTGTATTGAAGTCTCTACAGAAACAAATCTTAAATTGTGTAAAATTAATATGATTAAACAGCAAAATGCAGTGTTTAGGCCAGGATTCAGATTTGATGGGCCAATTTGGCCCATTACCAACCAAAAGTAGGGGCCAATTTCTGTTGAAGAGGGGCCAATGAAAAAATCACTATTTTATGATCGCCTCGGTAAAGTTCAAAAACACCATAGATTCAAATAGATTTCCATAACCCAAGAATTCATATCCCTGCTTTATCATAATATGTATATGATTCATATGAGCCGTGGGATCGTACAAGCCCGAAAATTGTTCGTAAAGAGAGTAAAGGAATTCACCTTTTTTTTCGGACACAGACTGCGGGTGCAAAACACTAGAAAAATAAGGCGTATTATATTCAACATAATCAACTTTCCTGTCGTAGAAGTGAAGGTTGTTTGGTAATCGGTCTTTTTCCTATTCAACTCTGATTCGCTGACTAAACCACCAAAGAATGTCAGAATTTACTTTCATTTTTGCTCAGACGACGTCATGATTACGTATTACTAAGATCGAGGTAGAATATCGTCTGGGCGCTTTCATAAAGATGTTTGTGTAAAAAATAAAGCGTCTGATAATAAAGATCGATATAACCAGTCTACCGAAAAAATCTTTTCCGGTCTAAAATCGCCGAAACGCTTTTGGTTTAGCAAGCGTTTTATTTGGGAAATCACAAATGTAAATAAAGAAGATTGACAGTTCATCCATTATGGGTGAACAAAAAAGCTGATCTTTCCTCAAATTTCGATGCGCCAAAATGACCCATTACTGCAGATTTGGATGCGCCATATGAAAAAATGCTGCGTCAATCCCGCAATGGCGCGGCCTGGCCTAAACACTGAAAATGGTAGTTTTATATGACTCCATGCATTACATATTCATTTGGTCATTCACCTGACAGTTTACCTGTCCAGGTGTGACAAAATACAAAAAACTTAATTTCAGGCACTTTTTGTCCCATTCTGATCGCAATTTCTTTATTGGCAAGGTAAAAAATATCGTAAGAAGCAAAAAACTATCCCGTGACATAAATGAACTACAGAGAAGGGTTAAGTTGACCTAAATATTTTGTTGTTGATGGGCGAGTTGGACGAAAATCGCGCCGGAAGTTGTCAGGTCAAATCCATTTTCATTTCATCGTGGGTTATTTCGGCCCGATTATTAATCATAGAGTGTTAATTCGATGCGATGATCGCTAAATATCAAGCAGAATGACGATTATTTTCGTTTTACATAGTGAAAAACTTTCCTCGGCGATGAAAAGATCGAGAAAATTCGGTGAGTTGAATTTTCGGGCAGACGAATTTTAGGATCGATCTTCGCCGTACTTGTCAAGGGCAATTCTTAAAAATTACGACCACTTACCAGCCGATTTCTTTTGAAATCATCTATAATAATATATCTTTAATCTGGTTGAGAATAATTTTCTTCGTAATCTGACGAAAAACCAGCGAATTTTTCATCGAAAGATTTGTTTTGAAAGTTTGCAGATCGGAAGTCCGCCATTTTGAATGACGTATTGAAGACAGGTAATTAGGTCGAACTTTTTTGCCAAATAACTAATGAAAATCGGGAAATAAAATATCAAAACGAGGTTTACTATGTTGCTAGGTCATTACTCAAAGCTTTTCCGAGGGTAAGGATACGATTGGATTAGGTTTTACGACGCAGGGATTGATTGTATTGGGAAACCCCCAATCCAGGAATATTCCGGGCGCCGCTCACAGCACTCGACGTCGTAGCCCGGAATATTCCGGGTTCAGCACGACTAGGGTTAAGGATGTCAAAACCAGGTCTTGTTTGGGAAAGGGTTAATTGATTTGATTGGGACAGACTCTTTTTCTGACTGACAAAATTTTAGACCTTGACAGACTGATTAACTTGACACTTTTTTTTAACTTTCAGGAAACTTGTGTGAAGTTTCCACCTGCCAATAATATCCGAAAGGGGAGTAAGGCAGTATAATTATATAGATGAAATCAAAACCTTGAATCCATCATTCCTGGAATTAACGAGGTCAGCGGGTCACAATAGCGAGGCTCCGCCTATGTGCCACCATTATAAATACTGAAATTTTGTGGACCTTTTCTCCCTTTTTAGTCCAGTCAAATTAGGGTTTAACCTTGAAACAAGAGGGCCAAGATGGCCCTGGATCGCTCACCTGATAGAAGTTTGAAACTTTCTCCATGCAGAACAAGACCCATCTTTTACATGACCTAGGTATCTCTAAGACAAGAACACGAAACTTAAGATGCGAGATTATGATTCAGCTGAAAACAGCATTCTTAATCTTTAATGATCAATATTTGTGGCTGTTAAAGTGAAAACAAAGTCGATAAAAAACATCAGTTTTGTCATAATCCAGGGCACATAACTCTGTTCTGATAAAGATATTCTCTATCTATCTATCTATCTATCTATCTATCTATCTATCTATCTATCTATCTATCTATCTATCTATCTATCTATCTATCTATCTATCTATCTATCTATCTATCTATCTATCTATATATACTGCCCAACTCCCCTTTCGGGTATTACTGGCAGGGTATCTCTAAGACCTTTATACATCAACCTTATGTCCTAGTTATTTTTTTGATTGGTCAATATTTATTGCTGTTTGAGTGAAATTAAAACAAAATTAGCAATATTGTCACCATCAAGGGCACACAACTCTGGCTTTTTTAGTCCGATCAATATGAAAAATGAAATCATATAAGATCTCATGGTCACCAACATTGTGACCAAGTTAAGTCTTGATTGGTCAATATTTGTGTTTTTTGAAGTGAAAATAAAGTTGAAAATGACAATTTTGTGAAATTCAAGGGCCAATAACTCTGGTTTTTCTGGTCCGATCAAGCTGAAAATTTAATTCATTCAGCAGCTTATAGTTAGCAACATTGTTGACATTTTTTGTCTTGATTAGTCAATAAATGTAGATGCTGAAGTGTAAACAAAGTCAAAAACGGCAAATTTGTCAAATTCAAGGGCACATAACTCTGGACTTCCTCCTTCGATGACACTGAAAATCGAACTCATTCATTATTGTATGGCTACCAACATTCTAGCCAAGTTTTGTCTTGATTGGTCAATATTTGTAGATGCTAGAGTGGTAACAAAGTCAAAACTAGCTATTTTCGATATCCAAGGGCGCATAACTCCGGACTTCCTGATCCGATCTGACCCAAAATTGAACTCATCCAAGAACTTATTGTCATACATGTTTTGACCAAGTTTGGTTAAGATTGGTCAATATTTGTAGATGCTAGAGTGGTAACAAAGTCAAAACTAGCTATTTTTGATATTCAAGGGCGCATAACTCCGGACTTCCTGATCCGATCTGACCCAAAATCGAACTCATCCAAGAACTTATGGTCATACATGTTTTGACCAAGTTTGCTTAATATTGGTCAATAATTGTAGATGCTAGAGTGGTAACAAAGTCAAAACTAGCTATTTTTGATATTCAAGGGCGCATAACTCCGGACTTCCTGATCCGATTTGACTCAAAATCGAACTCATCCGAGAACTTATGGTCATACATGTTTTGACCAAGTTTGATTAAGATTGGTCAATATTTGTAGGTGCTAGAGTGGTAACAACAAAATGTGAACAGACAGACAGACGGACAGACAGACGGACAGACGGACAGACAGACGGACGCCGACGGACAAAAAGCGACCACAATAGCTCACCTTGAGCACTTCGTGCTCAGGTGAGCTAAAAATTGCAACAGAAATCATTCTTGGATTTTTGAACACTATTTGATACTGTAAACATCATATAAAAAGTCTAGAAAAATCTAAAGGTGGGAAATCCCATTATTTTGACAAAATAAATTCGGATATATGTACTGTCCGGATACTCTTCCTTTCATACTTTCAATTTCATTTCTGTACATGAAAATCAAATATTTTGTGATGATTAATGTCTTTTTAGGGTAAAAACCAAATATATATGTATTTAAAGTGCTTGAATGATTAAATCGTTGCATTTAAGTCGTTCTACACTTCAAATCCTGATTTTTAGCAGTAGTATTAAATTCGGATGGGCGCAGTACCCGGATAGTCTACCTTTTGCATTGTTTATTACTCTTTTTCAAATAACATGTTGATTTTTAAGAAGTAAATGATACATTTATGCAAAGAAAATAAGGAGATACCAATTTCTGAAAAGTACCATGATTAAATTGGTTTTAATCAACCCTTTTCCAAACAAAGGAATTTAAACCCTTAGAAGCCTATTTTCATTGGAAAGCTGTTGCTTTTGATAAAATTTGTATCACTGAAAATTTAAATCTGTGTATTATCGTAGCAGAGATAGAAAGAGCTAGGACAAAAGAAAAAAATGATTGTCAGTATTCAATTCTTTTCCTTCAACGTTTTTCTGTATAGGGAAGTCACCTTAGAGCTTGATTTGGGAAGAGATTGAGTCAGTTTCCACAATTTGTTCACTTACAAATACCTTCAAGCTATCCTTTTTTAAAAGTTGTTGACCCATTCCCAGATACGAATCTTTTTGGGGCACCACAAGATAAAGACCTTGGAATACATTGTGGAAAATAAAGAAATTGCAAGCAGAACCTTGCTAACATTTATGCATAATCCTATTCTGATTTGGTCTTCCTGCTGTTGTAAAGGTATTTCATATCACGGCAGTTGTAACAAATAACAGTGGTTCACTGATATTTTTTCTCACCATTTTACCGCGACATCCTTTCCAAGCCTTCAGATGCTCATATTTTTCGTTTGGGATTATCAAGAAATTGGTGGGAGACAAATGTAAGAAACGGAATGCGCAGCAAATGGAAGACTATACTTTAAAGATTGTTTAATAGGAATTTTAAGAGATAGCTAGCTCTTACATAGTTTCAGTCTGTTCAGTTTGCATATTGCAATTCGTTGATTCCACAAACAAAAAAAAATCCATATATCCAGATCAGACCCCATTAATGTTTTGTGTATGACATATAGTTAAAGAGACGCCGGGAATGGATACATCTAATCGCTCTTGAAAGTAGTCAATTTATTTGAAATACAGAAGTGTATCATTCGCCAATAAGAAACCAGACAAGAGATCGATGTCGAAACATAATGAATGAGAACATTATAGTAATTACTTTTAATAATCAGGCAGTCAGATACATATATACATATACATGTACATAATTATTCATGACTGAAAGCAGTATGAAAAGAACGAACCGGAATAGTAAATCTTAATAATTTGATTTGACAGATATTTAAGGCTAATTTTGGGGTTAAAACAGCGGAAATGAGGCGCCAAGAATATTCTATTTTAAATGTTATTTTCCAGGATACGAAACCAATGACTTGGGTGATATGATGACATAAAAGTAGAATGCCAAAATTAATCTTGGAATAGCGATCCGTTTGCAATTGAATTCATTCATTTCAGTTAATAGCTTTCGAAAATGTATAAAATTCCCTTCTGTCATCAATGGATTGGATTGAATGGAGTTTAAATTACGTCCCACCTGAAACAGCTTAGGTCATATTGAGATGAGACCTCGGTTTGAAATCTCATCCGAAACAGCGGGAAATTGAACCGGCGACCTCTGTGTTACAAATCCAGCGCGTTACCACTGCCTAAAATCCGTACCCTACTCTGTCATCAAGGCATTGAGTTCTGCGTTGGTCCCGGCTCTGTCACTGCCTTTTCTGACAGTTGACATGTCAAAAATCCAAAAAAAGGCCTAACAAATGGAAGAATTACACATGTGGTTTGATAAGCCTTTATTGTGTTGTAAATCGCTGCAAAATTTATAAAGGCAAGTGATGAACGAAACTATGTACAGATTCAGACATTTTTCCGGAAGTGGCGTGTTGTAAGGGGTGGGGCGACTGCGCTGGCACATGATAAACTCTTAAAAAAGTAAATATTTCCATAAACCTTTTTTTTAGAAATATCAGAGTAAGTGGAGGACGCCCCCATGCCTCACCTTGGATCTGCGCATGGGCAACATGAAAGCTGTATTCAATTTACAAACTAATTCAGTTGTGCTCTAGTGACTTAGTTCTTAGTCCTTTGCAGACAACATCTCCCACTTTGTCACAACTAAACGGATGTGATTGGCAGAAATGTTCTCTAGATTCAATTCCTTTGCTAAATGATATCTTAGATCACACATAAAACTTACATCCCATATATTTGAGAATGCATGAAAACGATTCCATTTTTTATTTTGAAAGAATGCACTTTTAACTAATATCAATTTTATCTATACTTACCATAAAAAAGGGTGGTTCTGATAAAGTTAAAACTAATGACAATGGGCATCATTTAAAAAATCGGTAAACAAAAAAAAAATGTGTCGCATAATTTTTAGTACCACTTTCAAACACCCTATTGGTCATATTATGTTACCTGCCTGGTCCTATAGCCTTCTGCTGTATTTCAGGCCATCTATATTCTTATCCGCTAATAGTCTCAACCAGATCAGATTCTAACTTTCAAATGCGTATCCCTATAATGGCCAGTTGTACAATTGGACATTTAAGCTCAGACCAATTCAATTGTTTTGCTCTATGTTGTAGATGCCATTGTATTTCTTTAGTGACAACTCAGTGGATATCCCCGATTGTGTCAATCTGAGAATTTTAACTGCTGGAGATTTGTGATAATTCGATTCTTGAATTGGCCAATATTCTTCACACAATTGGAACACAGCGTCCATTGTTTTAGTTCTTGACAAAGTAAAAGTCGTAAATGAGCAATTGTCTATGTGAGATAAGCAGTGGTCACACATATTCATTGTTTAATGGTGCAAAATTACTACGCCGACATGTTCAGTTGCACCAACTGCCTAAAACACTATAAAACAGGAAGTTTCTGTATTTCCTGATGAACAAAGTTTAAGCAATTGAAATGACATTGATTTTTGTCGTTTTGTTAAACTGGCTAAGTTTATGTCCATTTTCTAACAAAAAATTAAACCTATTACCACATAATATTTAAGCTTTTTAGCACCCTTTGACATAAAGGGTTGGAAAAACACTAAGGAAAAAATAATGAAGAAAATTTATTTTATTGTTTGTAACTAGCAATTTCTTAAGTTTACCACAATGTTGACAGTTTTCTACATGGAAACGCCAAAAAAAGTGTGAAATTGCATTCACTTGAAATGCCTTAAAAACTGCAACAACTTTGAATTTGGAGAAGTGTAAGATTTTGCCCTCTGGCAAAAGGGTTTATAAAGTTTTGTTATAATATTTCATTTGCAAAATGTGTTTGCAAGGACCAAATCTCCATTGAAACGCTTAATGATAATAGTCTGAGGGAGTGTCCATACTATCTGTTAAACAGTCATGTCCGTGTAGTTTTGGGGTTTTTTTTATATATAAAAGTTTGGATGATATTTAAGATATCTTTTTGGAATCTAAATGCCCCATGCCGGTAGTCTGCTTTGAAATATGACCTTGATGTCTGATCTTGAGTTATGCCTACAGAATAGATCCTGGTAGACTATATCAAAGGAAATGTATTGTCGCAAAGAAAAGAGACACGTCATATCTGATAGGCCCGTCCATAATTTCCTTTCAAAAGTAATGGTTATTGGCAATTTTTCGTGAATGTGACCTTGACATTTGACCTTGACCTTGTCATATGACCTTGATTTTTGAACTAAATTAGGGATTTAGATACAAGGAATACATGTGTGAAATATGAAAGCCCTATCACTTTCGTAACAACCTTCATGGCCAATTTTAATTTCCCTAGTGGCGGCACAAATATTCAGAGATGCACACAGACCGATAGACACACATACAAACAAAGCAACAGACAGAGCAATAATTATATGCTTTTGATCCTATCACTGTCTAGTCATGATCTATAGATGCTTAGGGCATAAATAATGAAACAAAAAGTTGTACGGAAACAAATATGTGCAATTTAAAAATATTAACTGTCTTTGTGATTTTTTTCCTTACCCCACCTACTATGAAAGTCATGCAAAAAGAATAAAAGTAGCCTAGATGTCATGTTATAAACTGAAATAACTGAGCTTAAGTAAGTATTGATGCTTAAAGAAACCAAAAAGTATAGTTTGGGTGCAATTCTGCATTGTTAATTGCTTTAACCCTTTCCCAAACAAGACCTGGTTTTGACGTCCCTAATAGAAAATGCTTGGGAAAACATTGAAACAAAAGAAGAAACTGCTGATAACCAGCAGTTTCTCCTTTTGTCTCAATATTTTCGGTGCCATATTTTACACCAATCATAACTTTAATAACATCCATTTTGTCATATATGGCAGTTTTTGAAGTGGGTTACCCTAAAATTTTGTTGTTTGGGAAAGGGTTAAATCAGAATATTTCTCTTTTCTAGTTACACAAATCCTCCAAAATCCGTTTTTACAGTACCCTTATTAAAATCCAAAATTCACAAGTTTCCCCTCTTTAGATTTTTCTAGACTTTTGATATGTATTAGGGGACATATCAAGGAACCATAAACAACCAATATGATATCTGTTGCAATTTTTTCCAGGTTTGGCCAAAAATCGGGCTAAATTGACTGGACTATTTTATAAATGAAAAACATAAATAAAACATTAAATTTGAATTAAAAAATACCTTATCTAACGACTTTAGTAATGCTTTTCCACTAGCACTGGGTGTAAATATCTTTATTTTGTCTTCGAAGGAGAGCGGTGACCTAATTTTCGGAAAAAAAATGGCCGATCACTGGGGAAATTCGGAAAACCCCTGTCGTGCTATTTTGGTCTAAACCTCAATTTTGAAGAGTTTCCTATGCTCTACGTCATCAATTCTGCTCTAAAAATGTCTTTAGATCAAGCTGAGTGAGTTGCAGAAAGAAATTGAAAAATGTTGAAAACAAGGGAAAGGGTTGAAAATCGGCCTTCTCAGGGTTCGACATTAAGGCACGTCCGAACGACCTAGTCTAGTAAATTGTCCGTTCGGGCTAGTAAAATCCACGTCGAGCTTGCCCGACTGGTCTAGTGAAAAAATCTTGATAATGAAAATACAATTCACATTAATTTTCAATTCATAGCTTGCCTGGTCACAATTGACGATAGTTCATGTCCATTAAAGTCGCGAGAAATCAGTTTCTTTTTCAAAAACTCGGCGAGAACGTTAGTGAAAGTAGAATTTTGATAAACAGGAAATCTAGTAGACAACAGACATGCGCAGTCGCGATAGAAAGTGAAACTATACTATCTAAGGCTAAGAGTTGGTATTTCATTTATGCCTGTCCGATTTTGGCCCGATTTTCGACTCAATGTACGTGTTTTGACCGTGAATTAAAATTTGCCACCCGTTTGCCGATTTATTTAGCGTTCTAGCTTACAGATCGGTGCAATCGAGTGTGGACAGAACTAGGTCAAATCATTCATCTTTCGGCCGTTTCCGTTACTCACCGAACGATAGCTCGGAGACTTTGGAGATCACCCGAGAATTGACGACTGAATAAAATTGATAGTCGCTAAAAGAAAAGAAAATGTGATTGATTCTCGCAAATTTTTCTTTATACCGTAAGAATTTATCTTGCTCTTTGTATACGATCCGACCTAGTTACGTTGTCCTCCTTTTCGTAAACAAGAGGACCATGATGGTCCTATATCGCTCACCTGAACCTAAATGATATGAGCAACACTTTTGTTCAATTCAATTAATATTTATTACTTTAAGAATGAAAAAGAACTTATGGTCAATAAGGCTGTGAAAATCTAACTCATCCGAGATCTAAACTATGGTGCCAAACATTGTACAGGGCTCCAGATAAGAGGGGGTGGTGACTTTTCAAACTGCAATAACGCTGTCAGTGATCATCAAACCCTATGTTGTAGGTACTCATTTGTATCGTCTCGTCGAGACGATTCAAATGAGTACCCACAACATAGGATTTGAATTCGAAAAAACAATGTTAGTATGTCTTCACCTCCACTTATCTTTAGCCCTGATTGTATCCAAGTTTTGTCTTGATTGATAAATAATTGTAGATTCTAGAGTATAAACAAGGTCGAAAACAACAATTTTGTCAAATTCAAGGGCACAAAACGCTCGACTTTCAGATCAGATCAGACTGAAAATCAAACTCATATGAGATCTTATGGTTCCCAACATTGTGTCCAAGTTTTGTATAGATTGATCAATAATTGTAGATTGTAAAATGTAAACAAGGTCGAAACCTGCCGAAAATGGCAATTTTGTCAAATTCAAGGGCACATAACTCTCAACATTCTCATCAGATCAGACTGAAAATCCAACTCATCCAAGATCTTATAGTCCCCAACATTGTGGTCAAGTTTTGTCTTGATTGATAAATAATTGTAGATTCTAGAGTATAAACAAGGTCAAAAACAGCCAAAAAAGGCAATTTTATCAAATTCAAGGGCACATTACTCTTGACTTTCTAATCAGATCAAACTGAAAATGGAAGTTACCTGAGATCTTATAGTTTCCAACATTGTGTCCAAGATTTGTCTTGATTGGTCAATAATTGTAGATTCTAGTGTGTAAACAAAGTCGAAAACAGTAAAAAAAACAGCAATTTTGTCAAATTCAAGGGCACATAACTCTTGACTTTCTGATTAGATCAGACTGAAAATAAGATTAATCCCAGATCTTATGGTCCAAAACATTGTGTCCAAGTTTTGTCTTGATTGAATAATAATTGTCGCTTCTAGAGTGTAAAAAAGGTTGAAAACGGCCGAAAATGCCAATTTTGTCAAATTCAAGGGCACGTAACTCTAGTCTTTCAGATCAGATCAGACTGAAAATCAAACTCATCTGAGATCTTATAGTCCCCAACATTGTGTCCAAGTTTTGTCTTGATTGACCCTTTTCCACACATTGGCGCTTTTGGATGCCCCCACAAAATAAAGGCTTTGGAAAACATTGTGACAAGCAATTTCTTCATTACCCACAATGTTTTCTACCAAGAAAGACCAAAAAATGTTAAATTTGTTCAATGGAACTTGTCGTCTGCATCACCTATGATTTTGGACTAGGCTAAAATTTTGTTGTTTGGTAATGGTATTCTACAGTGCAAATCTATTTATATCCTCTATCAAACTAGATAACTCTGCTTATACTGAATAAAAGTAGTGTCAGAGTTCCTTCCCTTAGATTAACTCTTTTTGAATACAGCAAAAAAGTGGCAATTTTGCCCAATTCAATGGCACATAACTCTCATCTTTCTGGTCAGATCAGACTGAAAATTGACCTCATCCAAGATCTTATGGTCTCCAACATTATGTCCAAGTTTTGTCTTGATTGATCAATAATTGTAGATGCTAGAGTGTAAACAAACTTAAAAACAGCATTTTTTGACATTCAAGGGCAGATAACTCCGCACTTTCTGGTCCGATCAGGCCCATAATCGAACTTGTCCAAGAACTTATGATCATACTTGTTTTGGCCAAGTTTGATCAAGATTGAGTAACTTTTGTGGATGCTAGAGTGTAAACACCCCAAATGTTGACGGACGGACGGACGGACGGACGGACGGACGGACGGACGGACGGACGGACGGACGGACGGACGGACGCCGGACAAAAAGTGACCACAATAACTCACCTCGAGCACTTCGTGCTCAGGTGAGCTAAAAATAAAACTGGTACGACAATTGAAAACGCGTCTCATTTTTGTTTACATTATCAACGTTAGCAGACGACACGCCAAAATGTCAAACCTTTATAAATTCGGGTTCACAACAAATCATCAAAATAGTGACCAGCAGTCAGAAGATAACAAGAGGCCAAACAAAGATGAATCAAAGCAAAATTATGAAAAAACCAAAAGAAAGAGGTCGTTTTATCCCAAATGGAAAGACGAATTTTCGTGGCTAGAATTTGACGAAGAGAAAAACGTGATGTTTTGCGTTCCTTGTAGACAACATGAGAAAACGGGGAAGTTTTGTGAAGGGACGAATAATTTTAGAATTGATGCTATTAAAAGTCACAACGAGTCCTCCAGGGCTTTTCTTCCTTCTATAAAAGAGGCCGAAATTCGGTGGCTTCCCAATTGGAAAATGGCTCCTTTTTCCCAATTTCAAAGTAAGTATTTCCCAATTTTCAAAACTAAAATTCCCAATATTTGAAAATAAATAATGATTAATTACCTACTGGCAATTCTAGTCATAAAGTAGCAGTGTTTGTTCTATAATTCAATTATTTTTGTTATAAAGTGTTGTTTAAGAAAATTTATTTTCATTTAAACATTTATTCTCCAGTGTGTTCTTTTACCCAATCTGACCAAAATAGCGCTAAAATTTCCCAAAATGACTGACCAGGGCCCCTTCCCAATTTATGGAAGAAAAGCCCTGTCCTCAGTCCATGATAAGCATGCATTCTTTATTTTGTACTCGTCTTGCACAGTTGGCAAATAACAACAGATAGTTTTCAATCATAATGTGTTTTTTGGTTATTATTGTTTTGGTCTAGTAGACTTCACTGGTGGTCTAGTAAAAATTATGAGCAACTAGACCACTGGTCTAGTGATATAAAAAGTTAATGTCGAACCCTGCTTCTTTGAGCATGCATCACCGTCTTTAGACATGATTGCAATAAAATGCAATACCATTTTCATAAAATTGAGTCTTTGATGAGCATTTTAAGCCCAAATATGTGTAGATTGAGTTTGCCGCGAATTGCCGCCATGCAAATGAAAACGAGTGGGGTAGGCAAGTCAGTGCTCTCCCAAAATGGCGGGAAAACTTGACCGTATTTCGGATAGACCCTAAAACCGGATGCGTCCTTTCGTTCAGTAGTAAAACGATGTATCACTTTGAAAAACACGATTGAATCAAAATAAATTGATGCAATTTTTGCATTTAAAACTAAAATTACTTAAAATTATTTTATTTTGTTTTAACTCTAGACAATTTGATAAGAAACATTGTCAACTATTGATTTGAATATAACCCTTTCCCAAATTGTTTTGGCCAAAGAAAATGCTGTTAATCAACATTTATTCTTTTGTTAATAGCTTTTTTTTTAGTTTCACAGAGAAACAAATAGGATTAGGAAAGGCGGGGGGGGGGGGGGGGATTTAGCATTTTTTTTTCTATCTTTAACCCTATAATTTTCCTATTTTATTGATACTCATTTAAATTGACTTAATGAGACAAATTTGTTTAGTACCAATATTGTATGGATTTGGTGAACAATATATTAAATGAAATATTGCATTTTGGAAAGCACTCCCCCCCCCCCCCCCCCCCCCACCGTTGTAGACTGATGAAAGCGGAATGAAAATATTATCGCTTGCATTAATAACTCTTAATTTTTTTGCTGTTTAGTTAATTATACTTGCAGACTGTGTTACCTTGTAACTTATGTATATAAGTGGACGAGTGTGGAGGATTTCTCATTTTTCATCAACCCTTTCCCAAACAAAGCTGATTTTTGATGTACTTAATATACCAGGTTTAGGAAAACATTAAGGAAAAATAAGAATATGCTGCTAACCATCATTTCTTCTGTTTCCGCCTGTTTTCTTTTCAATATTCTAAACAAAATCTATATGTATTTATAAACTTCCATTTTGTCATTTGAGAAAGGCTTAATTCAGTTGGTTTTTTTTATTGAATACTTAAAAAAAAACTGTCTGCAGTCCAGTTATCATGGTATGAATGTTTTTATACCCCCCACAACGAAGTTATGGGGGGGGGGGGGGGAGTATACTGGAATCAGGTTGTCCGTCCGTCTGTCTGTCCGTCCGTGGACATAATCTTGTGTCCTCTTCTCCTCCCACAGTTTTCAACCAATTTTTCTGAAATTTTATCAGGATGTTTCCTATCATATGAAATTGTGCACCTGCAATTTTCATCTTGATCAAGTCATTAGTTTTAGAGTTATGCTACTTTGAAGTTTTTAATGGAGGGGGGGGGGGTGGACATAATCTTGTGTCCTCTTCTCCTCCCACAGTTTTTTACCAATTTTGCTGAAATTTTATCAGGATGTTTCCTATCATATGAAGTTGTGCACCTGCCATTTTCATCTTGATCCAGTCATTAGTTTTAGAGTTATGCCACTTTGAAGTTTTTAAGGGGGGGGGGGGGGGGGGGGAGTAGTCAAAATTTACAATTTCGTTTCTGTGTTCTAACTCGAGAACCGTTTGATCTAGGATCATGAAACTTTACACAGTTGTTACCCATGACCCAAGGAGGTGCCTTATTGTTTTGGAGTCACCAAGGTCAAAGGTCAAGGTCACAGTTTGACTTTGTTTAAAATCCGTTTCCATGCTCTAAGTCAAGAACCTTTTGACCGATAGCACTTTTTCAGTGACAAGGCCCTAGTGGGGGTATTCGTCCGCTTTGCGACAGTTCTAGTTGTATGTGTATTGCTTTTCAAAAAGAGTATTTATTCATTGGTATCATTAAAATGATTTTACCCAAACAAAAACATTGTCTTTCAATGATGACGTTTTGATTAGTGGGATTGAATAATTGGGTATTGATTTTAAATGAAAATTTGCGAATTTTACCAGAAAATATTACAAGTTCAATATCAATTATATTGGTTATAAAAAGAGGTAGAGATTTAATTCAAAGAGCATTATTTTCTCTATTCAAATATCTTTCATCTCATATATTACTTGATATGTTTTGAAAGAAATAAATAAGCTGTAATTCAGTTTGAAGACAAGTATACCACAGGGCGTTATTTTGGCATCAATATATCGGTAACCATGACAACTTCAAAACTCAATAACTTTCTTACCCAAAATGATACACTAATCAAATAAAGTGCATTAAAATGGAAATAAAAAGACCTTTCCAATGATGTATTACAATGTACATTTTTCTTAAATATTAAAAATGGTCTGTCTTTGTTACTGGAATCTCGGTTGAAATGTTTTTTTAATTTATTTTTTTCATAAACGGGCCGGTGAAGATAATCATTATTCCTTTTCCAATTATGCAGGAGATGCCACCCACGAAATTTCAAAGTGCAGGACTGAAACAGGGATAAAGACTAACAATTTTAACCTAGGGGCCCAGAATAGCAAAATTCAATACTTAACATTAAGGGTATAAGCATTTTCTCTAAATATTCAGGGGCCCAGCCCAAAATCTAGGGGCCATGGGCGAGTGGGCCCCTGCTAATCTTTATCCCTGCTGAAATAAAAAACAGCGGGACTCTCAAGCGCAGGTACTGTACCGCGTGCCCTGGATGCCACACCGCAGGTTCAATTAAGACCGGACATAAGATAAATTATTTAAGTCCAAATGCGTGAAAGCGAGTCAGGGCTTACAAATGGGACTAGTCATCAATTTCATCCATTTCTTCAGAAAAAACTCTAGTCTAGATCAGAAATATGCCAAATTCAGGGTCGGTTGCTATCGAAGAGATTATGAATAATTTAAGTTTAGAGGCAGCTGTCTGATACACAAATCTAATGTTTCGATCAGTGACATGTCAAATATATGGCCGCTTGATATTAGATAAGCAGTCTTCACTTTTCTATTAAAGGAATTTTAAGAAATAAGAGAAATTGGAGATGACAGCTCATCTAAATCCAATTCAATCTCAGGAATTACGTGTCATCGATCAAAACTATGGAAAAAGTTAGATTAAAATGTTCTTTTCCTAGTTGACTTCTTAAGTTAGGACACATACACTTTCTTTTTCGATCCCTTTTTGCCTCCTTTAGACACTCTCTTATTCTTGCCCTGCGCCATGTTAAAAGTCGGGCGAAAAAAGGAAGCGGAAGTATAATATGCGGAAGATTTTTGATGAAAATTAAAAGACAAAATTGTTGCTAATAATGATTTAAATCGATTTAAAGTATATAAAGTAAAAAATAATACACATCGAATGAATTTGAATTATTTTTGTATTGTTTAACATTCAAAATGAAGTTTTGATTAGCGAATGCGGTTGTCTCCAATTTTTGATACCGTAGAATAAACAAACAAGAATTTGACTGGTTTTCAAAAATTTTCCTAGAATGGCTACTTTTAGGACATATTTTGTAGATTTCAAATACCAGTCAATATTCATTTGAAAAGCGGTAAACACTGAAAAATGCAGTCCAAACTCATTTCAACGCAATGTCTACAAGAGGAGTCAAGTTTCTTTTTTCTCCAGGCGAATTTGTACTTTGCTTCGAGCCCGACTCAACTAAAGCTAGAGTTCTTTACAAAGCCAAGGTTGTTTACCCCACCCATCCAAAATTCATGTTGAAAAATGTAAACAATGCAACTTCAAAAAACTGCTTTGGCCAAGTTGGGCCGTTTTGACCAAAACCGGGGCGTTTTGGTATTGGGCCGTTTTGCCTATGGGCCGTTTTGACTAAACCTTGATGGCTAGCATGCACTTTACCAGTACGTCTCCAGTACGCACGCTCGGAAAATAATTTCTGTCCTATCCTATTTCATATGGTTTGGGTTAGGGTTTGAGATAAAAATCAATTTATTAAAAGACTTTAAGTAAAGAAAAAAGAGCAGGGGGTGTTGGGGGCGGCAGTCCCCCATCACAAATTAGTCCTAGCACGTAAGCAACGTAAATATTACTTCCGATTCCTCGTACGGGTAAAGTGCATTTGTCCCACCTTGATAAGGCAGTAGAGGGTAGCTAACTAAATTACTGTGGCGTTTGTTCCTTTCGCCAGAAACATATCTTTCAAGACCAACGAGAAAAAACAAATCTAAAAACTGCTTCTCCATCCCTAATGCAAACAAAGATGTAAGGAAATGCAGTGGCGGATCCAGGGGGAGGGGGGGGGGGTTCGAACGAACCCCCCTCTGTGGCCTGATTATTTCATTTTCATGCAGAAACTAAGTCAAAATTGTGTAATACTAGAAAAACGAATCCCCCTATTTGCATATATCTGAACCCCCCCTTACAGAAATCCTGGATCTGCCACTGAAATGGTCATTTTTTAACAGAACAGTTACAGACTGGAATACAGCTTCTTGGAAAACAGACAGCAACACGTCATTATAGATGGAAGAAGTCATCTCTAGCTCCGGTCACCTCAGGAGTTCCTCAAGGAACAGTGTTGGGTCCCTTGCTTTTCTTGATAAATAGCAATGACCTTCCCGGACAAGTTAAATCAACAGCATGCCTTTTTGCAGACGACTGTCTTCTCTACAGAACAATTAAATCCGAGAATGATGTAACAGTGATTTTTTTCCTTAAAAACGGTCGTTATTGGGCCCCTTCCCCCACTCTGAGAGATATACTTTTTTCCCCCATTTCAGATAAATTTTCCCCTCCTGGAAATAGATTTTTTTGTTGCAAAGAAAAATCCAAATCTTATCTATATTCTAGGCATCTCTAACACCTCTAATTGTTGTTTGAATGTCCCATTATGATATAAAAGCAAATTAAATGCATTTTTAACACTGTATTTGAATGAGGGTATAAGTATGTATTGAAATTTCCCCTTTTTGGGCGTTCACACTCAAATTTTCCCCCACTTATGGGCCCTGACCCCCTTCCCCAAAAATTGAAAATAAACACTGTGTAAAGACACTACAGGATGACCTAGACCAACTCCAAGCATGGGAAAACAACTGGTTGATGTCCTTCAACCTGGAAAAGTGTAAGTCTATCCACATCGCAAGCACACTTTCCTGGAATCGCCACATTGACAACATAGCCAAAAAAGCAAACTCAACAACTTCCTAAAAAGAAAACTATCACACTGCCCCAAAGACATCAAAGTGACGAGCTACAAATCCCTTGTGAGACCCCATCTAGAATCAGGGGAATAATAGCGACGCCGAGGTTTTTACCTAAATTGGGAAAAACTATTTAAACAAATTGGTATTCATACTCGACATACTGTCACTCAGATTCAGCTGCAAATTAGACTGTAGTGATGTAAAATGCATTTGTACATACTCTTGTTTAAGAATCTACTCTAAAATTGTCTTCAAAATGTTTGTAAATGAAGATGAGGTCTTAGCATGGGTCATTCTGGGTCCTCATGTGGAATTATCACCAGAGAATTGGGAAAAAAAGATACTTTTTGCCATTGGGAATGGGGCCGAATAACGGCCCCAAATTGTGGCAAACGAGACCCCTGAGAATACGCTGCCACACTCTCAGTGATTGTTTTACCTGCGCATCCTGCTTCATCTACTCATAATTTGATCTCTGGGATGCAAAGTTTTAACTCTAGCGAGTCCCAGGATGCAACATTTTTTACAGATTTCCTATTTAAAAAAGTGTATTGGACTCACTAAGCTTGTAACTGGACTCTTTGATATGGAATCCAGCGAGTCCCCAGAACTCACAGTCTTAAAATTGTAAAAAAATCACTACACTCTGGGACCCAAACACACAAAACATTACAATATCAACAAGCTGGAGAAGGTGCACAGACGAGCAGCACATTATTGTACAGGTGACTATCGACAGACAAGCAGTGTGACCCAGATGCTTAAAAAAGCATCTTGGCTGGGATTTACTTCAGACTCATGGCCAACACTAAGTTACACCAGGCCGGTAGGAACAGGGGAGGCTAGGGGGGGCTAAGCCCCCCCCAAAGTTGGCCAAAAATGCCAAATTTTCCTTATTTCACACTGAAAATTTTGGGAAAATTCAATTTAGCCCCCCCCCCAATATTCAGACAATGAGGCTTTACCCCCCTCCAATATGAAACTGCTTCCTACGTACCTGTACACTATAAAGCTGCCATGATGTACCGGATCATTAACGACCTGGTAGATGTCCACACTGGTCAACGACATCCTCATTCCAACAGGGGCACAAACTACAAAAAACAACAACAACAATTAAGATATCCGCTCTTCAAAAAATGTGAGCGCTAAAACCTGGTAGGATCTTCAGCAAGATGAAGGAGGCCAGTTAACGGAAGAAGAAGATAGAAATGGACCCATCTACGCTTCCTTTATCACAACGAATCAACAATAAAAACAGAGTGTTTTGATTAACCACATGAAATGCTTTTAGAATAGATTAACAGAATTCCCTATCGCAAGAAAGAACTGAAAGTTGTTCATCTGGATTGTTCACTCCTCTTGCTTACAACTTAAGGATCTTCCTATCTGAGGATTTTTACCGTAAAAAAGCGCGGAGTAGTGCCGTAAAACTTCTTCATATAAAAAAGATAAAAATGAAAAAGAAATCAGTTCTGGTTATAATTCTGATATAAATTACCGATATAAAGTATTCTCTCAACCATAAACAGTCAATGTAATGGTTAGTAGTCATTTCGTACCACAACCATTTCGTACCATAATTTCGACCTGAGTATGCTAGTATTTAGTCTCTACCGAAAATCCTGCCACCTGCGCTTGTCATGCACTTTCGTGACTATAATTCACTTAAAAAATATATTGGGATACCTTTCGATTACCTAAAATCGTGAAATTATCATAAATTTAACAGTGGGACACCTTAAATCAATCGGCCCCGACCGGAAATATTTCTATATCCGGTGAAAACATGAGCTCGAACATGCGATCTAAATCACGAATTCTTCCAATCTTAAGGATATTTGAGATCAAATACCTAGATGTGTAGTTTAATTGGAGTGTCCAGTCGGTTCTGAGCGAGTAAGTACTTTTTATTTTACTGTTTTATCTACTTAATCATGCAAATTTGGATGCAAGCTATATTATCGGAAGTGTCCAAAATCCGGATATTTACCTATAGGGATCATACCAGTGCATTTAATTTCGTGTCTTTTTCTCATTTTCCGTAACTATCGAAAGTTATTATCCAAGCACAAATGTCTGATTGAAGTTGAGAAAAGCAAACGTGACAAAAACTTGATCTGTCTCGTAAATCCATGCCTTTTTAAATCTATACAAGGAAAGACAACATTGTCTGTTTGGCAATCGACCTCGAATTACAAAATTGTTCAGTGAATTTCTTCGGGGTTCGTCTTCCTTTCTGGTTTAACTTGGATTATGATTTGTTAATCATAACATTTTGAATGTAAACAGGCATTAACTCTTTCCCAAACAACACCTAGTTTTGATGGTTCTAAAAAAAACGAAACATGACAAAACATTGAGGCAAAAGAAGAATATTCTGATTATCATTTTCTTGATTATATTATACACAATTCCGATCTTTATTAACATCGATTTTGTCGTCTGCAACAGCTTTGAATTGACCAAACGCCGACTGTCAATCAAAAACATCGATTAGCCAATGGACGATCAGAAAAAATGTCATGCCCCAATTGTTCTTTGTTGCACGTGTTGTTGTATCGATTTATCGACTGACAATCAAAACAATCGACATGCCAATGGCAAAGAATTTTGTGCTAACAATAGACTAGGTTTACCATTATGTTTTGATAAACCATCGGTGTTGTTGTAAAATCTTGTAACTACGGCTTAAATCAAGCCGTAGTTACGAGATTTTATAACAACACCTACGAAATACTATTTTGTTTGTCCGAATTTACGTCACGATTATCTGGATAAAATCGTTCCCTATTAACGATCACATCCCCCATTTTTTTTCAATTTGTTTGTCTTAAATTCTATGTTGGGCGGAGCGACCTGTCGATTGGCATTTGGTCAATTGGACCACCCTTTAGAAAATTTTGTCGTTTGGGAAAGGGTTAAATATGTCATTGTTAAATGATGGATTTTCTGTCTTACATGCAGGGATGTCATTATGTTTTGAAGCAACATTTAATTTGGAAAACAGCAGATCAGGCTGGGGTTTTTTTGGCTGCGTACCTGATGTAAACTTTGTAGCTCCAGAAAAAACAAACCATTTCTTGGTGATTTTTAAATGATGGTTTTGATTGGCAATCGGTTAATAATGACATCCCTGCTTACATGACACTGACAGCATCTGATTCAAAGTATTTGTTTATGTTTCAGGTATAACAATGTCTGTTCAGTACAAACCATCACCCTGTTTGGATTTTGTTGTGTGTGTTTTTTCCTCAATAATTTAACAGGTAAGTTTGTTGTAATTTATATTCAGTAGTTCACACAGAAAAGCTTTAAATTGTAAACGGAATGTGCAATGGCACTTGTAGTAATATTTTGTTTGCCATCAAAGAAATATAGTGACAATGTGAACTGTTTATCAGTATGAGTCTGATGTCTATACCCAGTTTTCACCTCTATTAAGCAGGCCCGAAGGAAAAGGGGGGCTGGGGGGGGGGGGGAGGGGGCTTAGCCACCTCATTTTGGACAAAAATGCCAAATTTTCCTTATTTTACACTGAAAATTTACTGAAAATCCAATTTAGAACTAACAGCTCTAATCAAGCTGCAGTTGCAGGATTTTAGAATAATACAGACCAAATACTATTGTTTGTCTGAAATTACGTCACCATTCACTTGATAAAATTAAACCCTGAATAGTTATTTAACCCTTGTGAATTTGACTGACATTTTTCAAAAAACATGCGGGCTAGTTAGTTAATACATGTATTAATTGTTTTATGGTTGTTACCTGCATGTGCATATAGAAATATGTTCTTTGGACAACCAGAGTGCTTGCAAAACATCAGTATAAGGCTTAAATTGTAGTTGTCCTTTTATTCACAAGAAATGATGACCTATTTTTTCTGAGTTTTTTTTTCATTTATAAACTTGTATCAACTTGTTTCAGATGAGTTGTCTTTCCTTCAAGAAACCAGGAAAATGTAGCATGGTTGGTGTATTGGTGTCTGGTGAATTGGTGTCATGTAAAGGCCTGCATGGATATTATTCTTGGTATGAAACTGAATAATCATTCAATGATTGAATTATTTGTGTAAACATCTACTTAGAATGTCATCAACATAAGTAAATGAAATATCAGTGAATATTTAAATTACTTTAATATAAATGAAATACAAAAGAACTTTGTTAAAATTGTGTATTATAATTATATATGAAGAAATCATTGATTTTATTCTCTTCATTATCTTGCATCCAATGACTTCATAAGGCATATAATCTTATATTTATACATATTGCTAATATGTGTTTGAATAGATCTAGACAACTTGCAAAGCTTGTTGAACATTAATTTTGGAAAATATAATTACTCTTGAAGTAACATGTGACTTGTCAGTTTATCAGTTTATAAGATAAACAAAACCACACCATTAATGATAAATGTCATTCACTTCACAATTATTATACACTTTTTAACATCAAAATTTGATTTTTGTAGGGATTTATATTGAATGTGTTTTAGCTGGATAATCTTTCTCACATGTTTAATCTATATTTTTACATTTTCAGGGATGCGGGTATTTCTTCTTGCAGACAAAGGTCTAATCCGTGGGATGGGTTAACACTCCGTCTACTGTGTAGCTATTTACATCACTACCAACTGATCCAAGGGGACATGAAACCAACACTCAGTCAACTTTCTACAACTTATCATCAAAGAATTTGTCTTTGGAAGTGAACATGGTGTTACAGGAACTAACCCAAGCCTCACATTGAGCCTTTTATATTGTTCCAGCAATACCAGTTAAACAGACAAGGAAAGAAGATAGAGCTTACACAGACAACATGACATTCAAGATGACTCATCAGATGTTCATGATTGCAATGAATAGTTTCATGCTTCATTCAGATATGGAATACAAATGCTTAGATTTTAAAGTGCTTTCATGCATGGGTATCATGTCAATCATAGTAACTCTAACAAAATTAAGATTAGGTTTCCCCAAATTATAAAACTATAGGCAAATCCAAACCAAACAGCACTTTAACCCATTACCATGATACAATGACTCTTTGACTCTTAGGTTTACAAAATAATAGCTTTAGAAAACATAGTGGAAAATGAAGAAATTGCTTGTGACAAGCAATTTCTTCATTTCCCACAGTGTTTTCTACCCTAAAAGACCAAAAATTTGAAAATTTTATTCACTTGAAATTGTCGTCTGCAATATCTTTGGATTTGGACCAGTCTAAAATTTTGTTGTTTGGTAATGACACAGAAAATATTAAAGGAAAAGAAGGAAATGTTTGCAGTCAATAGTCATCATTGACTTACTATTTTTTTTTTGTTTTCTATAATCTTCTTTAATTTGAGCCAACAGAAGTAGGGATTGTCAATCCCCATTTTAATCTTGAGCTGCCTGGGCTATGGAATGGCATTAGTGATAATAAATGGAAAATGTAAAATTTTAATGCTGTTGCTGCATACAATTAGTCTAATAGTGATGAATAAAGAATGTATAATGCATTCAATACTTATTGCTAAGAAAATATTGAGACAAAAGGAGAAAATACTTGTATTTTGCATTTTCATCTTTTGTCTCAAAGTTTTCATAAATCTTTCTTTCATATCGAGGGCTTAGTGCAAAACTATTGTAACTATATTTCATAAAATTTTACAGGAGAGGGAAAAAACTAATTGACTTTCTCATAGTTAAAGAGGAAATATGATTTTAAAATTCTAGATATATTTTGAAGTATACAGAATTAAAACTTAATATTAGAACACATGATGTATTCCTTCCTAAAGATTCAGAAAATGCAAAAAAGTGAATTTTTGAAAAATATGTAGTTACAATAGTTTTGCACTGAGCCCTCGATATGGCCTCAAAAAAAGGTCTTGTTTGGGAAAGGTTAAACAAATCATTTTATTTTAAGTAAGGTTGTTTAAGATTGATGTGATAGCATTGATGTATGGCCGCTTGTCTGTAAATGAAAGTCTTTATCCATGTTGATTTTTAGCTCCACTGGCCGACAGGCCAGCGGGCTATTGTCATGGCGCAGGGTCCGTCATGCGTGCGTCCGTGCGTGTGTGCGTCCGTCCGTCCGTAAACTTTTCCTTTAAAAATCTTCTTCTCAAAAACTACCTGATGGATTTCAACCAAACTTCACAGGAATGATCCTTGGGTGACCCTCTCTCAGATTCCTTCAAAGAATTCTGATTGAAGTAGAAAGTCTGGAGTTATCTCGCCATTGAATGTCAAAAATGGCCATTTTGACTTTATTTTCACTCTAGCAACTACAAATATTGACCAATCAAGACAAAACTTGGTCTGAATGATGGTGACTATAAGATCTTGCCTGGGTATAATTTTTCAGCCTGATCTGAATTTTACATCATGAGTTATGTGCCCTTGAGATTGATTAAATTGCCATATTTGGCTTTATTTGGACTTTGTTTTCACTTCAGCAACTACAAATTTTAACCAATCAACACAAAACTTGGACAGAATGATGGTGACTATAAGATTTTGCTTGTGTGTAATTTTCAGCTAGATCTGAATCTTACATTATGAGTTATGCGCCCTTGAAATTGACATTTTTTGTTTGTTCTAAAAATAGATTTATTTCTGTGAAATTGATCTTTGACTCTATGACCTTGGTATGTATATCAAAATGTTTGTTATCCCAATGCCTGCAACATAGAAATATATAATGTATGAACAAAAAGTTAATAGTTTTCAAGATAATTGTCATTTTCTATTTGTTCGAAAATAGATTTATTGACTGTGACCTTGACCTTTAATTCGATGACCTTGATATAGATCTATATATAAAAATGTTTGTTATCCAAATGCCTAAATTTTTGTAATGTACTTGTATGAACAAACCTCAATAGTTTTCAAGATAATTGGCATTTTCTATTTGCACTAAAAATAGATTTATTGATTGTGACCTTGACCTTTGATTCTATGACCTTGATATATATATTATAAATGTTTGTTAATCCCAATGCCTACAATATTGTAATATACATGTATGAACAAAAACTCGATAGTTTTCAAAATAATTGGCATTTTCTGTTTGTTCTAAAAATAGATTTTTTGATATGTGACCTTGACCTCTGACCCCATGACCTTGATTTATATATCAAAATGTTTGGTATCCAAATGCCTACAATATTGTAATATATATGCATGAACATAAAGTCAACATTTTTCAAGATAATTAACATTTTCTGTTTATTCTAAAAATAGATTTATTGACCTTTACCTTGACCTTTGACCCCATGACCTTGATACATATATCTAATTGTTCGTATCCCCAGTGCCTACAATTTTGTAATATATATGTATATATAAAAACTCTATAATTTTCAAGATAATGAACTTTTTTCTGTTTTCTAAGCATATATTTATTGTCTGTGACCTTGACCTTCGACCCCATGACCTTGATACATATATCAAAATGTTCGTTACCTTAGTGCTGACAATTTTGTAATACATTTGTCTATACAAAAAGTCAATAGTTTTCAAGATAATTAACATTTTCTGTTTTTTTCTAAAAATAGAATTACTGTCTGTGACCTTGACCTTTGACCCCGTGACCTTGGTATGTATATAAAAATGTTCGTTATCCCAATGCCTACAATATTGTAATATATATGTTTATACAAAAAATGAATAGTTTTTGAGATAATTTGTTTTTATGGGTTTTTTCCCCATTTTTGTAAGAAAAAAATGACCAAGGGAGATAACTCAGACTGAAATATTGGAAAAAGTACCTCGCTACCCCCTATATTTCTTTCTACCAAAGTTTTTAGGATAGTTTATGCTTTATTCTTAGAAAGTATGAAAAAAAGTTAGTCACCAGAAATATTGTAGATTTTTATTTAAAATATAATCCACATCTTGTTTTATCTTGTTATATGTGCGATTTAAATGTGTTACTAAATATGGACAAAATACACATTTTCTACATTCAAAATCTCGTTTTTCTTTTTTTATCTAACAAAGGAAGGTTCAAAGTGTACTCTGTTGAAAAAATTATGTTGATCAACCCAATGATATCTCTTATAGCTTAAAAACTATTGTACAGAAATTTTATAGTGTATTTTGCAACATTTTGCAATAAAATAACATGCAAAGTTCAATTGATCGTGCTGCAAAAACAAGCGCACTACCATATTGTTTTCTTTGCATTTTTGTAATCTACAAAAGTGACTCTTGAAAATAATATATGTTTAAAAAAAAGTTAGTCACTAGAAAATTTTGATATTTCACAAGGGAAGATCCTTAAGATGCTGGTCCAAATTTTTTTGATCCTTAAATTACCTTCAGGACCGTAATACTGTGCTTTATTTTTCCAATTATATGTTTCACGCCCAATTTGGCGTGAATGGAAACTGAGTGAGGCATAGTTTTTGACATATGGTTATCGTAATAATCAAATACTTTTGAGATATGCTTGTAGATTGGTTTATAATTCAAGCTAATCAACCAGTGTCTTTGAAAACAGAGCTTCAGATTAATTTGAAGAGTGGTGGGTCGAAATGACCCATGGCAGGGAAATTGATGGGTCATTTTTAGCTCGACTTTTCGAAGAAAATGAGAGCTTATACTGTCACCCGGGCGTTGGCGTTGGCGTTGGCGTTAGCGTTGGCGTTGGCGTTGCAACCAAGGTTAAATTTTTTTCAAACATCAATAACTTCCATACTATCAAAGGGATTCAACCCAAACTTGGAATACTTATTCACCATCACACCCTCTACCTTACTATCAGGGCCCATGACCCTGGGACCACTCTATTTGGAGTTATGCCCCTTTTATACTAAGCAACTTAGAAAGTCGAACGCGCTGTCTTCGGAGAGCTCTTGTTGGAAAAGATGGGCCATAGCAATGAAAATAAACATAGTGATATAAAAAATTTGTAAAAGCTTGGGCCGCTTGGCCCCTGGAGTTGAAAAGTGATGGGCCATATTTGCAAATAGTGTGTCAAATGGCCCGGGCCCACTGTCAATCTGAAGCTCTGTGAAAACTGCTAAACAGTGCTCATAATGATTACTCGTCATGAAAATTACATTCTGTATGTAAACAATAAAGTTATACTCTGTTATCCTATTTCAAGGGGCGAAACATCATTACTTAACCCATTACCTCACAGTGACGCTTTTTGACGCCCAACAAGATAAAAGCTTTGGAAAACATAGTGGAAAATGAAGAAATTGCTTGTGACAAGCAATTTCTTCATTTCCCACAATGTTTTCTACCCCAAAAGTAGTACAATTTTGAAATTTCATCACTTTGAAATTGTCGTCTGCAACTTCTTTTAATTTGGACAAGCATAAAATTTTGTCGTTTGGGAATGGGTTAACCAATTTCAACTAAAAAAAATGTATTTTCACTGACTTGGAAATATATTTTCCTGTCAAACAGAGAATCTTTTCATGAAAAATATGTTTTAAAGCAGTTTCATTCTATGAATTCAGTTTGTGAATGCACACTCTACCCAGAATTTGCGTGCATGATTTTTCTTCTCTGTACGTGAATTATGCACACATGTGCTTGAATGGTACCTTTATAAGGGATCAGCAGTTAAGAATGTGTCTCAAAACGATGCTGACAGTAAAATTCACTGCTCTAGCTCTCTGAATAAGCTGTTTACAATCAAGTCTGGTCCATCTATGTCTGCTGATGGGACTGAAGCAGGGCTGCAGATAAGTGGGGGTGAAGACATTGAATTCTAACTTTGTCATTTCAATTCCAAACCCTATGTTGTGGGTACTCATTTGAATCGTACATGACGATGCAAATGAGTACCAACAACATATGGTTTGATGAACAATAACAGAATTATTGCTGTTGGAAAAGTCATCAACCCCTCTTATCTGGAGCTCTGGACTGAAACATCTCAAGTATTGATAAAAATAATTGAAAAAAAAGACTTGCGGGAATCTGGTGATGTTTTGTTCAGGCGATATTATATCATATAATAAGTGAAAATTGTGATTCGTCTATAGATCTAAATTTCTTAGTGTTGTAGAAAACATGTTTATCCTTACCCCATTACCACACATTGACTCTTTTTGACTCCCCAAGAGATTAAGGCTTTGGAAAACATCGTGGAAAATGAAGAAATTGCTTGTGACAAGCAATTTCTTCATTTCCCACAATGTTTTCTACCCAAAAAGACAACAAAATTTTAAATTTTATTCACTTGAAATTGTCGTCTGCAGCATCTTTGAATTTGGAGCACCCTAAAATTTTGTTGTTTGGTAATGGGTTAAAATGTTACCAAAAACATGTTGATTTGCATTGAAATACTTGAAATTTTCAAACCATGCTTCTGCTTTTAATTTTTCCTTCATATGCAAATTTTAGCTACCGATTGCCTCGTTTTTTTGGTTACCACAAAATGAGAATACAAGAACAATTCAAACGGAAGTAAATGTGGGTCCGAATTTTTTCCCAATTTTTGAGAAAATGATGCATTTTTCACAATTTGGCTGATTTTGGACCCGTTCCTCAAACTATGAGAAAAAACGTTGACTATGGTTGACTGTCTATTTACAGATTTTAGATACAACAGTATACAGAGACCCTGAAGGAAAACGACAACCAGGTTATCATATACACTTCTTACGCTGGAACCATAGGTATGTAACAACTAGGATATTGTTTACAAAAAAAAATGTACACTTCTGTATGAAACAGTAACAATGATATAACTTTAATTTGACCCCCTGAAAACAAATTTTTTTAGGGGTAGATCTATACTGGAATCAGCCTGTCCGTCTGTAAGTGTTAAACTGTTTGTGTACAAACCATGTCTCAACCATGTCTCGAGCATAAGTTGAAAATTATTAAAGGTAGAATAGGTGGATATTGATCGATTTCATTGTTGGGAGGAGCAGTGCATAAGAACCATTACTCTGCTAATCATATATTTAGAATTATTTGCCCTTTGCCAACAAAAAAGCATGTCCAGAAAAATGAAGTGGCGGGGGTATTTTTTCACCTTTAGTGATTGATTTCTAGTATTTCTAGTTTGTTTAGCAGGGGTTTCATTAGAGGCGGGGGATGGGGTGGGTGGGATGAGATCTTTCTAGTGAGTAAGCGCAAAAGGGTTTGATTAATAATAAATGAAATATTGCGATTTGAAATTTCATTACCCCCTCAGGCTCTCAGAGCCACAGATAAGAGGGCGTGAAGACTTTCCAGCGTTTTTTTTCCTTCTTTAACAAGTGCCGGGTAACGGTATCTTTCCCAAAGCCCAACGGACCCTTACCAGTTGGACCATCGGCAATATTTTTTTCCCAATATGAATATCTATTGTTTCAAAATATCCCATTTTGCCCTTCCCAATCACCAATGTTTTTTTTATTACCGTTGGAAATATAAATAACTGGGCCCATTTAACTACTTGAAGTTCTGTTGCCAATAACTGCTTACCTAAAACACTTTCAAATAGTCCTTTACACTTAAAAGCCTTTATCTCGCTGAGTTTAGAATATCACTGTGTGGGAAAAGGTTAAAATAATCCAGAAAAATACAATCTATAGACCGTTTCTTAACATAAAACACCATGGTGTCTTGCAAGTTAATGATGCTTTGTTTTACACGTTTTAAGTGACTAATTCAGGGATAATTATGCAAGCTTGACATATGCATTCATTTTATAGGAAATCATTTAAGACTGAAAAATGTTCTTACCTTATGAATTAAACAAAATAAATGCCCATACCTTATGAATTAAACAAAATAAATGCCCATAAACAGAAATATAATCCTAGAAAATTTAGTGGGTGTAAAAAGTTGAAAATCGGTCTATAGATATGGATGTGACTCATCTTTTCTCTGGGTAGAGGAGTTGGCATAGATCACTGAGTTTACATGACTTACTTGACGTCATGACCCTTACAGTACAGCTCGCGCGTTTTTTGCCTATTTCCGCGCATCGCCGCGATTGAATTTCGGGTGGAAAAACGCGGTGGCCGCGGCGAGCGTGTTTTACCACCCGAAATCGCGGGAATCGCCGCGATTTTTTCGCCGCGATTCGCGGTGATTTGCGCGGACAGGTAAGCCTGTATTTTCTGGCTGATTTATCGTAATTATTGAGTTTTATATAATTATATATTAGGTTTTGATAAGATAAGAATGCCTTTGCAGATTTGATTTTTAGCTCACCTGAGCACAAAGTGCTCAAGGTGAGCTATTGTGATCGCATTTTGTCCGTCGTCCGTCCGTCTGTCCGTCTGTCCACAATTGGGGTGTTTACACTCTAGCATCCACAAAAGTTAGGCAATCTTGATCAAACTTGGCCAAAACAAGTATGGTCATAAGTTCTCGGATGAGTTCGATTATGGGCTTGATCAGACCAGAATGTGGGGAGTTATCTGCCCTTGAATGTCAAAAAATGCTGTTTTTAACTTTGTTTACACTCTAGCATCTACAATTATTGATCAATCAAGACAAAACTTGGACATAATGTTGGAGACCATAAGATCTCGGATGAGTTCGATTTTCAGTCTGATCAGAATAGAAAGACGAGAGTTATGTGCCCTTGAATTTGACCAAATTGTCATTTTTGACTGTTTTCAACCTTGTTTACACTCTAGCATCTACAATTATTAAACAATTAAGACAAAACTTGGACATAATGTTAGGGACTATATGATCTCGGATGAGTGTAATTTTCAGTCTGATCTGACAAGAAAGACCAGAGTTATGTGCCCTTGAATTCTCCAAAATTACCATTTTTGGCTGTTTTCGACCTTGTTTACACTCTAGAATCTACAATTATAAATCAATCAAGACAAAACGTGGACACAATGTTAGGGACCATAAGATCTTGGATGAGTTTGATTTTCAATCTGGTCTGAACAGAAAGTCAAGAGTTATGTGCCCTTGAATTTGACAAAATTGTCGTTTTTGACTGTTTTCGACCTTGTTTACACTCTAGAATCTACAATTATTTATCAATCAAGACAAAACTTAGACACAATGTAGGGAACCATAAGATCTTTAATGAATTTGATTTTCAGCCTGATCTGATCAGAAAGACGAGAATTACGTGCCCTTGAATTTGATAAAATTTACGTTTTTGACTGTTTTCGACCTTGTTTACACTCTAGAATATACAATTATCAATCAATCAAAACAAAACTTGGACACAGTGTTGGGGATCATAAGATCTCGGATGAGTTAGATTTTCAGTCTGATCTGATAAGAAAGACAAGAGTTATGTGCTCTTGAAATTGACAAAATTGTCATTTTCGACCTTGTTTACACTCTAGAATCTACAATTATTAACCAATCAAAACAAAACTTGCACACAGTGTTGGGGACCATTAGATCCTGGATCAGTTTGATTTTAAGTCTGATCTGATTAGAAAGTTGAGAGTTATGTGCCCTTGAATTTGACAAAATTGCCATTTTTTTGCTGTTTTTGACCTTGTTCACACTCTAGAATCTACAATTACAAATTAACCAAGACAAAACTTGGACATAATGTTGGGGACTATAAGATCTTGGATGAGTTTGATTTTTAGTCTGATCTAATAAGAAAGTCGAGAGTTATGGGCCCTTGAATTTGACAAAATTGCCATTTTTGGCTGTTTTCGACCTTCTTTACCATCTAGAATCTACAATTATCAATCAATCAAGACAGAACTTGGACACAATGTTGGGGACAATAAGATCTTTGATGGGTTTGATTTTTAGTCTGATCTGATAAGAAAGTCGAGAGTTATGTGCCCTTGAATTTGACAAAATTGCCATTTTTGGCTGTTTTTAACATTGTTTACACTCTAAAATCTACAATTATTTAACAATCAAGACAAAACTTGGACACAATGTTGGGGCACCATAAGATCTTGGATGAGTGTGATTTTCACAATGTTATTGACCATAAGTTCGTTTTCAGTCTTAAAGTCATGACTATTAATTGAATTGAACAAAATTTTTGCTAATATCATTTTGGTTCAGGTGAGCGATATAGGACCATCATGGTCCTCTTGTTTTTAATTTTGAATGGGTTTGTGGATTCTTCTTCTACTGCAACAGAAAAATGACCCTTTTGCCTTCTTTTCAACGTATTCGAAGTTATTTTTCTTTTATCTTTGCTACTTTGCACATCCATATTGATTACAAAATAATTGCAGATACTTTGTGCAGCGATGATTGCACAAAATTAGTTTTTTTGGAAGCGCATGTAATTATAGAATAACACATACATACACAAGGCTTGAGAACAAATTGAGACAAAAGAAGAAAAACTGATGATCAGCATTTCCCCTGCTACCGCAATATTTTCTATGCTACCTGTATATTGTAGACAATTTTTATCGATATTTTCTGATCTGTTTTCTGCAGTGCTCAGCTTTGTTATTGGATCCCCGGATATTCTTCCCCTCGAAAGAGAGTAAATGGCTATCGTCGAAATGATTTGAGAATATTAAGATAAAAGAAGAACATACTGATTACTACCCTGGTCTTCTTGTGTCTCATTGTCTAGTTCCTATTGTTGTAATATATCCTTCACAATCCTGTTTTCAGCAACATCCAACTTATCGTATGAGTAGAATTTTAATAGGACGTACCAAATCGTAGAAATTTCGGAAATGGCGTAACTAAGAATGTAGCGTCATGCATAGAACATCGGTGTTTCTTTCAAGATGCATGCAAGTTCCAACATGGTAAAAATAAACCTTAAATGCCAGTCGCAGGTTTACTGGTTTATTTTGTAAACTGAAAAGTAGTCAAATTATACGCATTACTTTTTTTTGTAATTCAAACAGAGAAACTCTTCGTATTTATGAGCGGGAAGCCAACATGCAGTTTACGATTTCACGTACATGTATCTGCAAAAAACAGAATATTATATAAAAAGTTAATTGAATTAAATCAAGCATAACAAAGCATAATATAATGTACAAAGAAGCGGAAATAACCTGTTCTATATTATATAATAACATATAACTATATATTTTAATTTACAAAAACGATGTGTTATTACCGGACTTCATAGAACTTTATAGAAAACGTTTGTATTTAATATAACATTCTCTTTATTTCTGAAATAGTTCGTCGCCTCGTTTTTAAGCTGCGCTATCTCCATTTTTGAAAAAATCCTATATTTGGTATCGTTGTGTTCGTATTTTTATGCTCTATCTCCTGAACACCAGATATCGTCGATTGGCGGGCTGGTTTTTGAGAAATCGCGTATGCATATTGCTCTATCTCCTGATTTTTTCTTCAAATTGGTCTTAATCTTATCCTATGTCCAGGACATAAAGCAATCTGTGCCTGAAAATTTCTCTCGTCCAATGAAAATAAGTATAAAAACCACGTGACCTGTTATGTGATACAAAAACGAATTCCGATTACAAAATGTGAACAATCGATTTCTATTGACGATTTTGATAATATGTAAGTACATATATGTTAGCAAGTCAATCGCTAACAAGTTCAAATGCTATTTTAATCAATGGCCGTTCACAATAACACTATATGCATGTCGGCATTCTGATTACCAGTCCTCGATGGGTAGAATAGCCGGATAGTCTTTGAAAAAAATGTCATTGAAATTGATCTTGGCACACAAGTGCTTCAACAAGTAGATTTTTTGCAACTGTACCTTATGTAGCCATTATAACAAACAAAATATATTTCTTTAGGGCGAAAATGATATGAATTTGTTGCAATTTAAATCTACGTAGACTAGAGTCTGTATCCTTTACGATGCCATAAAAAGTTGAAATCAATTAGTACTCGAATATTTCTTTTTACTTTATCTAGAACAAAGGCCACCGGTTCGTAATACAACCGCATGAGTTGTCCAATTTCTACGGCAAAACGACAGTTTGTCTTTTTTATGATTCATAAGGTCGGCCTATATAGCAAATAGTGTTTTTCTGTGTCGTTTTGATCTATCTCCTTTAAAAGTGAAAAGCGGTTTTGAAAATGACAGAATTTGCTCTATCTCCAAACAGAAATAATGAATTTTATCAAAAAATGCTCCATCGTTTCTTATTAAATTGCGCATGTGGATGGATAAGGTTATTTCTGACTGTCATGCAAAATTTGGGTCAATTTCAAGCAAACATAAAAAAGTTATGAAGGTCTGAATCTTTAAAGTCGATTTTCTCGGAAAAGTGGTTTTGGTAGTTAGCGCAATCTAAAAACGAGGCGACGAGTTCTGTAAATCAATTAAAAAACACACTCAGGATGAAATAATATAAACTTAACAAAAACGCATTTAATACTGAGCGCTGTAGGATAATATTGGCCTTACCTGGCATTTCCACCCGAACGCGGCGATCGCCGCGATTTCCCCCCCATCGCGGCGAATCGCGGTGATGCAAGAAAATTTCGAGTGGAAAAACGCTGTGGCCGTGATGGCAAATCGCCGCGATTTTCCACCCAAATTTTTTTTTGACCGCGGTGGGCGAGCGTTTTAGGCAAAAAACGCGCGAGCTGTACTGTAGCTTTCAAGCACCACTGATTCTTTAATTGGAATTTAGTATGTATTTGATCAGCTCTACTTGACCCTGTACCCCATTTTTTGGACTTATCCAAATTGAAAGAGGATGTACAAAGCAAAACAAATGCAACTTTTGAATATTATTTCAAGACAGTTGTGGAAAGAGAAAAAATGCTTGTTTTTTTCCATTTATGTGGTGTATGTACTATAGAGTCCAACCTTTTCAAGTGTGCCCAGGGAAGTATTAAATAATAGCAATCAAGTCTAAAGTTATTACAATGCTGTTGATTGGCAATTTATAAGATGCTTTGGCAGTCTTAATCTTGACTATAAGATCACCAGATGCCAATAGGCATCATTATATTTTCTGACAATCAAACTGTCAAATTGTTTGGTAAAAAATCAGAAGTAATTTAAAAAAATCCTGTTCATTAGAAAAAATTGTATTCTTGAGAGAATGTTCATAATCATGACCATGAATCATGATGTATATTCATATTTGCACCTTGGTGTATCATTATAGGGAATGGAAGCAAATGCTGAATTTCAGCAATCAACATTTAACTCCTATGCTTTCAATAAAATCAAATAGATATTTGTAAAAATATCATATGATCATAAAGCTAGAGCTAGTAGTTTAACCTTTTCCTGATAAAATACAGATATATTAAAATGCTATATGGTGCAGAATATAGCCTCTAATGAAGGATAGAATGCATTTTTAAGATTCCCTGTATATCCATTTGGCAACTTGAATTTTTCCCAATTTGAAGATGTTGCGACGCGAAAATTTCCCAATTTGAAGATTTTGCGACTCGAAAAATTCCCAATGGTAGGGGTACAGGTACCTTTCCCAATAGGTGAGAAAAAACGCTGCTTTCTAAAATTGTTATTTGAAATCCAAACCCTATGTTGTGGGTACTCATTAGAATCGTCTCGGTGAGACGATTCCAATGAGTACCCACAACATAGGGTTTCGAATTGAAATAACAAAGTTAGAATGTCTTCACCATCATTTATCTGTAACTCTGAATCCTCTGATTACCCCCTCTTATCTGTTTTGACTTTTCAGTTGGGATAGAATTGTGAGTGAAGATTTTGTTTTGAGGAATACTGAAGAGAATAAAGCTCTGATGAGACAGCTGAAAGATGTAGCTAGAAAAGTGTAAGTAGTATGTCAAGTCTTACTATATGTCTGAGTTGAGACAGCTGAAAGATGTAGCTAGAAAAGTGTAAGTAGTATGTCAAGTCTTACTATATGTCTGAGTTGAGACAGCTGAAAGATGTAGCTAGAAAAGTGTAAGTAGTATGTCAAATCTTACTATATGTCGGAGTTGAGACAGCTGAAAGATGTAGCTAGAAAAGTGTAAGTAGTATGTCAAGTCTTACTATACGTCTGAGATGAGACAGCTGAAAGATGTAGCTAGAAAAGTGTAAGTAGTTTGTCAAGTCTTAATATATGTCGGAGTTGAGACAGCTGAAAGATGTAGCTAGAAAAGTGTAAGTAGTATGTCAAGTCTTACTATATGTCAGAGTTGAGACAGCTGAAAGATGTAGCTAGAAAAGTGTAAGTAGTATGTCAAGTCTTACTATATGTCTGAGTTGAGACAGCCGAAAGATGTAGCTAGAAAAGTGTAAGTAGTATGTCAAGTCTTACTATACGTCTGAGTTGAGACAGCTGAAAGATGTAGCTAGAAAAGTGTAAGTAGTATGTCAAGTCTTACAATATGTCAGAGTTGAGACAGCTGAAAGATGTAGCTAGAAAAGTGTAAGTAGTATGTCAAGTCTTACTATATGTCTGAGTTGAGACAGCTGAAAGATGTAGCTAGAAAAGTGTAAGTAGTATGTCAAGTCTTACTATATGTCTGAGTTGAGACAGCTGAAAGATGTAGCTAGAAAAGTGTAAGTAGTATGTCAAGTCTTACTATATGTCTGAGTTGAGACAGCTGAAAGATGTAGCTAGAAAAGTGTAAGTAGTATGTCAAGTCTTACTATATGTCTGAGTTGAGACAGCTGAAAGATGTAGCTAGAAAAGTGTAAGTAGTATGTCAAGTCTTACTATATGTCAGAGTTGAGACAGCTGAAAGATGTAGCTAGAAAAGTGTAAGTTGTATGTCAAGTCTTACTATATGTCAGAGTTGAGACAGCTGAAAGATGTAGCTAGAAAAGTGTAAGTAGTATGTCTAGTCTAACTATACGTCAGAGTAGAGACAGCTGAAAGATGTAGCTAGAATAGTGTAAGTAGTATGTCAAGTTTTACTATATGTCTGAGTTGAGACAGCTGAAAGATGTAGCTAGAAAAGTGTAAGTAGTATGTCAAGTTTTACTATATGTCTGAGTTGAGACAGCTGAAAGATGTAGCTAGAAAAGTGTAAGTAGTATGTCAAGTTTTACTATATGTCAGAGTAGAGACAGCTGAAAGATGTAGCTAGAAAAGTGTAAGTAGTATGTCAAGTCTTACTATATGTCTGAGTTGAGACAGCTGAAAGATGTAGCTAGAAAAGTGTAAGTAGTATGTCAAGTTTTACTATATGTCAGAGTAGAGACAGCTGAAAGATGTAGCTAGAAAAGTGTAAGTAGTATGTCAAGTCTTGCTATATGTCTGAGTTGAGACAGCTGAAAGATGTAGCTAGAAAAGTGTAGGTAGTATGTCAAGTCTTACTATATGTCTGAGTAGAGACAGCTGAAAGATGTAGCTAGAAAAGTGTAAGTAGTATGTCAAGTCTTGCTATATGTTTGAGTTGAGACAGCTGAAAGATGTAGCTAGAAAAGTGTAAGTAGTGTGTCTAGTCTTACTATATGTCTGAGTAGAGACAGCTGAAAGATGTAGCTAGAATAGTGTAAGTAGTATGTCTAGTCTAACTATATGTCAGAGGTGAGACAGCTGAAAGATGTAGCTAGAAAAGTGTAAGTAGTATGTCAAGTCTTACTATATGTCTGAGTTGAGACAGCTGAAAGATGTAGCTAGAAAAGTGTAAGTAGTATGTCAAGTTTTACTATATGTCTGAGTTGAGACAGCTGAAAGATGTAGCTAGAAAAGTGTAAGTAGTATGTCAAGTTTTACTATATGTCTGAGTTGAGACAGCTGAAAGATGTAGCTAGAAAAGTGTAAGTAGTATGTCAAGTTTTACTATATGTCAGAGTAGAGACAGCTGAAAGATGTAGCTAGAAAAGTGTAAGTAGTATGTCAAGTCTTACTATATGTCTGAGTTGAGACAGCTGAAAGATGTAGCTAGAAAAGTGTAAGTAGTATGTCAAGTTTTACTATATGTCAGAGTAGAGACAGCTGAAAGATGTAGCTAGAAAAGTGTAAGTAGTATGTCAAGTCTTGCTATATGTCTGAGTTGAGACAGCTGAAAGATGTAGCTAGAAAAGTGTAGGTAGTATGTCAAGTCTTACTATATGTCTGAGTAGAGACAGCTGAAAGATGTAGCTAGAAAAGTGTAAGTAGTATGTCAAGTCTTGCTATATGTTTGAGTTGAGACAGCTGAAAGATGTAGCTAGAAAAGTGTAAGTAGTTTGTCAAGTCTTACTATATGTCTGAGTTGAGACAGCTGAAAGATGTAGCTAGAAAAGTGTAAGTAGTATGTCAAATCTTACTATATGTCAGAGTAGAGACAGCTGAAAGATGTAGCTAGAAAAGTGTAAGTTGTATGTCAAGTCTTGCTATATGTCAGAGTAGAGACAGCTGAAAGATGTAGCTAGAAAAGTGTAAGTTGTATGTCAAGTCTTGCTATATGTCAGAGTAGAGACAGCTGAAAGATGTAGCTAGAAAAGTGTAAGTTGTATGTCAAGTCTTACTATATGTCAGAGTAGAGACAGCTGAAAGATGTAGCTAGAAAAGTGTAAGTAGTATGTCAAGTCTTACTATATGTCAGAGTAGAGACAGCTGAAAGATGTAGCTAGAAAAGTGTAAGTAGTATGTCTAGTCTTACTATATGTCTAAGTTGAGACAGCTGAAAGATGTAGCTAGAATAGTGTAAGTAGTATGTCAAGTCTCACTATATGTCTAAGTTGAGACAGCTGAAAGATGTAGCTAGAAAAGTGTAAGTAGTATGTCAGGTCTCACTATATGTCAGAGTAGAGACAGCTGAAAGATGTAGCTAGAAAAGTGTAAGTAGTATGTCAAGTCTTACTGTATGTCTGAGTTGAGACAGCTGAAAGATGTAGCTAGAAAAGTGTAAGTAGTATGTCAAGTCTTACTATATGTCTGAGTTGAGACAGCTGAAAGATGTAGCTAGAAAAGTGTAAGTTGTATGTCGAGTCTTACTATATGTCTGAGTAGAGACAGCTGAAAGATGTAGCTAGAAAAGTGTAAGTAGTATGTCAAGTCTTACTATATGTCTGAGTAGAGACAGCTGAAAGATGTAGCTAGAAAAGTGTAAGTAGTATGTCAAGTCTTACTATATGTCTGAGTTGAGACAGCTGAAAGATGTAGCTAGAAAAGTGTAAGTTGTATGTCGAGTCTTACTATATGTCTGAGTTGAGACAGCTGAAAGATGTAGCTAGAAAAGTGTAAGTTGTATGTCAAGTCTTACTATATGTAGGAGTTGAGACAGCTGAAAGATGTAGCTAGAAAAGTGTAAGTAGTATGTCAAGTCTTACTATATGTCTGAGTTGAGACAGCTGAAAGATGTAGCTAGAAAAGTGTAAGTAGTATGTCAAGTCTTACTATATGTCTGAGTTGAGACAGCTGAAAGATGTAGCTAGAAAAGTGTAAGTAGTATGTCAAGTCTTACAATATGTCAGAGTAGAGACAGCTGAAAGATGTAGCTAGAAAAGTGTAAGTAGTATGTCAAGTCTTACTATATGTAGGAGTTGAGACAGCTGAAAGATGTAGCTAGAAAAGTGTAAGTTGTATGTCAAGTCTTACTATATGTCAGAGTTGAGACAGCTGAAAGATGTAGCTAGAAAAGTGTAAGTTGTATGTCGAGTCTTACTATATGTCTGAGTTGAGACAGCTGAAAGATGTAGCTAGAAAAGTGTAAGTAGTATGTCAAGTCTTACTATATGTCTGAGTTGAGACAGCTGAAAGATGTAGCTAGAAAAGTGTAAGTAATATGTCAAGTCTTACTATATGTCGGAGTTAAGGAAGAATAACGTAACTAGTCTAATAAACGCCCATAATCTAATAAACGCCCATACCCAAAATCTCGGCTGAAAATCTGCTTTTTTCAAGCACATTATTTGTGAAAAAGGGTGATTCTAATAAATGCCCATCACCCTATTTGGGATTTAAATAATGTCAGTCGTAAACAAAGATCATTTGTAAAAGCAATGAAAAAGAGGAAGTCCTGCCCTAAATATGTTAGCAATGAAGGAATTTCTTTAAAAAAAAATCGCGTTTTGCAGTCCCTATAACAAGTATTTGCCAAAATTCAACTTGCCGAAGTCCATTAATTAGTCCCCTACCGGTGTTCACACTGGAGGGGAATATAGGTTTGCCCTCCGTCTGTCCGTCCGTCCGTCCATCTGTCCGTCTGTCCGCTCAAATCTGGATCCCGCGATAACTTAATAACTAAGCAAGCGTTTTTGATGAAAGTTGGTATATGTCTAGATGGCAATAGATGGCGTAGATTATGCACATCATTTTATTTTTGTTTTTCGACTTAAATTGAGGTTGCTATGGTTACAGAAATAGTGAAAATATGGCCAAAAATGGGATCCTGCGATAAGATAATAACTAAGCAAGCTAGTTTGATGAGACTTGGTATATGACTATATGGCAATGTGTAGATTATGCACATCATTTTATTTTTGTTTTTAGACTAAAATTGTTGTTGCTATGGTTACGGAAATAGTGAAAATATGGCAAAAAATATTGGATCCTGCGATAAGTTAATAAGTAAGCAAGCTTATTTGATGAGACTTGGTATATGACTAGATGGCAATGTGTAGATTATGCACATCATTTTATCTTTGTTCTTTGACAAAAAGTGCGGTTGCTATTGTGATGGTAACATGATACCCTAGCGTGCATGCTTCACCATTGTATATATGTACATAGCTTATTATACTATTAGCAGTCGTTGATTAAACTTTGTATACATCACTTCTATTGTTCTTTACTCTACGCCTTTCACATTTGTGATTGACTTTAGTAATACAACGAGAAATAACACATGGTGTCAGAAGTGGGATTTAAATGTACCGCATCCACACATGGAATGGACTGATTCTAACTTACCCGAACAGTGGAAAAAGTTTGAGAGACATGTAAATCTTATGTTTGATGGACCTCTAAAACGGAAAAGTGAGGCGGAGAAAGTTGCATATCTGCTTTTATGGGTTGGAGATAAAGGAAGAGACATTCACTCCACATGGACTGATATAGCCGAAGACGACTCCAAGAAATTGGACACTTATTTCACGAGATTCAGAAAACATGTAGAGCCGAAAAACAATCCAATTTTCGCGCGTTGTAAGTTTTCCACACTCGTTCAAAGTGAAGGAGAATCTATGGACAATTTCATTACAAAGCTACGTTTAACCGCAAAGGACTGCGATTTTCCGGATTTCGACAATATGATCCGTGACAGAATCATAATTGGAACTACCTCGCCAAAGATACGGGAAAGATTGATTTCTGAAGGTGGCGATCTCACACTGGATAAGACGATCCAAATCGCCCAATCGTTCGAGTACTCTCAAAAACAGATGGCCGCGATGATGGACCAGGAGATCCACCGGGTACAAAATCGATCCGACGGACAGACGGAGGGAGCTTATTCCAACAATCGCCAAGGTGGACGTGGACAGAAGAAGAAGAAACAAAATAAGAAAAAACAATCGACATGCGGAAACTGTGGCCGCAATCACACAAAAACTGACATTTGTCCAGCAAAGGGTCAGAAATGCTATTTTTGTGGCAAATTGAATCACTTTGAGAAACTGTGCCGAAAGAAAATCAAAGTGAATAGTGTAGACAATGACAATGAGTTAAGTGATAGTTCTTTTCAGGATAAGGATTGCCATATTAATACGGTAAATTCTTTAACTACTTTCACTTCCTTGCCTGACCGTGCCTGTGTTCAAATTCATGTTGGTCCTTCCCATGTCCCAATCAATTTTAAGATTGACACTGGCAGCTCTGCAGTTGTCATACCATTGAAACATTTTCAAAGGCTAAATCTTAAATGTCCACTTCAAAATGCAGAAACAAAGCTTACTTCCTACACGGGAAATGTCCTACCAATCAAGGGAAAGGTATCGTTGAACCTTAGGTATAAGGATCGAGTTACAAACACAGAATGCTTTATTGTAGACAGCAACACGCTTCCCCTACTCAGCTTACAAGCATCTGTTGACCTTGGACTGATTAAGTTGACATATTCACTAGATAACAGTAGTATGAAGACACTTGACAAGACAGTGGTTTTGCACGAGTACGATAGTTTGTTTACGGGAATAGGGGTTATTCCAGGTAAATGCAAACTTTACTTGAAACCGGACGCCATACCTGTAGTAAACGCGCCGCGCAAGGTGCCAGAAGCACTTAGGTCACGCTTACAGGATGAATTATGTCGCTTAGAAAAGGAGGGCATAATAAAGAGGGTAACGGAACCTACAGACTGGGTTAATTCATTGGTAATCGTTGAAAAACCCAAGACAGGACAGTTACGAATATGTCTTGATCCGAAAGCGCTTAATGAAGCCATATGACGACCTCACTATCCGATGCCGACGTTAGACGACGTTACCTCTAGACTGACAGACGCAAAATTCTTTTCGTTGCTAGACATCACACATGCTTATTGGAGCATTGAACTAGACGAAAAATCGTCATTTCTCACTACATTTAGTACACTGTTCTCAAGATATAGATGGTTGAGACTGCCCTTCGGTATCTCAGCGTCGTCTGATCTGTTTAATCAAAAGATCAACGAAATTTTCGAGGGGATGACGGGTGTGACAGCAATCGTAGATGATATACTGGTCTATGGTAAAACTAGACAGGAACATGACGCAAATCTTCGTTTGGTACTTGATAAAGCTCAGAGTAAAGGGATCAAGCTTAACCCCGACAAATGTGTAATAGGAGTCAATGAAGTCCCATTCTTTGGACATCTTATTACATCAAACGGACTCAAACCAGATCCGACAAATGTTAAGGCTATTCAAAATTTGCCGACTCCACAAAATAGGCAAGAGCTAGAGACAGTTCTTGGCATGGTTAATTATCTGCAAAAGTTTTCCCCAAACTTGGCAGAAATGACAGCTCCAATGCGAGCATTGTTGAAAAAGGACGCAGAATTCCTTTGGGATGACGCACAGACAAAGGCCTTCCAGAAAATGAAAATAACTGTTACGGAAAGTCCCGTTTTAGCTTATTTCAATGACAAAAAGCCTGTTACGCTTGAATGCGATGCGTCGAAACAAGGGTTAGGTGCTACAATTCTGCAGGATGGACGACCTGTTGCATATGCATCTAAGACATTGACACCTACAGAACAGGGTTATGCAAATATTGAACGCGAAATGTTGGCAATTTTGTTCGGTTGCAAACGTTTCCATCAATATGTCTATGGAAGACGTGTCACTGTGCGATCAGACCACAAACCGCTTTCAGCAATTATGAAAAAGCCATTATCTGCAGCCCCACCTCGCTTGCAAAGAATGATGCTTCAATTGCAAAAATATGACCTTGACGTGGTATACGTAAAAGGAAAGGACGTACCCATTTCCGACTTACTGTCAAGACAACCGTTAAGGGAGACTGATTCATTCGACATAGAAGGTCTCGACTTACATGTACATACAGTATTACAAGCATCTTTTGTCACAGACAGACGTCTTGATATCATACGACAGTCGTACAAAGACGACAGTCAGATGCAAAATCTGATATCTATCATATCAGAGGGATGGCCTGTTTCTAGGTCAGATTGTCCCAAAACCGTACTGGAATATTGGAATCATAGGGATGAACTTTCATTTGCAGACGACCTAATTTTTAGAGGTCAGACAATTGTTATTCCAAAATCACTCAGACAGGAAATGATCAAGTCCGTGCACTCTGCACATATGGGTGTACAGAAAACAGTTCAAAGAGCTAAAGATGCATTATTTTGGCCCGGTATGACCAAACAGCTGACTGATCATGTTTTACAGTGTGATCTTTGTCAAAAATACCAATATTCAAACGCGAAAGAGCCATTAGCTCAGCATGACATACCAGGACGACCATGGCAACATGTTTCAGCTGACATATTTACGCTCGACAACAAAAATTACCTGTTGACAGTTGACTCTTACAGTCATTATTTCTTACTTGATTACTTGCCCGACATGAAAAGTAGCACAGTAATCAGAAAATTCAAAGTACATTTTTCAACATTTGGGGTACCTGAAACTTTGAAAAGTGACAATGCTGGTCAATTTTCTTCAGAACTGATGACAGAATTTGCAAGAGAATGGAATTTTAATCAATTATTCTCTAGTCCCTTGAATTCTCAATCAAACGGTCTTGCTGAAAACGCCGTTAAAATCGCGAAAAGGTTACTTACTAAGGCGAAGGAATGTAACCAGGATCCATATATTTCACTTATGGAATATCGCAACACTCCCCTAAGCTGTGGTTACACACCATCTCAGTTATTGATAGGTAGAAGAACCAAATCTTTATTGCCTGTTAGTGACAAATATCTGGAACCCAGTAAAATTGATCACGAAAAGGTTCAAACTTTCAAGCAAAATCAAAGAAAGAAGCAAAAGGGTTACTTTGACAAAACAGCAAAACCTCTTTCACCTCTCAAGATAAATGATCATGTTTATATGCAGGTAGGAAAAATCTGGAAAACTGGTAAAATCACAGATATCTGCAATGATAGATCCTACATAGTTCAGGATAAGGATGGTGCTAAATATAGACGCAATAGAAGGTTACTCAACCTAGCCCGGGAAAATGTCAAATCTGCAGACTCAGCTATGAGCAATACCCCACAAGTCGCACGCCAATCCCCAAACAAGGACAAAGGTCAAATTCCACATAGACAACCTCTAAATGATTCCGTGAGAAATTCCCAAAAAATTAAAAACCAATTTCACCCCTATCAGACAAGGGCAGGCAGGAGCGTGAAACCAAATAGATTGTATTATGATTAGTTAATTTTGAGTAAATACTTTCAGAACTCTTTACTTCATTATAGTATACAAAATTTGAGTTTTTGTTTTACATGCATTATTCATTGATAATTATTTCATTTTACAGGTTGCATGTTTACTTTTCTTTTTATGAAAACAAGGGGGATGTGATGGTAACATGATACCCTAGCGTGCATGCTTAACCATTGTATATATGTACATAGCTTATTATACTATTAGCAGTCGTTGATTAAACTTTGTATACATCACTTCTATTGTTCTTTACTCTACGCCTTTCACATTTGTGATTGACTTTAGTAATACAACGAGAAATAACACAGCTATGGTAACGGAAATAGTGAAAATATGGCAAAAAATGGATCCTGCAATAACTTAATAACTAAGCAAGCTAACTTGATGAAACCTGTTTTAAAATGTAAAAAAATTTATAAGCCATGTTAGTCAGGGTGGTGATGCAGCAGTATTAATCACCTCCAGTGAAAGTTCGCATTTCTTACCAACAAGACTGAAGAAAAACATCTTGGATCAGACAAGGTAACTGTTATTGATACTATTTCTTGCATCTGTCTATTGCTTGCATGAATTGTATAGTGGGCACAGCAGAGACAACAACTCATGTAAGTCTTTATTAACCCTTTCCAAAACAAGACCTGGTTTTGACGTCCCTGATAGAATTGGCGTGGGAAAACATTGAGACAAAAGAAGAAAATGCTGATAAACAGCATTTTCTTCTTTTGTCTCAATATTTTCTCTACTGTATTGTACACAATTCCTGCTCTCATTAACATCCATTATGGGGTCTACAGCAGCTTTTGAATTAGACAACCCTAAATTTTTGCCGTTTGGGAAAGGGTTAAGGTCTTTATAACTTATTGAGATCGCTGAAAACTTGCTTGCAAAAAATATCACTAAACATTTAGATTACCGTTGTTCTTATTTTATAAAATTACACTTGCTATGGTTGCAATTACAAATCATTGATCTTTTAGTAACTTTATTCAAGTCATTTGAATTATATTTCCGAAATTTTGGGCATAACATTTCATATGTTTGACAATTATTTTGATGACTTGTTCATCTTAATCTATTATTGATTACCATATTGAGTCAATGTGAAGCCGGTAGGGGACTTTATGTGTTGCATACAACACCAGATACTTGTTGACTCTTGATTTGCAAATTTTAACTGACAAAATTAGAATACCTCTTAGGCTCTAAGAAACGCCCACCCCCAACACATGGTTGGATAAACTGGCACTTTTTATGCTCCCCGAAGGGAGAGCATATAGTCGCCGCTTCGTCTGTCCGTCCGCCCGTCATTCCGTCTGTCCGTCCGTCCGTCCGTCCGAAGCGATTTCTCTATAACCCTTGGGCAAAATCAAATGAAACTTACCATGTGAACTCCCTGTGACATAATGCCGATGTTCTTTTCCCAGTTTTTGGATTTGAGGCCTCGTCATGGGAAAAGGGGACTTAAGGTCAAATACATTTTTTCTCTAATTTCTCATAGTCTAATGGTCAGAATTTGATGAAATTTCATATTTGAGTAGCAAACCAGATGCCCTTGACAATAAACTACTTTAAATTTGCGTATAAAAAGTATGTCATGGAAAAAGGGGCTTAACGTTTGTTAGCTTAATCTTAGCTCTGCATGGCATACATTTATTGTGACAATGCCTTAATGGGGGAGCATTGTCCGTCTCTGACGGCTCTTGTTCTTATTCATCAGACAAAAGAATAAAACAAGGCGCAAGAAGATTGCTGAGATATTGACGGAAGAATTTAACGGAAAATCATACCCATTTGAGAGTGGAATAGAACTAATTTCATTTCTTTCTTTGCAGACGAAAAAATAAAACGAGGCACAAGAAGATTGGTGAGATATTGACGGAAGCATTTAACGGAAAATCGTACCCATTTGAGAGTGGAACAGAGGACGAGAGCGAGGACGAGATGACCAGCGGGACAAACGATACTGAGGATGAGGTATTACTCCCTAGTTTAGCCCATCACCAGAAAGCAAAATTTTGGACTGTCCCATTTTGAAAAGTGTAGTAGACAACAAAGCCAAGTTGATGAAATTTTGTAAATCTTTCCATTTTGGATTAAAACACATTGTGAAAATTAAGAAATTGCTTGTGACAAGCAACTTCTTCATTTTACAGCATCTCAAAGCATCAAATTTTTAGGGCAGTCCGAATTCAAAAGCTGATATAGATGACAATGATATAGATGACAAAATATATATTTGAAAGATTGGAATTGTGTACATAATAGCATAGAAAATATTGAGGCATAAATGAGAAAATGCTGATTATCAGCATTTTCTTCTTTTGCCTCATTGTTTTCCCAAGCTATTTCTATTAGGGACATCGAAACCAGGTCTTGTTTGGGAAAAGGTTAAGAAAGTGGCATCAAATATCGCCCCCCCCCCCCCCCTCCCATGAGAATACAATTTAAACCTCATAAATCAATTTTCCAACCTTTACAAGGTTCTCCCGTGGGAGTATTTATGTTAACAATTGAAGATTTTGGATTACCAGCTTATAAACTGATTCTTAAGTATGTTTTCCTTGTGATTATTGAAATATTTTCAAGCTTTTTCAATATTAAAGCAAAATACACATCTAAATATTTATCCAGTATAACAGCTTGTTTAATGCATTTTTCCCCAAATTAAGGGCCTTGGGGCCCTTTTCCCTATGCATAAAAAGAACCCCTGACTTAGAGCTACATATAAGAGGGTTAAAACTTAAAGGCTTATCAAATTGCAATATTTCATTAATTTTTCATCAAACCCTATGTTTCGGGTACTCATTTGAATTGTATCATTTAGACCTAAAACACATACCGGTAGTTTTCATGCAAATCAATCATGACAATGTAAAAAAAAAACAATATGGGAAAAGAAGAAATTTTTCAGCATAATGTTTTATCCACACTAAATTCAGTCACAACAGACAATGCTGTATTGATTTATTTAAATTTTTGACACAATATACCCCAGAATTTTTCTTTTGCTTGCAAGCATATGTTTTCTTGAATAGACTCAAGCTTCATTAGTGATTACTAACAAGGTGGGGATTGTGCATGATGGGATGGATAACGACTACCGACAATAGGGAACGATTTTATCAATTAAACGGTGACGTAATTTCGGACAAATAAATAGTATTTAGTTGGTGTTGTTATAAAATCTCGTAACTACGGCTTGAATCAACCCATAGTTACGAGATGTTATAACAACACCGACGGTTTATCAAAACATAACGGTAAACTCAGTCTATTTTTTGCACAAAATTTGATGCCAACTCGCCTCGCTTCAGGTAAGACATTTTGCAATAACTCTGTTATTTCTGTATCAATTTTCAAGCGGTTTGCTGCATGTACCCCGCCTTATCGAGCTCTTTCATCGGATGTATGACATATTAGATAACTCATGATACTTTTTCCGAAATATTGTCCCAACCGACCAGAAAGCGAAATGGTAACGACTACGGCCAAATTAACCACGCTTCAGGTAAGAATTTGTGCAATAACTTTCTTATTTCTGCATCAATTTTCATGCGGTTTGTTGCATGTACTCCGTCTTACTGAGCCCTTTTCTCAGATGTATTATTTATCTGGAACTTCCCTGTACTTTTCTCAAAAACCGATCCCAACCGACTAGAAAAAGGGCCTGAATTTTTTGTCGTTTTTCTGGTCGGTTGGGATCAATTTTTGGACAAAGTACAAAGATTCTACAAACAAGTTATATATCCGAGGAAAGAGCTTACTAATGCCGGGTACATGCAACAAACCGCTTGAAAATTGGAGCAGGAATAAGAAAATTATTGCACAATTTCTTACCTGAAGCGAGGCAAAATTTGTCCGTATACTCCATATTTGTTATCCATCCCATCATGCACAATCCCCACCGTGACTAAGTAGAGTTGAACTTTATCTTCAGAGTACAGCAGAAGAAACAGACAGTGTAACCAGTGATGGAAGAGATGAAAACAGAAGGGTAAGAGGATTTAACCCTTTCCCAAACGGCAAGATTTTAGGGTGATCCATTTCAAAATCTGCTTTGAAGGACAATGTGGGTGTTTATGAGGATTAGATTTGTGGATGATATAGCATAGAAAATATTGAGACAAAAGGATAGAATGCTGATTATGAATATGAAAATGAAGAAATTTTCTTGTTGCAAGCAATTTGTTTGTTTCCTAACTCTTCAAAAGCCTTTTTCATGTAAATATGGTTTAGCTACTGTAATTACAGTCGACACTCGTTGTGTCGAAGTCGGAGGGGCCGTCAAAATACCACGACATATCCGGAGTTCGACTCATCCGATTTCATTTTGTTTCGAATTAAATGACATTTGACCATTCTATTGTTCATCAAAAGCTTTCATAATTGAAATATAGTAGGAAAAGGAAAGAAATTGCTCGAGACGAGCAATTTCTTTCCTTTTCCTACTAAATTTCAATGGCATATTTATTTCATAATAATTTTTTTTAAACTTTTTTAAAATCCGTTGAAGAGGATGGGACCAAACATTCACTTCGACTTAGGCGGAAGTTCGACTTATCCGATGTCGACATAACGAGTGTCGACTGTAGTGTAATTTTATGCCCTGTATTGAAAGACCGGGTTTCATTAGCTCACCTGAGCACGAAGTGCTCAAGGTGAGCTATTGTGGTCGCTTTTTGTCCGTCGTCCGTCCGTCTGTCCGTCCGTCCGTCCATCTGTCCGTCCGTCCGTCCGTCCGTTCACAATTTCTTTCAACATCTTCTCCTCCTAAACCATCGGACCAATTTTGACCAAACTTGGCAGGAATATTCCTTGTGTGATAGTTTTCAAAACTTGTTCGTGATTTTTTGATTTGTCAAAAAATGTGGGCGTGGCAGGCAGAAAGGGGCTTATCAGACTAGAAATCATAAGAAAATTCTTTAAAAATCAACCATTGGGCCCAATTGAACCAAACTCGGCAGGAATATTCCTTGAGTTACTCTTTTCAAAATTTGTTCACAAATTTTTATATTTGTCAAAAAATGTGGCCGTGGCAGGGAGAAAGGGGCTTATTAGACTTAGAGAAATCATTAGAAAATTCTTTAAAAATCAACCATTGGGCAAATTTGAACCATACTTTGCAGGAATGTGCCTTGAGTCATTCTTGTCAAAATTTGTTCACAAATTTTTTCATTTGTCAAAAATTGTGGCCGTGGCAGGGAAAAAGGGGCTTATCAGACTTGGAGAAATCAGAAGAAAATTCTTTAAAAATCAACCATTGGGCCAATTTGAACCATACTTGACAGGAATGTGCCTTAAGTCATTCCTTTCAAAATTTGTTCAGAAATTTTACATTTGAAAAAAAAAAAACATGGCCGTGGCAGGGATAAAGGGGCTTATTAGACTTAGAGAAGTCATAAGAAAATTCTTTAAAAATCAACCATTGGGCCAATTTGAACCATACTTGACAGGAATGTGCCTTAAGTCATTCCTTTCAAAATTTGTTCAGAAATTTTACATTTGAAAAAAAAAAACATGGCCGTGGCAGGGATAAAGGGGCTTATTAGACTTAGAGAAATCATAAGAAAATTCTTTAAAAATCAACCATTGGGCCAATTTGAACCAGACCTTGCAGGAATGTGCCTTGAGTCATTCTTTTCAAAATTTGACCACAAATCTTTTTATTTGTAAAAAATTGTGGCCTTGGCAGGGAGAAAGGGGCTTATCAGACTTGGAGAAATCATAAGAAAATTCTTTAAAAATCAACCAATGGGCCAATTTTAGGCAGACTTTGCAGGAATGTTCTTTGAGTCTCTCTTTTCAAAATTTGTTCACAGTTTTTTTTCATTTGTAAAAAAGCGTGACTGTGGTAGGGAGAAAGGGGTTTATTAGACTTAGAGAAATCATAAGAAAATTCTTTAAAAATCAACCATTGTGCCCAATTGAAGCAGACTTTGCTGGAAGGTTCCTTGAGTGACCCTTCTCAAAACTTTTTCGCGGATTTTTGATTTGTCAAAAAATGTTGGTGTGGCAGGGAGGAAGGGGGTTATCGGACTCAAAGAAATCATAAGAAAAATCTTTAAAAATCAACCATTGTGCACAATTGAACCAGACTTTACAGGAATGTTCCTTGAGTTACTCTTTTCAAAATGTGTTCACAAATTTTTCCATTGGTCAAAAAATGTGGGCATGGCAGGGAGGAAGGGCTTATCAGACTTAGAGAAATCATAAGAAAATTCTTTAAAAATAAACCATTGGGCCAATTTTCTATTTCCCTTATCTGTTGCTCTCAGGCTGGCCCCATGTTTATCTTATGTAAACAAATAAGGGATTAGCTTTAGCTTATCAGATGGTAATCTTTCACTAAATTCTATCAATCACAGACAAAATCTTGTTAATTAGAGCCTATCATAAATGATCAATCTCTAACAGATCAGTATGCTTTGAAAATTAGCCCTATGTTGTATATTGCGAAATCATGAAATAATTGTTGAAAATTAACTAACTCAACAATTGTGCTAATTCATACCCAACCTTACAGGATCGATTGGAACAAAATTATTTCTTAATTGTTTCCAAACAGAAAGTCCTTATAAGTTTCATGCCTTTGAATTTGACAAAATTGCCATTATCACTCTTGTCATCTTGATTCAGGTGAGCGATTTAGGACCATCATGGTCCTCTTGTTTTGTTTTTCTCATGTAAGTCTGTCTCTATTTGTCTGTATGTCTGTCTGTCTGTCTGTCTGTCCGTAAACTTGACATTGGCAATTTCGGTTGCATTCATGTTTCACAAATACATCTTGTATTTTCAGAAACAGGCTGCTCCAATAGAGCTAGAAATACCAGACAATCTGAAGATTATTCTAGACAAAGATTACTTTGCTATTAATCAAGAAAAGAAAGTAAGTTTATCGTTTTCCAAAATATTAAACTTTTAGACTGATTCAAAAAGAAAGATTTGTATGCTGTGATTTACAATATTTCAGTCATAGAAATTAGGATATAAATTTACAAGCAAGTAGGGCTAGTAAGTTAGGAAATTTCACAAGCCTGAATGAAAATTTGCTAGTCCAAAGATACAAGTAGATGTAAGACCTATGAAATCAAGTTCATATCCCCCAAAAACAAAGGAAGAACAATCTGAAATACGTAATACTTTTCACCTAAACAATATTTATTCTCAGATTTGAATAAAGTAGGGAATCTCTGTATCTCTTCAAAAAACAATCTTGGGGTTCTTGGAAAATTGTGATGGAATATAAATCCATGCAATAAATAACTAGACTAGATCTTATTCTACAAAAAAAAATAATCTTCCTTAGCCAGAAGCCTTCATTAATGATTGTATCACATATTCATATTACTTTCCTAGTTGTTTCATGTGTCATTTCGTTCAAATAGTCCAAGAAATGGGGGGGGGGGGGGGGGGGGTAAAAAATTTAAAATCATTTTGGGATTGAACTGTTTTGGGTACGAATGTAGAGAATCAATTCTCTTTCTTAGTCTCAAAACAAAGTATTGGAATTTATTCTCTAACAAAATAATATCATGTTTAGATAACAGAATCAGATTCTATCATTAAAATTACCATTTGGTCTGCTAACTATGTTTTCTTTCTAGTTATATTTCGTTTTTCTGACTGAAAAAACAAGATCGTCATTTCAGGTTACCTAGGCAAAAACGGTTAGTTGATTCATATGCAGGAGGAAAAGTAATGATGCCGTAGTTTGAACATGGCTTGAATTGAATTTCTAAATGACTGCTTCTATCTAAATGAGTTAAAAAAGAAAAAAAAAGAACCCAGCTGGGCTTGGGAATCCGGAAAATAAACCATCATAGATAGAACAACAACAACAGCAGCAATTTTCCGCGAAATTCAATTTAATCAAATTTAATTCGTTCCCTGGCATTAGAATGAACTAGTTATCTTCTTGGTAGCTCAAAGATCATTTGATGCAGTCAAATACATCATTTAAAAGATTTATTAGCATCAAAACCCCAGAAAACGTGATCTGGGTGAAACACTTCTATTCAAATTTCACAAGCATGTCGGGCTTTTTAATTACAAATTTTTACAAGCCCGAGAAAAAAAATACCAGTTTTTTGCTGTCGGGCTAGCGCTAATTTTGACCACTGATATTTTCACGAGCATGTATACCAGTACTCTCTTACGAACAGAGCACATTCTATCTTCATTCCATTATGATAGAATGATGCTCTGTTCTTGCTGGGTCATTTCACGTCTAATCTTGGAGCCTTGGTGGGATGTCGGTATCAAATCGTTAGCTATACACAACAAAACAATTTAAAAAACTGATACAAACTTTCATTGGCTGACGCTTCAAATTACCGGCTTCAGCCAAAAATAGAAGCGACGTAATGTATATGAAATCAAACAAGATAAAACTGAATGATTTTGATTGGATAATTCAAATGTTACCGGCTTCAGCCAAAAATAGAAGCAACGTAATGTATACGTAATGATCATTCAAGATAAAGCTGAATGATTTTGATTCGATAATTCAAACGATGTGCTATAATTAGATTATGACGACCAAATAGGCTGTTGGTTTATCAAAAATGGCAGACGTCATATTTGATGTTTAATCAATAGACCTCGGCTTTGGAGAGTAGTATACCAGTAGTTACATCTGTATCCCTTTAGTATTTGAATAACCCATTACCAGATGGCAAAATTTAAGACTAGTCCAAATTAAATGATTTTGCAGACGGCGATTCCAAGTGAATGAAATTTTACATTTTTTGGTAGAAAACATTGTGGAAAATGAAGAAATTGTTTTTTACAAGCAATTTCTTCATTTTCCACAAAGTTTTCCAAAGTTGTTATTTTGAGGCATTCAAAAGGCGTCACTATGTTGGAATGGGTTAAGTTTAGTCAGGAAATTGCGCCCTGTTGAAGGATGAAAACAATTAACTCCATGACTTATATCATTGAATGTGTTTCTCTTTATTCTAAGATAGTGACTGGTTAGCTATTTGAAGACCTCTATTAATATTGAATTTTATGGAATCCTGCATTTCATTTGACAGAACAATTACCTTGCATACAGTTTAGAACATCATGAAAATGCCATTAATTTCAGTCAATTTAGATCAAAATGATTCCATTCCAGCGTTCATTCATTCATCTCATAGCCATCGCAAACATTACAAACTTTTTAATGTAGATCACATTTGATTGGTTGAAAGGGCATTATGGGCGTAAATTCATAAATAAAAGATCCGATCCATTCACAATGTTCAAATCATTCCACAAAATCATGCAAAACAATCATTCCATTCATTAAAACTATAATATTGATTCCTAAACCATTCTCATTCCATTCAGGATGTCTGATGTTCTCAACTGCAATTCACATTGATTTTTGAAATCTTGAGGCAATAGAAAAAGTCATATTTTTACATGTGTTCATTTTGAATGATTCACTGTTTTTTACCTTATTTTCAGCTGGTAAAGTTACCATCAGAGATCAATGTTGTGACAGTACTTGAAAGCTTTGTAAAAACATTCATGTTGGACTTCTGGAATCCTGCGTTTGATAGAACACACTTCTGTCATACAGCTCCGAAAATAGCCATAGAGAAAATGTAAGTAAAACTTTACTGAATTTACACTTTTCCAAACAAGACCTGGTTATGACGTCCCTTATAGAAATTGCATGGGAAAACACTGAGGCAAAAGAAGAAAATGTTGACAATTATTGTTATGTTATGACATAGTTTGTACTGATCGGTGATAGATAATTGGTCAAAATCAGGTATTACTGATGAGGTCCCATGCATTCTGCCTTTCATACATCACTTTGAGTAACTAACCTCTTGACATGATAATTTATTTCAAATAAAATTCTTTAAATCTTTTATCTAAGATCATAATGTTATAACAATTTCAATACATTGTGTTTACAGATTACCAATGTGTAAGGAGTTTGTGGATGGACTACGGATATGTTTTGATTTCATTCTGCCTTTAATCTTGCTGTACCCAAATGAAAAAGATCAGTACCAGAAAGTGTCTGCTGCTTTTAAGAATAAGTCACCTGCTAAACAAAAAGTGTAAGTATAATATGAGACCAGAGACCTTAATCCTTTCCTAATCTGCAAAATTTTAGACTGTTCCAAATTCAAAGACGTTGCAGACGACATTTCCCAAATTTCACATATTTTTGTCTTTCTTGGTAGAAAACATTGTGGGAAGTGAAGAAATTCTTCATTTTCCACAATGATTTCACAAGCCATTATCTCATGGGGCATCATAAGGTGACATTATATGGGTATGGGTGAAAGGTTTTACCTTTCCCAGACCTCCATCCTACAAACACACATTTACAAAAGAGAAAGACTCCAGAAAACATTGTGGAAATGAATATGTTACTTTCTACACAGAAAAACTAAAAATGAAAAAAATCTATGGCTTAGAATTGTTGTCTGTAACATCTTTCAATTTTGATGATTAGTCAAAAGATTTATGTCTGGTAACGGGTTAAAGACGACACCCTGTTACTCATTAGATACTTGAAATAAAGATATGATTTGGTTGGAAATGGTAAAGATATAGGAGAAAATGCCTCTGCAGTCATCAAAACACTTGCATTGAGGTCCAGATTGTAATATAACTTAACATTGATTGAATATTAATTAATCATTTGGAGAAATTGCTATCATTGAAGACAGAATTTTTGTTCAGATGATGAGTATTTCTTAACCTATTCAAAAATAAGACCTGCTTTTGATGTCCCGTATAGAAATGGCTTTAGAAAGTATTGAGGCAAGAGAGGGAAAATGCAGATAATCAGCATTTTCTCCTTTTGCCTCAATATTTTTGTACCAAATTGTACCTGAATCCTATCTTTATTAGCACCAATTTTGGTTGTCTGCAGCAGCTTCCGAATTGAACTACCCTTTTGTTTTGCGGATTGATTGGGAAAGGATTAATGCATTACCAAACAGCAATTTTATACTGTTCTATACATGTGACAACAATTTCAAGTGAACAAAATTCAATGCTATTGGTCTTTTGGGGTTGAAAACATTGTGGGAAATGAAAAAAATTCTTGTCACAAGCAAATTCTTGATTTTCCACAATGTTTTCCAAAGCCTTTATCTTTTGGGGAGTTGTTGTCTGGGAATGGGTTAAAAGATACCATATTTCTTTATTGTAGACCAACAGAAGATTCACCATTAATTCAGTCCCCCAGGACCAGATCAGCCTCAAAAGCTGGCAACATTTTAGATGAGCCCTCGCCCAAAATACCCAAACTGTCTCCAAATATTATAAATAATGACGACGACGATGATGACGAAATTACGTTCATGAATCATGAGAAAACAACCCGTCGACTAACTAGACGGGCATTACAGTCACATCACGATAAAGAAGACAAGGAGGAAAAAGTTGAGTTATCAGAGAAAAGGGAGCTGCGTTCAAGTCCTGATAGAAAACATATGGATAGAAAAACTGAAAAGGCGGAGTCATCTAGTAAGATCCGGACAAGACGAGGTTCCGATCGTGATACCGATAATTTGAAAAGACGAGCTTTAAGAAAAACGCGTAAATCTAGTGACAGTTCTGCTGAGAGTGATCATTCAAAACCAGACACTGTATTATCAGAACCTGCTAAACTTGGTCCTATAAAAACTGAGAAAATAGAGAGACCTCCTCCGTTACTTATACCATGTAACCTGATGGGTACACGACAAAATGGCACAGAGAAGGGGCCAGAAAAAGGGACCTCGGGTAGTACGGATAGTATAGGAGAGAGTGGGAAAGAGGAGATACTGGAAAATATTCTGTCATGGCAGATGTTGACACCTGAAGCTTTAGAACAACTCCCTACCCCACCGGCTTTGTTGTATGGTGCTCATCATCTATTGAGAATGTTTGGTAAGTTTATTATAGAAATAGATTTGATATCTTTTTATGCCACCGTGTAAACAATACAGTGGTGTCCATAGTTTAGTGGTTCTTTGGCGTGGCCTTAGTGTAGTTGGTAGCTCACCTGCCTCTCACTGGAGAGGTCCAGAGTTCAATAAACGGTGACTGCAAATATAATTTCGAACAAAAATGTCACCTATCAATGGTTTTATATCATTAAACTATGTGGACGAGCAACTTGAGGCTCGGTTAGGGTGTTGTGGTAGTACTGGTATGAGAAACGACAGGTATCCTTGGTTGGGTGCTCCAACCACAGCGATATGACCATAGCAGTTATTAACTTCATAAACCCCAATAAACCAAAAAAAAACCAAACAAGCCGAGTTCTTAGCTTCTCACTGGCCCACACCTTCTGCATTAGTACTGGTGTGTTTCCCAGTAAGCAGAATTGAGAGGGAACTAAATAAGCTTTTAGCTTTCATCCCAATCAATGTAAAACAAATAAGTTTATGAATAATAATAGACTTGTAATAGAGTGCATTATAATCACATATTATTTCTGCCCTTTTTGTCTCTGTTTTGGGAAAAGTTAGAATTGGTGATCATAATCATAAGTGATGAGATGTTCACACTTCACTCAAGGATCCCTTTAATGCCCTGTCAGTTTTCAGTCAAGGTCAAATATTGGGGCAATTTATTAAGATACATTATTTTGTAGAATATGTTTTGTCATGATTATGTTATTTATTTTCCAGTAAAACTACCAGATTTGTTGTCTCAGATGGAGATGGATGAACATAAAGTTGGTGTCCTCACTAAACTTCTTAAACAGTTTGTCATGTAAGTCTCTCTTTCATTTAACCTTTCCCAAAAGGCAAATTTTCAAAATTTCCATTGCAAAAGCTGCTGCAGACGACAAGTGGACCTTTTTTAAGATATAATTTGTGTACAATATAGCACAGAAGATATTGAGACTAAAGGAGACACTGCTGGTTATCAGCAGTTTCTTCTTTTGTCTCAATGTTTTCCAAAGCCTTTTCTACTAAGGATGTCAAAACCAGGTCTTGTTTGGGAAGTTAATGCTTTTACAAACATCATCAATTACAACTTATAAATCAAATAGCTGCTACGGATGTCAAACAGGTAACATAGGTGAGAATTGTGTACAATGGATGAACATAAAGTTGGAGTCCTCACTAAACTTCTCAAACAGTTTGTCATGTAAAGTCTCTGTTTTGTAAACCTTTTTACATACAAATCCTCTTATTGACTTCGAAGACAAATGGAATGGCTTAAGTTCCAATATTTTGAGAATGCTTCAACACTGGGGGATATCTTTCCTTTCTTGATGAAAGTACTAACCTTTGCACACATATGGTCCACAGAATATAATGTCTTCCAATAGATATAACATTTTTCCTTATAAAAACAATCATTTTCTAAGATGGCTGCCTTTTCTGAAGATAAACTGATGTTTACATATAATTTTACTTATTTACCCTATTTTATGTTATGGGAAAGTTTTTGACTGTTGTTGTTTTCTGATGGCAAAATATTAGGGATGGGAACGAGTACTCGATTAATCGAGTACTCGATCGAACGTCCGAGTATCGATTACCAATATCACTAATCGAGTAATCGGAAAGAAAAAATAATATCAGCAGAAAAATGAAAATTCGTTTCCAAATATCGATCGCTCTTTTCCAACACTGTACCGTGCAAAGGGTAGAGTATGTAGCCTATAACACCTGGTCGTCTGCCGATTATCTAATCCCTCCATTTTGTCCTAATTTGCAATCAAGTGCCAACAGCTATTGTTCTCGCTGTCAAACAATGTCATAAATTTTCACACCTTCGCCGCTCCTTACTCTGATTTTGGACGTTGCATTTTAATTGGACGTCCGTAAGATTTACCGTAGAGTTGATTGGTTAATGCAATATTCGATCAGCCGATTATTGGATTGTTGTTAAGATTACCTCAAAATTGTCATTTGTTTCTCGAAAAAGAAGCATATTATTTGCGATTACACACAAATAAATTCAAGAAAGTCTAACAATGCCTCCCTCTAAGTCTATAGTGACTTGTGTATATCTGACAACACGCGTAAATATAACGGACGCATTTGAGATAAATAACAACGACAAACTTGCGGATTTTTTTATTTTCATGAGTTTTATGGAAAGATTTTGGCACTCTCTGTAATTCTCACGGCATATCTAACAATTTTCCATTTTCCTCAAAGTACAGATCAAATGTCATCTAATGAGATATTTATACCGAAGATATGCTGCATAAAGCACTTATGAAGATGTTTGAAAACACCAATGCTATAACCAAAAGACGATGTTTCTTTCCGAGTACTCGATCGGGAGGGTGACCGAGTACTCGATTAGTAAAATTGGTACTCGTTACCATCCCTACAAAATATGAATGAAATAATACTGCAGGTTGATAGCTTTGAATAATCAGCAAATATAACTCAATCAGTTGGTGCAATACTGTTTTAATTACATATAGTTCTGTATGCCTTGACAATAGTCTTTTGCTGACCAAATGTATAATTGCCGTAAATTTGAATACATAATGATTAATCATTTTCCGTTTTTACATTCACAGATACCTGTCAGAACACACTATAGAACTGTTTCCAGAGACATCGTATGTGGCAGCGAGTGATGTGTAATGTGTCTCATCTTGTGTTACCTTACTATTCACTTGCATAGAAAATCTCAACACTCTCCTGAATAAACTTGTGTTCTATCGTCCCTTATAGAAAAATAAACTTGGGAAAATATTGAGGCAGAATAAGAAAAGTGTCTCTTTTCAACAAAAACCTCGTAACTGCAGCTTGTTTTGAGCTGCAGTTACGAGATTTTTGTTGAAAAGTAGCAAAATGCTGGTAACTAGCATTTTCTTCTTTTGCCTCAATATTTCAGCTCTCTACCATACACAAATCCTATTATTATCAACATCCATTTTGTAGTCTTATCTGTCTTCAAATTGGGCACACTATAGAACTGTTCCCAGAGACATCGTATATAGCAGCTAGTGATGTTTAATGTATCTCATCATTTGTGGTTTTGCTGCTCTATTGTTACCCAACTGCTGCAGACGACAGAATAGATGTTAATAATGATAAAATTCGTAATATGAATATAGCACAGAAAATATTGAGTCAAAAGGAGAAAATGCTGATTATCAGCATTTTCTTCTTTTCCTTCAATTTTTTATCAACAAATTTCTGTTGGGGACATCATTTCTTTGGAGTTGCCTACTGTTGTGTGTTGCAGACCATAAGACTTATTAATTCCTTTCTCAATCAAATATGAAGGAAATACCAATACATCACAAGCAATTTCTTCATTCCCCACAATGTTTAAATTCAGACAGAATAAATATGTAATATTTGGTTCACTTGAAATTTATGTCTTTGAATTTGGACCAATCTAGAATTTTGCAGTCGGGTAACGGGTTGATTTGTTTTGATGTTTCACACAATGTTGTTTTCTCATGTTCTCAGTCATTTCTTGTCATAATCATTTCACATAATTAGAGGCCATCTTGGTGAAATGATGTGTCCAGATTGTGTAAACTGCTGAACCCTTTTGAAAACGAAAACGTGTTACACTGGTTTGATTTCTTCAAAGCTGAAGCGGAATACAAAAATAATATTAATAAAAATAAATTTTGTCTTTATATTAGCATAGAAAATGTTGAGGCAGGCAAAAGATAAAATGCTGATAATTGATGTCATCTTCTTCTGCCTCTGTATTCCTGAGCCTTTTCTATCAGGGATGTGGAATTCAGGCCTCATTTAGTAAAGGGTTAAATTTGTTTAAGTGCAACATTGCATCGGAAATAAGTTGTCTTTTTCTTTTCACCTGGGTGTTTTTGCAATGCTTACATTATAACATACACAAATAAAGACTTGTTCCAAAATAAGTATTTTGTTCAGCATATATTTGGGTGTGATGTAGATGCAGAATTTTGTTTGACAGGCTTTAACAAACCAAGACGGTCCTATGAACTCACATATCATTCATGTTCATATCATGTATATTTCAATTTAAGTCTGCTGGCTCAGAAAGTTCATTTTCATATCACCAATCATGTTTTAAAAAAACAAGAGATTAATTCAGATCTTAATCTGTAACTTAGACTTACTCTTTTCCAAACAGGTCATGCTTTTGATATCTCTTAATCCAAAAGCATTTCTCCTCCCCTATCAATGCTGTTTGTGAAATTTTGTACATGTATTTTTAAGTAACATTTATTTTGCTGCCTACAATTGAATTACGACTTGTCTGAAATACTGCTCTTTGGGCAAGGATTAAGGATGTTTATTAAATTTCTACCAAAATGGGCACATGTATGAGTACAGAGCTTTTTAGGCTGTTTCGGTTTTCAACCTAGTAGTCCTGATGCCCAGGGAAACACATTGAAAAAAAGACTCAGATATGATTCCAGATGTGATTTTTAACCCTTTCCCAAACAGCAAATAATTCAGACTCTTCCAATGTGATATTTTCTGAAGACAGGAAAATGGAAGTAGGTGAAGAAAGGATTTTTATACAATGCAGTTTAGAAAATATTGAGGCGAAAGGAAAAAATGCTGGTCACCAGCATTTTCTTCTTCTGCCTCAATGTTTTCCAAAGCCCCTTCTTCTAATAACATCAAAACCAAGTCTGATTGAACAAACCATCTTGAATGGATGAGAATACAAGCATGTCTCGGTCATTCTGCTTGCATGTAAGTTTGTTTAGAATCAACAGTATTCATGGTCAGTGGGGATCCAGATTTTTTCTAAATTACACATGGGGTGTGGGTTCGTTTTCCTATTATTACACAATTTTGACTGAATTTCTGCTTGAAAATTAAATAAATAGGCTACAGCAGGGGTTCGTTTGAACCCCCCAAACCCCCTCTGGATCTACTGATGGCTCATTGTTGTCCCAAGCCCAATAAGCTGTACGGGCATCACATTGTGTAAATGTTTGAATTTTATATTTGGATAAATTACATTGGTTTTGTATTGCATAAAATTGTCATTCATCGAATTAAATTGCATTTACATTTGTAGATTAATGTTTCATTCCTTTATGTGCTTCCCTTTCTGTTTCCTGAACTAGAATGATTTTCCAACATAAAAGAAAGAGCATATGAGTTTGTTGAGAGAATAAATTGCTGGTAATGAGAAGTTGCAAATTGTTGTTCAGTGTGTTTGATAACACAATCATGGGAAGGTGTTTCAGAATTTGTTGAATTCTACTCTTAATTCATTAAACCACTTTCGAAAAAAGTCATGTTCAAAAGTCCTTTTATTAGATGTCCCTCATTAAAAGTGTTGTGCAATTATCGATGTGCCAATTGATTTCCCACCGTTAATTTTGTGATGATATCCTGAACAAACTGTTTTTGGGTATACTAGAATCAAGAAACGTCAAGTTGTACACCGGTATTAGAATGCAGCCATAGCGAAGTTGGTAGAGCCTCGGACTCAATCGACCATTCTTGTACTGTCATACGCCCTCGCGAGCATTTTAGACAGGTTAGCGCTGTCGAGCAAATGTTAGTTAGTAGGAAAAATATTAAGGTAGGAGACTAGGTGAAGATGATATAAGTGTTAAAGACGAAAGTTTAAAAGCAGGTTAAAAACAAGTCGATTATGGTTTTTAGAGCTGCAGTTTATATATTGCAGACTTGAAAGACTCAGTCTTGTAAACCTTAAACCTTTCCCAAACAGCAAACACTAAGTGTGGTCTAATTTTAAAGTTGCTGTAGATGACAAAATTGATGTTAATTAAGCTTTTTGCGTACAATATAGCATAGAAAATATTGATGCAAAATAAGAAAATGCTTGTTATCAGCATTTTCTTTTGCCTTAATAATTTCTCAAGCCTTTTCTATAGTGACGTCAAAATCAGGTCTTGTTTGGAAAAGGGTAAAATTGTACAGATGGGGATCCGTACCTTATACTCGGCCAGACGGATTCATTCCGACATCTGCCTCTCCAAATGCAATGGATTTTGTCCTGAAAATAGACTCTGTTTACTGTTATGTTATACATATAATGTATTTTGATAGACCGTCAGTGTTGTTATAAAATATCTTAACTACGGCTTATGTCAAGTCGTATTTACGAACTTATATTATAACACCTGGGAAATATTGTTTGTCCGAAATTACGCCACGGTTAACTAGATAAATTGTTCCTTATTGACGGATAAACGTAAAATCTGGTGGGATTAGCAATTTAGCAGCTGGAGGCTCAAAAAGGATATGGTAACACTGATGATTGACATACCACACATCCTTGATAATGTACTCTAGTCGCATAATGACTGTAATATTGTCCTGTAAGGAACGTTTAACCCTTTCCCAAACAAGAGCTGGTTTTGACGGCCCTAATAGAAAAGGCTTGGGAAAACATTGAAACAAAAGAAGAAACTGCTGATAACCAACAGTTTCTCCTTTTGTCTCAATATTTTCTGAGCCATATTTTACACAAATCCTATCTTTAATAACACATTTTTCTCATTTGCAGCTTTTTTTTTATTGGATCACCCTAATATTTTGTCGTTTGGGAAAGGGTTAAACCAAGGATTTCTTTGATATTACCGAGCTCGACGTAAATCACCATTGGTGCTGAATTATTTATCTTTACATTGGTTTTGCGCTAAGTCGCCTAACTGGAGAAAGGCAACGCATTACCAATTACCAAACGGCAAAATTTTAGACCGGTTCAAATATGTTGCAGACGACAGTGCTTAGATCTATCAAGTGAATGAAACTGCATTTTGGTGAACATGGGCAGAAAACATTGTGGGAAATGAAAACTGCTTATCCACGATGTTCTTCTATAGCTTATTGATAACCCGTAGAACACTAAAAAAGCAGCATGGATCTTGATCCGAATGTACTTAAACCTTTCCAAAACAAGACCTTGTTTTGACGTCCTTTAGAAAATAGGCATGAGAAAACATTAGGACAAAAGAAGAAAATGCTGAAAATCAGCATTTCCCCTTTTTCCTCAATATTTTCTGAGCTGTATTATACACAAATTTTATCTTTGCTGACATCCATTTTGCCGTCTGCAGCAACTTTCAGGCTAGACCGCCTGAATTCTTTGCCGCTTGGGAAAGGGTTAAAATGTTTCCAGGACACTGTTTCACATCGCGGCTCTTTTCTATTCCTTCTTATCAAGCACGTAAATACAGCATTCGTAAATTGGGAAAAATACCTGCAAAATTGCTTTATCAGATTCAGTTAAGATAATTGATAAATTCAATTTCTGGATGCGCGAGAAATGACCGAAAGGGTTGGTTATTTTGTTTCTGTAGTTAATCTCTATGTTTCAATTTTTTTACGTTATACCCATTCCCAAACGATAACATTTTTGGCCGGTCAAAATTCAAAATAGACTGAGAAGCAGAATGTAAATTCGCTGTGATACAGTGAAATTTATACAGGAAAAGACATAAAATACTGGAAATCTGCATTTTCTTCTTGTTCTTCAATATTTTTCCACGCTGTAATGAAAACATGTGCACCAAAAAGCGTCATTGTTTGGGAAAGGGTTAATGCCTTTAATGTTCTGTCGTTACCGATAGAAAGCAGGGTAAAATAATTAGTCAAATCTCATATTACGTTTGTATCAACTTGCAAATCGTTTATGACACAAGCATCATCGAAACGCATTTCCGAATACCATGAATCCGGGAACAACAATATTTTCTACCATTTAAAAGTTATACACCAATGTCATCTTTATCAAGTTCAAGTTTATTCAAACAAAGTTATACATATACTGAGAGGCAAAAATAAGTATACACCCTGGTTCATCCACGTTTTCTGAGAAAACAATTAATAGATTATGAACGATTTTCAAACCTCGCCGAAGGTGGTCGTTTATTGATGTAACCTTGTTCGCCCATCGGTCTATCTGTCCTTTTTCCGTTGCAAATGTGTTGCATATCAAACAGCGTCATCGAAAAAGGGACATAAATCAATGAATTAATGCAAGCATTCACGTTGACACAACCCTTACACTTATGGACGGATTTGGATAAAAATTTCACAGAATGTGCCTACTCACCTAGAAACCTGCGTACATTGTTAGTGCTTTTCCGTATTACGATGCGTCACGGCAAAGGGGGGGGGGGCTTGATACAAACAAGTTATCTGACATAACTTCTTCTAAATTTTTTTGTCGGATTTTGATAAAAATTGCGCAGAATGTTCCTAGCCACCTGACTAAGTGTATAGAGTGTCATGTTTCTTTCGCACCATGCTGCGTCATAGAAAAATGGGTCTTATTGCAAAAAAGAGACATATTGATCAAATTCAACCAGCCAGTGAGAATTGTGTTTTAATGTTAGAGAAAATTTAACGTTGTGATTTGTTGTGATAAAAAATGAAGAAATTAAAAACGGATTAACAGCAATATTTGATGATCCACTAAGTCGCACGTGCAAAGTTTGCAAAATCGGCATGTCACAACAGTATGGGTAAGCAAGAAATTTTAGCTGAAATCTATTAATACTGTATTATTGGTCTATGAGTAGAAATGAAATGTACAAAATTTTGAGTCGATATGATGGAAAATAAGCGAGATATTGACAAACAAAAAGTGTATATTTTCTTTTGCCTCTCAGTATATATAGAAGTACATCGTCTTCGATAATTTCATCTGTCTTTTTCATTAAGAAAGTCGATTAAAGTGACATTTCACATTTATTTCATTTTTTAAAAGTATGTCTTGATGCAAAGATTGTTTATTCTAATGCGTAGAAACGCTATCAGTTTTTTTAAGTTGTTATCTATAAGCGAAAAATATGCCTTCAAAGTTGAGACAGAAATGACAAATTCTATATAAATCTGAACTGTTGTCCACAACAATTTGTTTAATTTTCGCACAAAAATATTTATTTCTCGTAAACGGTTCAATATTTTGGCTTGAAATTTTCAGAATGTTCATAAGAAAACATGCTCTTTCAGATAGAATAAAAGTAAAATTTATGTAAAAATAATCGTGAAATGTCACTTTAAAGATTGTTGGTGGATACCATATCCCCGGTGGGAAACCATTACATGTAAATATTTCAACCAACACATTTTTTTGAGACATTTCATTAATATTTTTTTTTCACTGACACAAAAAATGATATACTAAGCACAAAAATATAGGGATAATGAAACTCAATGACAAATAAGAATTAAAATTTTAAGTTTCTGGGAATTTGTTATACTTATTTTGGTAAAACTAGTATTACTTATGCTTTGTGTGAAAATATTGTGCAGTCACAGGTCGTTGATTTCATAACATAGGCATATACACTAAAGAGGGGTCAGCATTGAAAAATCACAAATGGGCCAAATTTGTGCATACACATGCGATTTCCGCATTTCTGAATGAAAACTAAACAGTACACATTCGCAAACAAGTCCTTAGCTGTGGAAAGATGGTTCTGCATTGTCGTCTAACCGACCGCCAACACTGGCAGATGTAGGAAAGCTCGAGCTTGCAGTTAACCAAACTGATGTTGTATTGAGGATTGCTGTGTCACAAAGCGTATAATTGTGGGTCTGCATTGACCAAGCAACCGATCGGCGCGTTATTATGTTCTTTCGCTATCATAGAGATTTTAAGTTTACTTATTGAAAATAAGCCGCATCAACATACCGGGATTTTTCAGGACCACTTTAAACATGCAGGCATCCAAGTACAGGGATAATCTCAAGAAACACAGACTTGGACCCTACATTGTAAGTCGTATACGCAGTATTGACACTAATATGCGATTTTCGAAACAGACGGTACTGCTACATTCGCCCGATGATTAACCAGTCTATGATAGTGCGACCGAAAACCTTTTGAATTTTTGTTCTTTAAGATGTTAAGGAACAAGTTTATTGAAGAAATTTGGGAAAATTTTGGAAATTTCGTGGTAAAAAATTAAACCAATTCCAATATCCCTATATTGTTGTGCTTAGTATATTATTTAAACACATTAGAATAACCAATCTTAGTACTAAGAGTACTTCAAGGTCGTTTCAAATTGAAAGTGTCTGCATACAAAAAAATTGAGCCTGGATCTGGAAAAGGGCCCTTTAAGGCTTTTGAGCCCAACCTGGTTCCAGATCAGCCTGCGTATACATGCAGTCTGACCAGGAACCATGTTGTTCTCCAATAGCTTCGCAATGGTCCTTAGTGACTGTATGAGAGTAATATGGATCTATGTCAGAATGCACCTAGGCATATCCTGGTATTCTATACATGGCTGTCTCAAATGCTATAAGGGGCGTTTTTTCCAGATCCTGGCTCAATTGTATTACCAAATGAGGGATGTGTGTTTACAACAGCAAGGAGAGGACTGAGATGCAAGTAGAAGATGCTATATTTCAGTATTTTCTTTTTCTTTATTATTTTTTTTTTATCAGATTTCTTTATAATTCATAGACATGTCAAAACTAAAGCTTGCCTGACAAAGAGACAATAGAAATCAACGTCATATATGCTATCATTTTGAAAATCGCAGGATCGGTGCTTTTTAAACATCCATTCAATAATTGTTTGTAGCTTTGCCAACAAGGGCCTAAACTTTCAAAACATATCCACGAATCAGCAATTTAGGAGTCTGGGATTTTTATTTACTTCAACAATACGCTTGTGGTATATTTGCTTGGTTGTCTATATAGAGCCAAAAATGCAGATTTCTTGGGGCATCATCGGATTTATTTTCGTGTACTCTGGTATTGCTTGTGGACAAAATGCAAGTGAGAGTGAGAAAGCCGTTCAATTAGAAGATGGTGCCTCCCTTCTACGTATGGGTACCTTGTTCGATAACCCACTATTGCGGATGCTTGGCAAGGTCTTTATGCACACCGAGACGTTAGTTGGACAAGCTAAGAATGAGATCTTCGAGAATTTATGTGACCTGCATCCCTGTTCGCCTTGGTCTGAATGGTCAGGCTGCTCCGCTGAAGAATCTAACTCGTTTGGTATTCAGACCCGAAACCGTGACTGTGGCGTGGACTCTCCGTTCTGTATACAGCCTAGAGTCAGGGACGAGGAACCCACCAAAGAACAAAAGACGAGGATCTGCGAGGGCGGTTGTCCCAAAAACTTTACTCTATCGTCTAATGGATTTTGCTTGCAGTTCTTCAAAGAACAAGTAAACAAGTACAAAGCCGATGAGATTTGTGCTGCCAATGACGCGTACGTCGTGAATATAAACAGCGAAAAGAAATCAAAGGCCGTACACGAGCTTCTGGACAAGAAGAAAATAACCTCGGAAACGATCTGGATCGACGGTAGACGGACAAGCAGATACTCCTACACATGGACGTTCCAATACGAGGCCGACAGCGTGTGGACCAATTGGTACAGTGGACAGCCGGGTAACTACCAGTTCTGTCGGGTCGAGGAGAATTCGCCCCGCAGATGGTTCGACCGGGACTGCAGCAGGACGTATTATTTTGTGTGCGAGTACAAGAGAAAACGGGCTTAACGTGTTCTGTAACGAAATAAGACATTGTTTGTTAAAATAAGAAAAGAAAATAGTTACAGAAAAGAAGACACATAGTTGTTTTTGTAGGATTAACATATATATGATTGTGTAAGACAGCTTTTTTTCTTCATTGTTTTGTTTGTGTAAAAGTATCAGAGAAACGAACGGGCTTAAAATAGCCAATGGGAATGTGCTTAGTGATAAACCTTTTTTCAAACAAAATTTGAAAGCACCTTTTTCAGCCAAACACTGGAAATTTGGATATGAATTGAATATCGTCGCTAATGTTTTTTTCTTTACAATGGTAGGCCTACTCTGTATTGTTGCTTCTAGTTGTTTTTGCATTGTATTCATTTACAGATTTATTTGGACCTAGTATAGCAAAAAAGTCACACTGTCTTTGTTATAAATATTTTCTATTCTATATCGATATTCTATCTTTATCAACATCAATTTTCTCGTCTGCAGCAACTTTCAAATTGGAACAGTGTGAAATGTTGCTGCTTCACCGGCAGAAGTCACGTTACTTTATTATGATATACTTTCCTTACTTCGGAAGGTTCGGAAAGTTTTTTTACAATTTCGTTTAACCCTTCCCTAAACAACAAGCTTTAGGACAGTCCAATTTCGAAGATGCTGCAGACAACTAAATTAATGTGAATAAAGTTTGGATTTGTTTATATAGTAGCACAGAAAGTAATGAGACAAAAGAAAAAATGCTTGTTACAAGCATTTTTTTCTTTTGCCTCAATGTTTCAAGTATTTTCAATTATGGACGTCAAAACGAGGTCTTGTTTGGGAAAGGGCTAAATACTTTATCCTCCATTTCGATAACCTACCAACGTATCCATCTTGCTCTCCAATCTATTTTAATTTGTTACAAAGATTTCACTCCAGTTCTTTGTCAAAGCTTAGATCATTCGTGAAAAGATCCAAGGAAAATATATCACGACATGCGACAGAAAACGTTTGAAAAAGAAAATCACTTTTGACGAATGTTCTCAACCTTAACAAGAAAATTGAGAGGATGTTTTGGTATTAAAATAAATCAGAAAGTATATGGAAAAAGAAAACCACGAATGTTCTCAGCCTGAACAAGATAATTAAGGGGATGTCTTGGTATCAAAATAAATCGAAGAGTATGTCGGATATTTCATAGTTCATTCAAAACGGGAAAAGGGTAGGCATATTTAAATATAAATTACCGAAAAGTGCATTCTTATCGAGCGTGTTCGTTGACAAATGTCATAATAAAGTCATGCGACTATTACCTCCGCGTGTTTGAGAAAGGTTAACAATTATTTGACAGCCTCTGGTTTTCTTGATACCAAAGTCCTACTGTAAATTCTGTAATAAATCTATCAAATATGACCCGTTGTCCCAAAGTAACCTGTCCCGTGGGTTATGTGTCTCCGGGGACACGCAGTATTTTGATTCAACCGACGGTGACTCAATTAACGTCAGCAGCATACCGTTATAATGGATTCCTTTTTTATCTACTTTTGCACTTTGTTTCTAGATCTAGTAGGAATTTTTTCCTCCCGACGTTTTTAAGCGACCAACGTCGCAATTCCCATTATATTTAGGGGGGGGGGGGGCAGCTAGGCTGTCGAAAATGCAAATGGCACAATAAATACAAACCAGAAATAACGTATGAAATTACCAACCTGAAGGGGTAGATCACTTGCGTCCATTGTTAGCACTCATCAAGCTTTATTAAGTTTTAACATCCAAGCCAATTGATAACGTGCAGCCCGTTTTTATTGTCCTTGTTTTTGTATTGTAACGGCTACATATGCCCAACCTTCAAAAATCAATTACGTCAGAGGTACGTCATCTGTGCTCAGCGAGATTCAACACACCGGACAACTGACTGCGTCGAAAGTTTGCGAAGACAGATTCGGCATCTGATGTCATGTGCATAGTAGGTCAAATGAATTTACTTTACAAATTAACGAAAGGATCTTTTGTATTCTACAGTTGATAAATACGCGTATAAATGTTCAGTGTTTGTACAAAATAAATATTTCCACGTATCCCTCGCAAATAAGGTCACAGTCATCGACACAGCCGGTTGTACGGTGTGTTAATACCGCGGAGGTGCGTCTAGTTGACCTTGACTTTGTCTCGTTTTGAAGTAAAAATAGAATGTGTAAACACGCTTGTAAAGGATTGATCTGTAGCAAAGGAAAGGTGGTTATTCGCCGTGTTTGAGGTTTTTATGCATTGCAAATTGTTTTTCCATGCACAAATAGATCTATGAGTTCCCGAACAGTTCGGAAGCATAAAAACCTAGAATGGGCCCCTTTAAGGGCACGATAAGCAAGTCGCTTCAAAAATGAGCTTGGAGTCGAAACAGGTTTATATGTGACATTTGGGAACAAATGGATTTCGATCAACCTGTGCATATGCACAGTCTGATCAAGATCCATATTGTTCTCTGACATATTCTTTATTACCTGTAGCAACTGTAGGTCAACAAGATATGATTTTGGGGGTAATTTAAAGTCTACCTGGTCTGGGAAAACCATTGAGGCGATAGAAGAAATTCCTGATAACCAACATTCTCCTTTTTGCCTAAATATATTTCTGCGATATTTGGTACAGATATCCATTTTGTTATTAATTTATTATCGTTCATTTTGCTTCAGCTTTCAAAATCGTTTGTCGTTAAGGAAAGGGTTAAGCCAAATAGCTTACTTTTAGAATAATCCAAATTGACGGAATACACAGACACATGCAGACGCTATTAAGAGTCATAGAAGTTTATTTCGATTAGGCTGGAAAAAAACATGGAAAAACAAAGAAATTGGGAAAATGTTATTCATCAGCACTGTTTTTTTCTCTCTCAATGTTTTCTAAAGCCTATATTATTACGGCCGTCAAAACCAGGTCTTGTTCGGCAAATAAAAAATCAAGTAAAGTGACGCTATGTCACTTATATAAACCATATGTTAAGGATTAATATCGTGCATTTATTTAAAAACAACATTTTTCCTACTGATCAAAACCTCTGATAAGCAGAAATATTGTGAGAAAGTTTATAAAATGCCTGTTGAGTTAATAATGAGGGGCGTTAAATATGTTCTCAGATTAAGATAAATCTGTCATTTTGATAAACAATCCCCGACTTTGACGTCCTAAGTTGCACAATGTAGTCAAAAAAGCATTGAGAGAAAATAAGAAAGTGCTGAGCACCATCATTTTCTCCCAATGCTTTATATTCTATAATATACATTTTTATACACAACGTTACATTTAATTTTTGTGCAAGTGTCATATATGAAACATGCCTGCTTCAAATCATAATATTGCTATGAAACTTTGAATATTGCTTTTAAGACAATAATATCATCTTTATAAATAAAGTGTAATTTACATAGTGTAGACATAAGTCATACTATCGTGCCCGGATTATAATGACGCTTTCCATTCATGCATACAATGTATAGAAATAAGTAGGGAAAGTCAAACCATTGACAATGTTGGCATTTCTCCAAAGAAAATTGTTATAGAAACGTGACCCGTCGCGCTAAAAGGGACCTTATCGGGTGTGTGAAAAATATCGACCCTAGTCAGTCTGCGCAGTCAGCGCAGCCAGACTAGGGCCGACACTTTTCACGTTTACGTAATTTTCTAAATCCAGAAGGTTTCCCTTGTCTTACTTTATGTTCATTTTTCGCATACGGGATCGGATTGACATATGATGAGTCTGACAAGTTTGTCAAAATTTGGATTTTGGGTATTCGGATAAGGTCCCTTTTAGCGTGACGGGTCACAAATATGTATCATGCATTTGTATTTCTTGGACAAGACCTCCCTACTTTATAAGATAATTATAATTAACCGATTAAGTGGAAAAGCTCTGCATGTGGATGTATACTGACAGGGCTTTGGTATCATGTTTGTAACGCGGACAGAACTTTATATAACACCCCTCATTTTGACACACGGTAGGAATTTCCGAGAATATAGATCTGCGGAAACACAGTTTGTCATTTAATTTACCGGATTATATTCACAAGCTTGTATAAGTTGAAGCAAATAGCCTACGTAAAGACAAAATGCAGCTTTTGTGGAGAACCGCTGGATTTATTTGTCTGTTTGTTAGCCTTAGTCTCGGAGAAGGTACAAAAGAGAAAGCTGTGGAATTAAAAGATGGTGCCTCCCTTCTACGTATGGGTACCTTGTTCGATAACCCACTGTTACGAATGCTTGGCAAGGTCTTTATGCACACCGAGGGTTTAGTTGGACAAGCAAAGAACGAGATCTTCGAAGATTTATGTGACCTGCATCCCTGCTCGCCTTGGTCTGAATGGTCTAACTGCACCAGTGAGAAATACAATGTGTTCGGGATTCAAACTCGTAAACGACAATGTGGTGTGGATTCGCCATTTTGTCTGCAGCCTCGAGTCAAAGACGAAAAACCGAGAGAGGAACAGGGGACCCAAATTTGTGAAGGTTTCTGCCCTGAGAACTACACACTGTTGTCGAGCGGTTATTGTCTGAAATATTATTCAGAATCGGTCAACAAAGAAAATGCTGACGAAATATGCGCAGACGACCACGCTTTCGTCATAAACATCAATAGCAAATCGAAATCGGATGCTCTGCACGAAATGCTCACAAAGGAAGGGGTCGGCTCCGAGACGATCTGGATCGACGGCAGGAGAAAGGATATTTACTCATCCTGGAGTTTCAAGTACGAATCTGCGCCGGACCAATGGACCAACTGGTACAGCGGGGAACCATCCGATAGTGGGAACCAGTATTGCAGGGTCGAGGAGAATTCGCCCCGAAAATGGTTCGACCGTAACTGTGACGGGCCGTACTTCTTCGTGTGCGAAAAACCAAGAAAATAGACTTTTTTTAGAGAAGGCAAAACGATAAGACTTTTCCAGTAAAAGTTCAAGACGATAGATGACAGTACATTTACACAAAATTATGTTATCACATCTCACTAAAACAATCTGTTTTTGATTTCGAGTTTGATACGTCTTTACAGTAACCTATTCCCACGTATAGTCCATGAGCCAGACAACTTTTTATTACCACTTGGAGGGAGTAATTCTTATTGTACTTTCTGAGTACTTTGATATGTGTAGTTAACTAATTGGTATGATAGCAGTCCGAAATTGGTAGCTTATGCCGAGAAAATCACGACTTTCTGAACCCACCCTATTTCTAGTCTGTCACAAATGAAAAAGTTGATGCGATTTCTTTTGGACGTGTATGATAAATTAAAAATTTGTTCGTGAATTTGTTCTATACCCAAACAATCTTTGGGGACTTACTTTCAGTCTCATTTGATCAAAACTCAGTTATATGACCTTTCTAGACTATAATTCAGAAAACAATATACCGGCCCCTTCGTCGAACGTAATACACACATTTTTGTTTGACAGTTTTTCACTTTTCAGAAGCCAAAATGCCTCTTGCTACATATAAGGACTCACAAATATAATTCTTGATGTCTAGCAATTGATTCAAGCCAGATTCGTGACACAAAAACCTTGGAAAGAGCCCCGAGAGACAAAAGAAAAAATGACAGATTCGTACCCTGAAATGTTCGTACCTACATTTGAATACGGATTCTCAGTGTTTCAAGCTGTTTTAGGTGGTCCTTTTGCATTGCCATTGTTCCCAATTTATTCCAAAACATTGTTTAAAGCATTAATGGTCGTTTTGTGTACAAATATTAAGAATTCGGTGAAAAAATGGGAATTTACATTACTAAACAAAACTGAACACACATGCATGGTTATTTTAACTTTATTTAACAATGAACAACTGATTTGATTTAAATTAGAAGTTCTACATTAGAAAATCATATATTTGTAATGAAATAAATATCATATATTTGTATTAATTATGTCGTTCGCAACCAAATTAATAGATTTTTAAATGGGGTAATTCTAGTGTAAATACAAGGCGACAAACTCTTATGTCAATACACCTATATTAAACCTTATAATTGTGCATCATATATACGAAATAACTCGTTGATTTATTTCTAAGTACATAACATCATTCTTTTAATAAATGGGCATTCAAAGCAAGTGTCATTTGCTTTGAAATACACGTATAGCCTGTGGTTGATATAATGAATTGATGATTTAAATTACGTTTTGCATTTATAAATATATCATCTGGACACGTTAAGTATGAGCGTATTCTTACGCATAATTACATCTATTTCTTGTTAAAAGATTAGAATACTGTAAATGGATACCTTTTTCATTTTTCAAGAATACGATTGAGGTTTGGAAGTGCAAAAAAAAAAAAGATATTTAGAGTGTACGCAGAGAATACATTTCTTTGTTAAATCTACGAACTGTCTATTTCTAATCTGTCTTGAATATATGACATTGTTTATGATTTGCTGCAAAAACCACAATCATTGCAAAAACACAACAAAAACAAACAAACGTCTGTATATTTTGTATTGAGTTTGAGTCTGGACACGTGAAAAGAAGAGCAGTTTTAAGCCCAATGGTCGTGTTACATTATATCAAATCGCCGCCCATCTACGTCTGTCTGTAAGTAAATTCTTGTCATCTCTGCTCTTCCTACATTAACTACAGGATACGATCTATAGTAATAGTGTGGATACTACCTATTGTAGTTTGTTTCAAAATAGTCGTTGGTTTCTGAGGTACCTGTTAACGAATTTAATGCATTTACTATCACTGACAAGCCCTTTAGTATGTTTAAGCAAAAAGCCGGTTAAGAATAATGTTAGTATATGTTTGACTTGAACAGATTAAATACGTTATCTTTTTGTCTATTATATTGAATTGGCACGGATTTTAAGAAATAGCACTGATAAAAATTTCTTCACCAACACAGCCTTTAAACTGTCAGCAAAATAGTTTCATACTAATGGTAGGACTGCTCCGGCAATGATCATTCTGCATGATAAAGCCTACATGTAAATCCACGAGTAGATTTAACATATCAACGCGCGTATTCTTGAAAACTCTCCTTAAGAATCATTTGTAGAGTTGCCCTCGTGATAATGTTATCACTAATTGTGTGATTTCAATTAGGGAGAGGGGACAGAGAAAGAATGAAAGTCCTTTCGTTGTCCCCCAGTTTCATGTATAACTACATATTCCATTACGAGTGAGTTAACCTAAAGACAGGTATATAAATGCTAAATTGAGATGCATGATTTAAAATGGTACTGAAATAAACTTCAACATATTTTCATTTTTTTATTCTTCAAAGAGCATTTCGACTTTTTTTTTTGCTCGATAACAAGAAAATGAAATGCAAAAACTCAACAACGTTCTATGTTTCTGGGTCGCGGCCTTAGCGCAGTTGGTAGCGCATCTGCCTCTCATACGAGAGGTCCCGGGTTCGATACCCGGCCGCGGCAAATACCCTTTCTGACAAAATTGTCACCCACCAATGGGTTTGAAATCGTTAACCTAAGTGGGCGAGCAGGCTCGGTCAGGGTATTGTGGTAGTACTGGTTTGAGAAACAACAGGAATCCATGATAAGGTACTCCAGTCGCCGCGATATGACCCTGGCAGTTGAAAACGGCGTAAAACCCCAATAAACTCAAACTCTATGTTTTTGGGTCATTTGATAACGTTGACAAGTCGACAATATCACGTGAGTGTTCGGACTTTTACATATACTTACATCAACTCTGAAAATCGCGGGGAAAACAATTCTGGTTTTGGTTCCTACTCATAATAAAAGTTTATTCATACAGTGAATATAACCATAAACACATAATTTTAAAAACAACTTTTTGAATGCTTGAAAAGGTCTTTCCAAGGTACAATCTGTCTAAATCTGCTATTCTTTTTAAACGATTTAACTTATCCAGAGTGATGTGCTTTCTAGGAAATATCTGTATAGCTTCGGTTTATGGCATAATAGAGGGTTTTGCTGATTGTGTACTTTGAACGCTTAGAACTTTGTGTGAATGATCATATGCTGTCAGAAATTAAACTAAGACCGCTGGTAATTTGGTTTTGTCCTTCTACAAGTAAGAAACTTTACAAAGAAATGAATGGTGGGATAAAAGAATTCTCGCAAGCACTTAGCATCCCTGATAGCAATAACTATCAAGTGCTGAAGAATGACCAAAGTATTTCATTGTCATGTATTTCAGACGGCATTTTCCGCTCCTCGTTATATCAATATGTCTGTGATTGTACTCGTCTAAATGATGTACAACATTAAGCTTTTTTCAAGAATACCAATTGTTCCAATGCTTTACATAGGTGATTTGATATTGTCTTATTTTGTGATTTTATGCATGCGTAGCCTAAAATCGTTTTGGAAGGGTTGATCATGTGTGATGGGAAAAATCAAAGAATGTAATTGCTGCCAAATGTCATGATACTACATTTCAATAATTTGCTTCGAATGCAAAACATTTGGCTTCAAAAAGCTATTTTGTAACATTTTTCTTTCGGCAAAGGTGCTTGGCAGTACTGTATCCGTGTTGTTTCCTTTTCCTCGAACCATTTCATATATTGAAGTCAAGTACAGTGTATGATTAGACCATAATTATGTACACAGCATGTTAACCCATTACCAAACGACAAAATTTTAGACTGGTTAAAATTCAAAGATGTTGCAGACGACAAGTTAAAGTGAATGAAATTTAACTTTTTTTATCATTTTTGTGTAGAAAGCATTGTGGAAAATAAAGAAACTGTTTGCCACAAGCAATTTCAACATTTTCCACAATGCTTTCCAAAGGCCTTTTCTTTGGGGGCGTCAAAAAGAGTCGCTGTGTGGTAATGGGTTAATATACCTGACAAAATGACAAACACAATTTCCAATTTTCCATACATTACATGTCATGTGCTGTATAGCTTAAAGGATGCCTTGCGAAACATTTGGTGAAATCACTCTCGCCTTTATTTCAAGCTTTTCTTTTCTTCCCAAATAAATAAAACGGGAAAAGCATGTGAGCTGCTTGTAATCACATTAACTTAAGTAATTTTTCATCAAGTGTTATAATATAGTTTTGTATACATTGTACAAATATACTATGAGAGCACTTTGTCTATCCTTCCACTGCAAATATTGAGGTTTTTTTAGACAAAAAGAGGAGGGGCTTTTAAGGGGAACTCATTATTTGCATAGGTTATATTTTTCCATTGAAATATACTAGTATTTTATAGAAACATTACAATCGTATTTCTCCATAGAAATCATTTACACGATATAGCCGTATTGGCTCTTTGTTTGAAACGCTAATAGATGACTCACCGAGTTACGTTAAACACCAAATCTATATGGATTAAAAATTGTTTCAGCACAGGCTATCTGTCAGAACGAGTTCATTAAAAAAATCTCACAATGCCATTCGCTCCAACTAATTCAGTTTCACAATTAGATTTTTTCTCCCTCTCTTTGTCTTCTTTCATCTCATGATGAATTAGCTTTTCTGTGTACTCTTTCAAATAATACATGGGTCTCTACGTATTTAGCATGAGACGGTAGTTGGTATAGTTACTTGTACTGTGTATGCTTTCATGATTTGAAGTAATCTAACATTAAATGAAGAATTTACTTTTAATTATTTGTTTATGTTTTTTTATTACTGATCGGTGGTGATTAAAGAAATTATGCCGACAAAGTCAGTATCATTTTCGTATACAGCCATTTTTGGTTACATCACAAACCACTTACGCCCGGTTGTATAAACTTCGGTTAGCGCTAACTAGTGGTTAAATACATCTTTTGGTTAAATTTCCATATGACAACACAGGTAATTTTAACCAAAGCAGATATTTAACCATGTAGTAAGAGCTAACCAAAGTTTATACGACCGGGCCTCGTTAACAAATAATGCATTTTAGACGTTTTGTAGATCGCACTATTTTCATTAATTGTATTTACAATAAATGTAAATTCTGTGATCAACAAAACGTCTAAAAAGCATTATTTGTTGGATACCAACTGGTTGATGTAACCAAAAATAGCTGGACACGAAAATCATGCTCAAATAATTTATATAATCTGATAACTGTACTAATTTAAAATTCATTTGGATAACAAAACATTCTTTACTTTCCAAAAAGCAACATTCTTTGTTGTTTCTTTTTCTGAAAATTCGAGTGTAAGTGATAGTTCTCTGTGTACACTAAAATCACACAACAAATGACATTTTAAACAAATGTAAAACTTCACAATGTGCTTCTCCAGTCCTTATGTCCATTAAAAATCAAGAATTTGGAGTTAATATAAATGGCCGAACCTAAGCTTTTTTGTTTCACCGGAGATCAAAGGAAAACACTTGTGAGGAAAGTGTACCCATAAAAATAAGTGTTTTCCGGGAGTATTAGCTACCATTCTGACATTGATATAATGAGGAAACAATGTCCTAAGATAACAGACAATTCCCAAATTTCAAAAAGACACGAAACTGGCGTAATCTGTTCAATATGCACTATTATTTGCTCCCCCCAGGGAATTTGAGTCCCAAGTAACTAGTTCTCTGCGTACACTAAATGCATTAAACAAATGTCATTTAGACTACTGCTTAACTTCTCATTGCATTTCCCCATCCTTTATCACGATTAATAATCAAGAGCTTTGCAAAAGTAGTAATGTTCAGGGCTAAACCAATGCACATTTTGTTTCACCAGAGGTCAGAAGAAAATTTTGTGAGTAAAGGGTACCCCTTAAAACAAGTGTTTTTGGGGCATAAGCTACCATTCTGACATTGATATCATAGCTAAACACTGCATTTAGATATTAGACAAATAACAGGTCGCAAACAGATTATAAAATGGCTTTATTTGTCCAAAAAGCACTATTATTTGCCAATTTTCCCTTAGAATTCGAGTCAAAGTCCGAGGTTCTCTGCGTGCACTAAAAGAATGCAATAAATGACAGTTTAGACCACTTTAACCTTTCTCAATGTGCTGCCCTATCCTTTATCCCAATTATAAACCAAGAATTTTGCAAAAAGAGTAATGTTTGGGGCTGAACCAATGCATATTTTATTTCATCAGAAATCAGAAGAAAAATATGTGAGTAAAGGGTACCTCTGAAAATAAGTGTTTTTCGAGGCATAAGCTACCATTCTGGCATTGCTATCATAGTGAAACATTACCCTCAGATGTCAGACTAATCAAAAAGGGCAAAAAGAATTACTCCCTCTGGGTGGTAATAATCGGCCAAAATTCGGGTCCTGGCTCATGGACTAGTAGTGAAGTACTCAAAAGATAAAGGATTTCGAAAATATTGTGGAAAATGAAGAAATTGCTTAGAACAAGCAATTTTTCATTTCATACAATGTTTTCTAATTTCTACCCAGAAATGCGAAAAAGTAAAACTTCGATTACTTGAAATTGTCGTCTGCAACATCTTTGAATTTGGATCTACTTCTTCCGTCTGGTGTTGGACTAATCACATACAATAATACATGCATTAAGTCATCAAAATGTGACGGACTATATTACTCTTTATACGAGACACTAACACGCTGGTGAATCACGTGACACAATAATTTCAGTTAGGCTGATAACTATGGTTTAAAATGCATCACGGTGGTTAATCATGTGGGTCAGAATTTCAGAAAAGCATTATTTTTAATACTCGACAAAAAATTCGGTTTGAAGAAGATGAGATGGATAAATGCAAGGAATAATCTGGACGTGGTGGATTTTTTGAAAATAAACTGTTAAAAAGTTTTAAAGATCAACAAAATGCTGTTTGATCTTCAATAACTTTTTGATCAGCTGAGTATTCAAAAATCCATCATGTCCAGATTATTTCTGGCATTTTATCCATCTAATGACGTCTATCTGTCCATCTTCTCTATTTCAAACCGAATTCAAATCTGTCGGGTACAAAATTATTGAAGATTTTCTGAAATTGTTGTAGAATCTATCACGTGATTGACCACCGTACCATTACCAGACAAATTCGAATTCGGTTTGAAGCAGAGAAAGTTTAAAGCAGAAGAAGTGTTAAAACACCAGGAATTAGCTGCATGTGGTGGATCGTTAAAATCCTGCTGATTAAACAGTTATTGGCGATCATTTGGTTGGTACTAAATAACATTTTTATTATCTTTTAAATAATATAATATCATATTCATCTAATTTCACCCTGAAATTTTGTCATTTGAGAAAATGCTATTAAAGCTATATTAAAGCGTGCGTGGTGAGAAAGTTTGAAGTGCAAAGAGTTACATCCAACGATCGAAGTAGATCTATATTTTCTTAATCCCTTCAACAACTTTTTCAACTCGTCCAAATATATAAAAGAAGATACAGAGGATAAAATTAAAGGATTTAAATTTACAAATAGCATATTATTCTAGCCCGAAAAAAGGTGGACAGAAAAAGAGAGAATGTTTGTTACCGGCATTTTCCAAAGCAGTCTTGATTAGGAACATCAATCACGTTATGGATCGGGCAAGAGATCAAAAAGACTTAATTAAAAGATCAGTTTCATTATTTTCTGCTCTTCCCTTCAAAAAGCCTATTTTGACTCCTACATTACTTAGACCGGTGTGTAACCCTTATCGCTAAAAGGGACATTTTGAGAAGTGTGAAAGATAGTGATCCTAGTCAGTCTGCACAGTCCGCTCAGACTGACTAGATCTTGGATCGAAACTTTTCACTCTAAACACTTTTTGGATCTAGCTAGACGGTTTTCCTTATCTTACTATAAGTGTTCTAAATGCGACATCTGGTTGCAGTCTGATTAGTCTGTTCCATGGCTCAAATCTTGGTTTTATGGACTTCCGAAGAAGATGCCTTTTAGCGTGACCGGGGATATATGTGAAATAATCCAGGCAAAACCACATTACAAGGAAATGCATGGCTTATCTCCCTTGCTTTCCACACTTCTGTCCCGAGATGCGTTTATGCTCGACTGCAATAGCTGTTACATCTTAAATTGTTTGAGAAAGGTTTAGCCCTTTCCAAAACAGTGTCGCTTTTGAATGACTCTAATACAGAACGATTTGGGAAATATAAAGATAAAGGAAAAATACTGATAACCATAATTTTCTCCTTTTGCACATTTTTTTTTTCTTTGTAAAAATGAATACAAATCCTATTTTTACAATCAACAATTTTGTCATAATATGCATAATCTTTCAATAATGCGACCATTATATTTTTTGTTGTTCAGGAAAAATAATAAGAATGATAATAATTGCCACATTACACTTTAATTAAATAAATGAAAAACAAGTATATAATATGAACGTTGTATTCGAAATTCCAATTGCCAATTTCTTTATTGATCAACTTCAATTTTATTCAAAATTTCAAAAAGCATATTTTATAAAGGAATTGTAAAGTAGTCTCAAAACGATTTCCTGGTGTTAACAAATACAGTTGACACTCGTTATCTCAATGACTGATTAAGTCAAATTTCGGTTAACCCATTACCAAACGGCACAATTTTAGACTAGTCCAAATTCAAAGATAACACAGACGACAATTTCAAGTGAATGAAATTATGCATTTTTTGTCTTTTTACGTAGAAAACATTATGGGAAATGAAGAAATTGCTTGTCACAAGCAATTTCTTCATGATTTCTACAATGTTTTCCAAAACGTTTATCTCTTGGGGAGTTAAAAGGTGTCACTGTGTGGTAATGGGTTAAAGGATTACAACCCATCATTAGATACCAAGCACTCTTCGGACGTGATTCGTGACAACAAAAATAAACGACAGATACCCTCGTGAATGTCCATACGTCATATGTGGCAACGAAAATTGACGAGGGATACAATTGTCAATTTCCGTTGCCACAGATGACGTCTGAAGTTACACAAAGTGTTTTCTAAACAATGATGGGTGGAATATGCTAGTTGAAATCGAAGTGAAAATCTTGACTTGTCATCAATGAAAATCAAAATGTTATCACTTTTTTCATTTTCACTAAATGCATTTGGATAGTTTTCGAGTTTTTGATTGCAATTTGCACAAACTTTAGCTCCAATAAATCTGTTTCATTTGACACGGTGAGGAATAACGTGACAACGCAATTATAGAAAATATTCGATAACTTTGTTAATGTGTGACCGATTTGAAAATGTTTTGAAGCAGGGAAGACGGAGATATTTGACTCTTCTTCGCTTCGTTAAAGCACACACTAGTAATTGTACAATATTAACAGAAAAGGTGAAATGGTGCTAGTAGCCTACCATGTCACCTTTTCTGAAAATATTTGCCTTTTTATCCAGATTTGAATGTTTTATAGGTATGATTTATACCCATTCCATGTGTTAAACGTATCTATACAATAAACACCTGTATATTGTTGCTGTTCTGACTACCAATATAAAGTTTGTACGCTTCATCATCATACACAATACTATATGGGGATTTAATCCCATGTTGCTCATCCAGAATAATTTCACCTTTTGATAGATCTGACGACAGTTCATATACCTTATGTGTATCCCGACCACATACAAATATTCTACTATCTCTACCTACAGATAAACCAGTTGGATATCTCAAATATTGATGACTAAAACTAGACAAGATCGTACCGTCACGTGACATACGATGTACTTTGTTACGTAAACGATCAGACAGATAAAGGGTATCTGCATCAGGACTCTTACCTATATACTCTAGATCACTGAACGTTACTGTTCCTTGTCGGTCTTTGTTGTCTATTGTTTGTTTAACAGTTCCGTGTAAGTCTAGAGTTTCTATCTGTACTGGACCATGATAAGACACAATCAGGGAACCGTTATCATAAACTATACCCTGACAGTACTCGTGATTACTTTTATCAAAATTCCTGTCAACTGATATCTTATCTGTTATTGAAGCCAGCAATATTTTCCTGTTGTCAAATGCAGTTACTGCCAGGTTTTTATCATTGATCTTCGTCAGGTCCCACGGGTTCACGTCTAGTTTTATCTCCGTGGTTACTAGTTTATTGGTCAAATCTAACAGTTTTAGTTTATTGTTGTTATAATTAGCTATAGATAGTCTGTTATCATCCAGCCTGTCTATACCAGTAATATCACAGTCGTTTGTATCCGAGGATGTCTTAACGTTGATCTCATCAACTTTGACAGGTGCTCTTCTGTATCTTGTATCACACAGGGTTCCAATGAGCCCGGACATTGTATATGGTGGGGTTGGTACAAATCGGTAGTTCGTGATTTCATTGTCGTCTTTCACTGATATCAAAGTTTCTTCGAACGACTTCATCTGAGATTGTACTTTTCGTTGTACAACAAACGCCTGTTCTTTTTTATCATTTGTTTCCATTTTCTCAAGGTCGTCATCTAGACATTGGTCACATTTATTCACGGGGGTGGAGAGACTTTTGCTACATTCTTCAGACAGACTTCTGCTACATTCTTCGGACATAACCTCCTTCTCATCGTCCTGTCCGCTAGCCATTCTGGAATGGTACAAATTAAACAAATTAGATCTGTGAAGGTAATGATGACATTAACTGTAACTCCTTTTATAAATATAACAAGAGATGCTTGTAAAACATACAGGGTGTCCCAAAATATGTGTCCCCATTCTAAACATCTATAAAATTGACAAATGTCGTCCCCTAGTAAAATCAGTTACACAGGTTTGAAGGGGACATGATAAAGTTTTGTTTGATATATAGAACATCCATGCTCACTTCCTTAATATATTCAACAATGCGATTTTTGAAATTTACCATTTTTTAACTTATTTGTCAAATGACGTCAACGACGTCATCTATAAACAAAATATGTTGGCTCTTTTTCCAACACTGTACTGATTGAATAATTTGTGCTTCTTCATATTATTTGACTGTAAAGAATATATAGTGAAAGTCTTACTATCTTAAGATTGTAAGTTTAAGATTAATGACAGAGTTTTAGTTTAAAATGAAAAGAAAACTTATTGCTAGCCATTCTTCTAGTTCTTTCTAATTCTTTAATTACCGGTAATGCCTTCTATTGCATCATTGATGAACATTGTTAATTTTGGGGGATTTTAAAAGGGGAAAAAACCTATTAATTACACCCTTTTATGACACCCCTTGCAAGGGTCTTTTGTGCACGAATAGGAATGATACTTTCAATACTTTTTCACAAAATGTAAATGCACTACTTATAATGTTTGTATCTGCAAAACGCCCCTTTCTTGAAAAATGCCTATTGCCATCATCAGAATTTTCAGTGAAACAACAACTTTCCTCATTTCAAATTCTAGTTTTTGTGATCAATTTTACCCTTTCAACATTTAATGAAGATAAGACTTTCACTGCAGCTATTTAAGGCATACTAGTTGTAGAAGACAAAATTATAACGATCAATTTGATCATCTTAGCACGGAAAAAGAAACTTTGTCAAATTAAAAATATGACGTCGTTGACGTCACTTGGCAAAAAAGTTAAAAAATGTGACCCGTCACGCTAAAAGGGACCTTGTCCGAACTCCAAAAATCCAAATTTTGACAAACTTGTCAGACTCACCACAGGTCAACCAGCTCCCGTATGCGAAAAATGAACATATAGTAAGATAGGGAAAACATTCCGGATTTAGAAAATTGCATAAAAGTGAAAAGTGTCGGCCCTAGTCTGGCTGCGCGGACTGCGCAGACAGACTAGGGTCGATATTTTTCACACACCCGATAAGGTCCCTTTTAGCGCGATGGGTCACAAATGATACATTTCATAAAACATGACGTGGAATATATTTTCTACATAAATATAGATGTTCTTTATATCAAACAAAACTTTATCATGTCCCCTTCAAACCTGTGTAACTGATTTTACTTGGTGACAACATTTGTCAATTTTATAGATGTTTGAAGTGGGACACATATTTTGGGACACCCTGTATATGCCCCCTCAAGGGCCTTACTTTGATATAGCCATCTAACAATTAAGATGTCCAATGGTCCACAGAATTACGGATTTTGTATAGAGGACGAGAATTGACCTGGCAGAGCATTCCACTCGACTAGCATGGGCTGCTCTGCCATGTCATTTATCGTGAGGTATTCTATACTTCTCTATAATGATATCTATCCACCTATGACATTTCATGATTCTACCTTTCGTAGTTGTTTAGTTAAGTATCCAGACAAAAAGTAAGTGTGAAAATCAACAAAGGGCAATAACTCCATAAATATACAGGGTTGTCTGCAGAATAATTTGAAGCCGTAGAGGCAAATTAAACTTGTGTCTATGCAAATACTTGTGAATAAAACATAATGGGAATAGAAGAAATTACTCAATTTGAGCAATTTCTTCTTTTCCCATTATTGTTTTTATACAGAATTGTCACATTTTATGGTGTGAGGATGCATCATGTATCAGTTTTAGACACAAAATACCTCTAAATGTCTCTATTTGGTGACCATTTTGGAGAAGTTAAGCCGTAGGGGTAATTTTGAAGCTGTAGGAGCATTACATAGATTTACATCAAGCTGTAGTGGGGCCAATACAGCTTATATTGGGCTGGGGAGAACACTGAATTATGATCTGGAGAGTTACGATTCTTGAGCACTGCACCTTTTCATAATCTACATAATTTTTATAAAGTTTCAATATTCACCCTTGTATACTTTTCGAGTTATGCTCCTAACAAAGTTTGGTATACGGACCGATCGACCGACTGGCAGACATAGTTTATTACCGACCATCCGTCCTACCTACACCTGCAAAACAATATACCCAATCTGTCTATACTATCATTTTCTTTGGAAGGTTACATAATTACGTCAATTTAATCAATAATGTGTTATAGCATTATCTTTTAAATTTGCTAAACAGTGTTGGTAATCACGTGATTTAAGTTTGGATTCATCACACGGAAAAATGGCGACTATCGGGTTAATTTGGCAGTAATTCTGAAGGTAAGCGGATATTTCTCGATCTGTAGGCAATGTCATCCAGAAAGTTATACCCCATGTCCTGGCTCACAAAATTTCTGACCTAATGGTACCAAGATATTATCGCAAAGATCCGTACTTTCAGCAAACACTCTGTCACAAAATTTCTATCGACGAGAATCCAAACTTAAAATATGCGAATACTGTTCACGGACGAGTGGTAATTTTGGCGATTTTGAGGTCATGCTATGACTTCTGTGCAAAAATCGGTCTTCAAATCAAATGTAGATAGTCTCGGTAACCCAAAATATCCTTATTATTTACTTACCACCACCCAACTTGTGAAGAATTGAGCATTTAAAAAAAAGAATACCTCACACGGACAAAGAAAATTGAATTCAATTCACGGACAATCTTTCGAGATTGGATAGCACTCACGGATTGGAGCTTGTCATGAACACGAGAATGGTGACACATTGGAATCAAACCATAAAATACTCACTTTTTGTGTAACAATGATTTAAAGTATGTCTTAACATACTATGTAATATGTTATAAAGACCAAATTGTCTTTTCCCCGAAAAAGAAACTGTGTTTGACATTGCAAGACACAGAATGGAATTTTCAAGTGATTTCTGTTGCTGGATCCATGTAAAATTCTCTATCTGTCTCTCTGTATTCATCTTTATCAATGATCTGTCTCTCTCCTTTCTATCTGTCTGTCTCTCTGTGTTCTGTCTCTGTGTCTGTCTTTTTTTAATACAAGTAAAATAATACATACTTTTGGCTTCAGATCATTTGCCTACTGTACGAGTAAAGCTGAAGTATATGACGTAGTTGATGAGTCTGACGAATTCGAATACTGTAAGCCCGAAGGATGCTCTGCTTTAAGATCTATACAAACCAGGTATGTCTAACAAGAGCTTGACGAGCCTACTTGCGTAACGTTTCGACCCTGCCAATCATCTAAACGTTTGATGATATGAATTGAGTGTTATATGTACCTCCTTCAATAACAGCAAAAATAGTTATGAGGAAAGGGATGGGCCATGTCACATAAATTGTGGTATTTTACATGTAGTCCTCATTATCGGGAAAAGGGAGTTCTAAAGACATAACAAGCCTTCTATAGTTAGATTAGTAAATCGGTCTATCCATACGTGTTTATCTACATTTAGGCAAAACATAAAACGGCAAAACATTATGGTGGTCCAATTTGATAGCCTTTACAGACAACATTATGGTACGATCTGTGTATAGCACGGAAAATATTGCTACAAAAAAGGAGAAAATGGAAAATGTTAGTTCTTTTTCTCCTTATTTGTGTCAATGATTTCCTAAACCATTTATGGCTACACACACTCAGCACTGCAAAATGATTTGAATACGGTTGAAATAATTCACCACTATCCGTTCAGATGCATGCATCCAATGTGTGTCATACATTTCTATCTTTATATTTTCAGAGATCATACATGTTTTTGACAGAGCTGACAGGAAAAGGCTGGTAGGACGACGTAACGAATTGCTGTCATGAAAGGCACTTCTTGTCAGATATAACAAGGCGCGACCAACTATGTCCAAAATGCTGACTTCGGATAGAATGGATATTCCTGAATGATCGTATATTGCCTGTGCATAAAAGACATTTTGATGCTGTGTTATATACCTTACCATTTTACTTTGGACATATTTCTAGGGCATGTGCAAATTTAGACTTGTTATCGTCCCTTATGCTATGTCAAGTTTTTTAAACACAAAGGAGGCCTTTTATCTGGGCGATAATCATTCCAAAGACGCGCTTAGGCTGAAAGACTTTTGAATGTACACTGGTACGGTATGAAAGGCGACTTAAAATGCTTCATTCTCTGTCCTTCAAAGAATCTTTATCATGATTTTCCTTCCTTCATTCCTTCATTATAAAAGTTAAGGGACCCATGCTAGGTTGACGAACATAAATACAGGTAAAACATAAATCGGTAGATTAAATCTGTCCAAGGAAAATTTATCTGTCCAATGAAAATTCAATTGAAGTTCATATGGTCATTTTAAAATGAAGTCGTTGTCTGACTTTATCTACCCTCACTTTCTTTTTTGATAGTAACGTAAATATGAAATGGACCATAACAGATAGTGAAAAACAGAACTAAAATTTTAATGCAATGCTGTCTGTCCACATGTTGATCTCATGCATGAAATATCAAGTATGGGCTCCTTTAAAGTGAACAAAATGCGTCATTTATTTTTTAAAAGATTTATTAATTCCAATTTGTTAAAATAAGGAATAAATATCAACATACAAACCAAGAAACAATACTGAAATAAAATGGTAAATCACATGTACAGAATCGCAGATTGTTTTTCATCCGATATCACATATCTATTTTCCAGCCAACCTGCGAAGTCTTCCATTACATGTAATGACAATAAATTGCATCCATTTCATAGGATTCAGTCGGTCATTTCGTGAAATTGAAAATATTTGTTTGTTATCATGAACACGGACGATGAATAGTCCATTTATTGCTGCTGATCGTGGTGGTCAAGTACTTTTAAATTGAGAAGCAAAATGTTTATACTTAGTTGTAAACACAATTTATTGTTGTTTTGATAAATGTGTATTATTTCATAATGGATGCATTGTCATTCCATTGATGCTAATAACCAAATACATGTATAACCTTAACAAAGAGACATTGTTATGACGTCCGTAGCAGTGGAAAATAGTAAGGCAAAAGAAAAAATAACCGATATAAACAGAATGATATGTATCTTTTTCTCTTATTGTAATACGTGCTATGAAATATACGCAGTGTACGAGTACTTTTAATTAATATTGTTTTGTTGTAGATTCAACTCCTGTCAATGAAGGCTTGTCGAAATTTTGTCATTTTGAAAGGGTGAAAATTCTATTTTTTATTCCTATAAGGTTTTTCGTTTATGGAACTTTCATTCTTTAGAATTATCAAGTTCCGAAACGACTTATTTTATATCAAAACAAGGTTTCTGTATACAATGCGGACAATTAAGAAAAATGATGAATATCACAGTTGTCTCATTTCTCTCAATGTAATACAATGTATTGTTCTATTTTCAGTTAAAGTGATATTTTCAATTTGTACTGATTGTAAAAGTGATATGCAAAGATCTGTTTACGAAATAAAAAAAGACATTTAAGCCGATTGAATCCAGATCTTTAAAATTTCTTCACTTTTCCCAAGCCAAAGCATTTTTTTTGAAAAATTATTGTCATTTGTAAAGTGTCACATTAGAACTTTTGACAAGTATATTTGAAAGGAAAGACGACATTAGCTGCTTGGAAACTTAACAGCTAAAGATCCTCTCTACTTTCAGATTCCGAACATTATAGCAGTAACTATATTCAGTTATTCAAATAACATACTTCCAAAAACATTCCCTTGACTTCTTATTAAAAAGAAAACATAAATATTGATTTCGATTTAAAAAATGACTAGAATCCTTTTCCCAAACGACAAATTCTTGTGTGGTCCAATCTACTATACTTCGTCTTTCTTTGGTCTTCGTTTATACACGCAACTTAGTATTAGAAAAGTTAATCAGTCTAAAATGGGATAAAAGAACGTAAAAATGGGACGTTATAAAATGCAGCATGAAAGAGTCTAATGAGCTATGAAAAACGACGACAATGAATTTTGTGCTAGAAACTGAATTTACTGTTTTGTATCGTTAAAACGTTGGTGTTTTTATAAAATCTCGTAACTACGGCTTGAATCAAGCCGTAGTTACGAGATTTTATATCAACACCTGTAGAAATACTATTTTTTGCCGAAATTACATCACGGTATTCTGGATAAAATCGTTCCCTATTCCAAAAGAAATTTTCTCAACAGAATATTTACATGGCCGAACATATTATAATGTAAATACACATCTAAACCCTTTTTAAACAGCACCTGGTTTCGACGTCCTTATCAGAGATGAAATTGGAAAATATTGGGACAAAAAGAGAAAATACTGATAACAAGCATAATCTCATTGTGCCCAAATATCTGCCTTTCTGTGTCGTATTCTGATCATGCTCTCATTAATTGGCATCTTTCGTCTGCAGCAGCTTCTGAATCGGACAACCCAAAAATATTGTTGTGGGTGCGTACATGTTTACCGTAACACTGTTTCTTAACCCTTTCCCAAACAAGACCCGGTTTTGACGTCCCTATTAGAAAAGGCTTGGGAAAACATTGAGACAAACGAAGAAAATACTGATAATCAGCATTTTCTCCTTTTGCCTCAATGTTTTCTGTGCTATAGTATTCACACATTTTACATCAAGTAACATCCATTATGTGGTCTGCAGCAGCTTTCAAATAAGACCACCCTACAATTTTGCTGTTTGGGAAAGGGTTAATAGACAAGTTTCCACTAAGACTCCCACACACAACAGCCACCGGAAGTCGTCCTTAGAGGCAAAATGCGAAATTCATCCCTATTCACTGCCTTTATCCATGTTCTACACTTGTGTTGATCTTGTGGAAATCGGAAAAAAGTGAATATTCTCCTTACTTCCGTCATTTATCTTTTTTTCCGATTCATGCTTTGATAAACGGTGCAGTTTAAAACCATTTCGATTCCCTATGGATTTAACACAGTTAATTTCCTATAAACCCATTGTTTGCCACTGGATTAATCCGAGTCTTTTCTGATGAAAATTTGCTCTTTGATATTTGGATGTCACTGTTTACATCGGAGCGCTGTCCCATTAAAAACAAATAAAAATTCGACACAATTTATGTCGCTGTGTCAGACTTTTCTTTTGTCTTTGAATGGGACAGTGCTCCGATGTAAATAGCGACATCCAAATATCAACAAGCTAATTTTCATCAGAGAAGACTCGAATTATCGGAAGTGTTCTGCGGGTACGGACTAAAACGATAATGGAAAGGAGTCTATTGTGTTTCGCTAGGCCCGACCTGTATCGATAGGCCTTCCCACACAGGCAAATGTGTCTTTTCGCTCCTTCGTGATTTTGGAGGTCTTGTTTCGTTGCAAATGACTTATCGCAGGTATGGCATACAAACGGACATTCAGCGTGCGCCCTGCGTAAATGTGCTGATAAATCTGCCCTCGTTGCAAACTTGTTTCCGCATGTCTCACATGTATAACGTTTAGCAGTTGGACTGTGAACATTGCGCCTGAAAGTAAAAAACAGTGTTATCTCACACGCTGAAAGGTACAACCAAGAAAGTTCAAAAATGCAATATATGAGAAATTTTCAGACCTGTTCGTGGTCAAACTGTTTTCAAATTTGTGAAAAACATACTCATTGCCAAACATTGACTTAAAGTGACACTTTTCAGATTTCCAAGATTTTCCCTTTCAGATTTACAGGTCGCAGATGCTAAACTATTATCAAAACAAGATTTGTCCTTCACTAACAAATTACAAATAATTCGGAAAGGTATTGAAGGAAAGAGCTAAATGCTGACAATCGTCGTTTTATCATTTGCCTTTAATATTATTCAATTAAACAACTCCTTTTTCGGGGAGAAGACAATTGGATCTTTATAACATATTACATAGTATGTTAAGACATACATTAAATCATTGTTACATAAAAAGTGGGTATTTTATGGTTTGATTCCAATTTGCCACGATCCTCGTGTTCACGACAAGCCCCAATCCGTGAGTGTTATCCAATCACGAAAGATTGTCCGTGAAATGAATTCGATGTTCTTTGTCCGTGTGAGGTATTCTTTTTTAAAATGTTCGATTCTTCACTAGTTGGGTGGGTGTAAGTAAATGACAAGGATATTTTGGGTTACCGAGACTATCTACATTTGATTTGAAGACCGATTTTTGCACAGAATTCATAGCATGAACTCAAAATCGCCAAAATTACCACTCGTCCGTGAACAGTATTCGCATATTTTTAGTTTGTATTCTCGTCGATAGAAATTTTGTGACAGAGTGTTTGCTGAAGGTACGGATCTTTGCGATAAAATCTTGGTACCATTAGGTCAGAAATTTTGTGGGCCAGGACATGGGGTATAACTTTCTGGATGGCATTGCCTACAGATCAAGAAATACCCGCTTACCTTCAGAATTACTGCCAAATTAACCCGATAGTCGCCATTTTTCCGTGTGATGAATCCAAACTAAAATCACGTGATTACCAACACTGCTAAAGTAACGACATAATGGTTACCTAAGATGTCGATCAATCTATTTTCTATGCATGTATAACTAGGATAGCTAATAGTCTATAACTCAATATCAGACAATACTATATATACAGGCTGGTTACGGTATTGACGCAATCCCAGTTAAAGGGGACAATTGATGTCTCCGGCCTTTAATATGTTCTAGTTGCAAATAGTCAACATTATATAAATGCCCACCACATTTATTTTCATCCAACACCTATAACTAAAAAATTAATCTGTAATCAACGTTTGTAAGAACCCCATTTCTTATGAAAATCTTGTGACAATCAAACAAGGGGGTACGAAAAATCGATGTCTCCGGGTATAAATTCTAACTTTCAATCCAAAAATGTCAATTTCAACAATTAATTATCTTAACAGAACTGTCCCAATCCTGTACAGAACACATAGAGCTCCAAAACGATACCAAGATTTATATAAAAAATGTAATCGAAAATTTGTAGAAAAGCCTCGAGTCGTTGTCTCCAAAATTAAAAAACGTACGGGACACTTTCTTTAAAGCTAAGAAACACTGACATAAATATACATCTAATGCATCAATCAAGCGTAATCTACTTCAGTATAAATATATATTATCAAAATAAAGTCGTATTTTGATATACCTTTGTCAGTATTTTTACAAAATCAACATGATTCTTAAACAATTTACCGTAATTTTAACCCCGTAACGTACGAGGCAAGAACTAAAGTAACTGTAGTTAAAAATGTGTAGTTATAAATAGTTTAACTCTTCAAGTAACATCACTATTCGAAGTCTCTTCAAATATGATAAAAAGAATTATACCGATTACTATAATAGCATTGATACAGTAGGCCAAATAAAGTTTGGTACACATTAAAAAGTGACGTACGAGTCCATAACGTTCGAGGCAATTTTTAGTTTTCAGTTTTTTAATTGCTGAAATGGAACGTTTCCGGTGCTTTATTTATGTACTTTGGGTTCCTTAATGGCTCCAGTTTAAGCAAAATAGACTTTTAATGCACATAATAGACTGTACACGTACTCGTACTAGTCTCGTACGTAATGGTATTATAATTACGCTTAATTGAAACTATTTTACAATATTGAGGAAAGTTCCACAAAATATGCCGGTTTTTGTTGATATATATAGGAATATATTCATATCCATATACATTACACTAGATTGATGCATTAAAATAGATTATTTCAGCGTTTCTTACCTTTATAAAAAGTATCCCGTACGTTTTCGTATATTGGATCCATCAGATTTAAGGATGTCTAGCAAATTTTGGATAACATTTCACTTAATTCAGCAGTTATTACACATACCTCATGTGTCAAAGCAATACGAACATCTCAACTTTTATAAATTGAAATTAATTTGGCTAGGAAGTTTTAATTTGTAAAACAACACACCCAGATGGCTTATAGCGTTGTATTTATTTTCATTTATTCATTTCATTATATTTTTTTTTGACAAAGTGTCTGGCAAATGGATATTGCCTGATAATATTATGATTTGATTGAAAAGGTAATAACACAGAGGCTGTGGTATTAAAGAAAAAAAAAAAACACATTACGTACGGGACAAGCTGTAGTTACGTTCGGGACAGACCAGTTTTAAGCTATTGTTGATTTGTAATAAATCATTGACTTTCCATTTCTGCATATCGATTAAGGGAATAACTCATTGCTTTTGTTTAATAATACAAGAGAAAATTAAAGGTTGTTTGGTGTATTTTAGAAGAGTTGGAAGTAGTCAACGTTCTAAAATAAAGGAATTGTACAAGGATAGCCGTTTTGTATTTTCATTCGCATAGGTACAATTCACCATTTTCACCCATATTGTCAATTGATTCACATTTTACAAACAAATACTAATCAAAATGTATCGGATTTATTATTCTTTAGGCATTACTTAATGGGAAATTAGACACACATTTCACAAAGGGGTCTATTTAAAATACGCATTTTTTTATGCACACATTCGATCATTTAACATTCTATAACTCCAAAACTAGGCAAGCCCACTTGACAAAACAAGAGAAATTTGCGCAGAAGATGTGATCCATGAAGAAAATTTGTCCAGAATGAGTGAATGGTAAAATGAAAAATTTCGAAAAAAAAAAAAAATTAGTCAATTGTCCACTTTAACTGGGATTGCGTCTATTATGGCTTTTTGTTTACAAAAAAACAGAATATCGGACTTCTTTCCTAAACAATTTTGCATTTGATGGTCCGAATTTTGCACGTGTCTCATGTTTACAAAAGTCGAACTAATGCATGCAAAACTGTACATGTTTAAAAAATAAAGAACGCATTTCGTTTGTTCACATCTAGGTAAAATTTGTAAACATGACACCGTGACCGGACTTGAAACATAAGATGTGGTCGAAAAACTTTTTAAAATTTGAATACACTCTTGAGACTAAAAATATATTTGTGACCAGTATCGTGGTGATACAAGATTTTCGATCATGATCAATACTGTTCTTAACATTTGACCAATTTGTGACGTTTTGTTTAAAATAGCACCGATTTTCTCCTTAAAGCTACTATTTCCCAGATTTTGGACCAAAATGTGTCAAAAACAAACGAAATGTACACTTTTTAAGCTTTATATGACCTGATTAAACGATTACGACAAATTATTGAAGCAACGACTCATTTTTTCGCAATTTGATACCGAATTCATGAAGCGATGTCGAAAGTAGGTCAAAAACAGTAGGACCTGCGACTTTCTTAAATGACGTCACAACAAACATGATGACGTCATATTGAAATTCAAGCATCAATCTCGTTTGAATCTTGGTCCGCGCTGTATGCGCATGCGTGACAGTTAAAGAATAAATTCAACCGCATCTGAGACGGGGTTGAATTTTGGTTTGGATTCTCTCTAAATTCGGCTATCTCTCTTATAATTTCGGCCCAATCTCTGTCTGAATCGCATATTATTAACCATTCTGAAGTGGCCAACACAAAAGTTTTGCATATTTTTTTTAAAAAAAATTATTTTTTGCAATTAGACCATCTGTTACCATCACCCTTTAAATGACATTTCACGATATTTTTTCTTTAAATGTACTTTTATTTTTATCTGAAAATTCTGAAAATTTCAAGCCATGATATGGCGCCGTTTACGAGAAATAACATATATTATATATTTTTGTGCTGAAATTTATCAAATTGTTGTCCACAACAGTTCGAATTTATATGTAATTTGCCATTTCTGTCTCAACTTTAAAGGCGTATGTTTCGCTTATAAATAAAGCCTTCAGAAATTTGATAGCATTTATTCGCATTATAATCTTTGCATCAAGACATACATGTACTTTAAAAACATGAAATTGGAATGTTATGTCCCTTTAAAGTATTGGATTTGGTCGATTTCAGTTTTACGTCGACTCCCACTCACCAGTTAAGGTAATCGGTACAACGGTTTTTATAGTAAAGACTGTAGTGGAGTCCGGTGCGTTACCACTGTACACAATCCGCCTCGAAACGATTAACGAACATTATAGTTTTATGAGTGTATACCTGAAGGCCCCTTTATCCTTTCCCAAATTACAAAACTTTGGGCTAGTCTGACCTGAAAGATGTTGATGACGACAACACTGGTTGAAATAGATATGGAATAAGTATATGTGTATACGAGTAAATATGAGGGAAAATGAGTACATGCGTATCATGAGCAATTTCTTTTCCTTTAATGTTTCCCCAATCTTACCTATCAAGAGTTCCCAAACCTTGTCTTGTTTTGTTGAGGTTTAAACGCTTTTGAAAAATACAAAACCTATGGCGGACATATTGACAGACACGCCCACAAACGGATTGAGCTGTACTTAACCCATTACCAAACGGCACGAAAGACTGGTCTGAAAAGGGTTCAATTTTATCAAGTAAACAGTGACGCAATTTCGGACAAACAATAGTAGGCCTATTTCGTCGGTGTTATTCTAAAACCCCGCAACTATGTCCTCACTGAAGCTTTAGTTATATGTGTCCCACGTTTTTTCTGGTGGCTATAAACAAACCTTTAACCTATAAAAACACGTTTTGTAGAGACGCACGTACAAATCGTCTCATCAATATTACATCAAAATACTGATTATCACCAATATGGTTTCATTTTGATCTTTATAACCTATGATTAGTAAATTAATTCATGTTTTATTCACTGGTGGTGAACTCGGCCAAAGTGAGGGACGTTTTTCGCTACAACAAGGTACAGATATTTTGCGTTTAAATGGGAGTTCAAAGATCTGATTGGATAGTTTTTCTAATAACAATGAATTTGTTCTAAAAATAGACCGGGTTTACCGATATGTATCGACAAACAGTCTGTGTCGTTATAAAATTACGTAACTACGGCTTTATCGAAGCCGTAGTTACGATATTTTAAAACAACACCGACGGAATACTATGATCGCGAAAAAACGTCCCACGCTTTGGCCGAGTTCACCACCAGTGTTATTGTTTGTCGGGATTCTGAATATCGTGGGAGCACTATACGAGATCTTATAACACCACCGATGGTTTAAATAAAAACATATAACGGTAAACCCAGTCTGTTTCAGCACAAAATTCATTGCTTGTAAAGGTAGTTGCAGACGACAATTTCAAGAGAATGACATTTAATGCCTTTGGTCTTTTTTATAGAAAACATTGTGGGAAGATAGAAAACATTGTGGGAACTGAAGAAATTGCTTGTCATAAGCAATTTCTTCATTTTCTACGATGTTTTCCAAAGCCAATAGCTTGTGAGGAGTCAAAAAGATTCAATGTGTGGAAATGGCTTAAACTAAAAACAGAAAAACTACATCAAAACCATTGTTCTGTTATAGTCAAACAATCAGTATCATTATGTTTAAATTAGAATTTACCTGAAAATAGACATTTCTTACCCCACCCACTTGGTCAGTATTAAAACGAAAGAAATGTGATTTTCTTTTAAAAATTATCTAAAATGTCACACTTACTTACTTGCAAGTATCTAAAACTGATTGTCCAAAGTTTTAGGTGGTCCTTTGGTCATTCATGATCGATGACTTTGAAACGTATATCACCCCATGTTCGTGTCAAAGCTTGTCTTGCAATTATAGCTAGTACCCGAAAAATAATTTTAACTGCCTTAAACCCTTACTCACAATGTAATTTTTGGAGCTGGTCTTTGTACGTTGCTGCACACGACAAATAGACATTTACACACCGAGATCGATTGACCGAATACGGATTATTGAAGCAGAAAGCCGAATAAAGAGGGTTCTTACAAATGTAACGGTTTTATTGATGGGTATTAATGCCCTGATTGCAAGTTTAACAATTCAAAAAAACTTATTTTAAGTATATCGTCGCTTTTCAACGAACACCTCGTGACTGCAGCTTAAAACAAGCTGAAGTTTTCGTTGAAAAGCAGCGATATGATATGACCACCTAATTGGAGAATCATTGAAGCGAATAAGGAAAGAGTACAAAATCCAAATATCCAGAATTTCCTGAAGTTGAGTCAATATTGTCTGGCTGCAGCTTTCACATTAGAAAAATCCAACATCCAATGTTATTTTAGAAGGGGTTAACCATATCCCGAAAAAAGACCTAGTTTTGACTTCTTTAACGCATAATGCTTCAAGAACATCGAGCCAAAGGAAGAAAATGCTAATGATTAGCATGTTCTCCTTTTGCCTCAATATTATATATGTGATTTAAAATCCTTTCTACGTCAACATCCATTTTGTCGTCTTTATATGCGTATGCATAATTCAAATTAGGCAATCCCCTGGAAAAGGGGTTGATATATGCAACAAATTATGTACACATAATGCATAGTCTTTGTAAATTCAAAGCAATTTGAAAAGTGCCAGTTATTCTTAAACGTTGTTGCGTTTCCATTCCAATTTACCTCCCTTGCATAATATAGAGTAAAATAATATCTTTAAATTATTTTCTTTTTGAAGCATAATCTTGAAATCCGGCACGATGAATCAACTTATGTTAAGTGTATTTACAAGTAAGTGCAATTTGGTGCTTTTCGTATGCCTAGAAAGTGGTGTTTTTAATGATGGGCTGTATACCTTAAAGCGTTCAGCGTTCGAATGCGAGAGATGCATGTATGTAATTTTAAGAAAATTTGTTTAGAAATAGAGAAAATACACCGTGGTAAACATTTCCAAAACAAGTCCAGAATTTACGTCCTTAATAGAGAAACAAGCATTCTGAAGTATTGCAAAACAATATCAAGTCCCCTATCGGCTTTATATATGCGTATAGGGAAAGAAGCACAGAAAACTGTGATTTTCCAGTAATTTTCTAAGTCCAGAATCCGTATCTTCCTCAAAAATCGCTGGACCGGAACGAAACTCAAATTATTCTATAACTCATCATTGCGGGTCTACATACCAAAATCAGCTCAATACCTGCCAGTGTTTAGAAAAAAGTCCGGAAAATTGTGATTTCCCAGTAATTTTCTAAGTCCATTATCCTTATCTTCCTAAAAATCACTGAACCGGAACGAACCTCAAACTTGTTCTGTTACAGCCCGTAGGAAGCAATTTCATTTTGGTTGGGGGGAGGGGGGGCTAAAGACCCTTTCCTGAATATTTTGGGGGCTAATTGGGACTTTCCCAAAATTTTAAGTGTAAAATTAAGAAAATTTGGCATTTTTGGCCAACTTTGGGGAGGGGGGGGGGGCTTAGCCTAGCACCCCCCCCCCCCCTGTTCCTACGGGCCTGCTGTAACTCATCAAAAATCAGCTCAATAGCGTTTAGAAAAAAGTCTGGAATACTAATTCACCGGACTGACGGACGGACGGACAGACAGACATACTGACGGACGAACTGAATGACGGACGGTGTGCAAACCTAAAGTCCCCTTCGGCTTCGCTGGTAGGGGACTAATAAATGGAAAATAATGAGACAAAATAAGAAAATGATGGCATTCAGTATTCTACTGTTGAAAATATATACTAATCAACAACAAGTGTGTCGTCTGCAGCTCAGAAAACGTCTTGTTATTGTAAAATATAAAAAGGGTTTTACGTCTCATTCAATAGCCAAAGTCATATGGAGACGAGATCTCGGTTTAACCCCATCCGATAGCATGGGAAGGCGGCTGATCGAACGTGCGACCCCTGTGTTACACGTCTAGCCCGTCACTGCTGCACCAAATCCGCCCCCTTTAGAAATTGTATGCCAAAGGAATACAAACAGAGAGACGATTAGGCATAAAAACACATGGAATGTATGTTAGGCTTCTAAAAGGTCTTTTTGATAGGCCGTTATTATCTCATCATTTTAAACTTAATCTAATATTGGTAAAGTCGAATATTTTTTAACGACCCTCTTTTCTAATTCCGTAGTCCGTTTACCTATACCGTAATCGATCTATGTGTGTAAATGTCTAGGGTGTAAATGACTATAGTCTATGGAATTTGTGTACATTATCACACAGAAACCAGAGGATTTTCAGCATTTGCTTGTTTTGCCACAATGTTTTCCCTATCCTGTTCTCTTATGTACGCCCAATCCAGATATTGTTTAGGAAAGAATTAATTTTATCTTTCGGGTATTTGTTTCGTTTGCTACGTTTATTTATTCATTTATTCATTTTACTTCAACACGTTGTCCTAATGATAAGATATTATTCAGGAATCGTTTAGGCAAGGGTTAACCGAAGATGCAAACTTAACGAATTATCCAAATTGACCAAACGCCAATCGACAGATCGCTCCGCCCAACATAAAATTAAAGGCAAACAATGGGGATGTGATCGTTGATAGGGAGCGATTTTATCCAGTTAATCGTGACGTAAATTCGGACAGACAAAATAGTATTTCGTAGACCTGTGTTGTTATAAAATCTCGTAACTACGGCTTGATTTAAGCCGTAGTTACGAGATTTTATAACAACACCGACGGTTTATCAAAACATAACAGTAAACCTAGTCTATTGTTAGCACAAAATTCTTTGCCATTGGCATGTCGATTGTTTTGAATGTCAGTCGATAAATCGATACAATAACACGTGCAAAGAAGAACAATAATTGGGGCATGACATTTTTCTGATCGTCCATTGGCTAATCGATATTTTTGATTGACATTCGGCGTTTGGTCAATTGAAAGACTGTACAGACGACAAAACGATATTGAGGAAATCTTGGAAGTATATTTCGATAAGACATGAAGTGTATTCAGATAAATTGAGGAAATGTTTTATTTATTTGCAACGTTTTCTTTTTCTTTCTTTTGAAAACCTTTATTATCACGGCCGTCAAAAACAGGAGTTGTTGAAATAAAAATATCATGCAAAATGCCGCTATGTCATAATCTAAATCATAACATGTGAAGCATTTATTTAAAAACAAACTTGTTCTTACTGATAGACAAAAACCTCTGATAAGCAGAAATAATGTGAGAATTTCCCAAATTGAGGTGGTCCAATTTGACAACTGCTACAAAACAAAATACATGTTGATAAAGAGAGAATTTGTGTTTACAGTAGCTGGGAAAATTTTGAGACAGCATTTACTTCTATTGTCTGAATGTTTTCCATAGCCTATTTTCTTGAGGATGTCAAAACCAAGCCTTGTTTGGGAAAGAGCTAATAATGAGGGACGTTAAATGTGATCTCAGAATAAATAAAAATCTGTCATTTTCACAAACAATCCCTGGCTCTGACGTCCTTAGTTACCTAATGTAGTCAGAAAAGCATTGAGAGAAAAGAAGAAAGTGCTGAGCACCACCATTTTCTCCCAATGCTCTATATTTTGTAATATATATTTTTATACACAATTTTACATTTAATATTTGTGCAATTGTCATATATGCAACATCCCTGTTTCAAATCATAATATTGCCCTGAAACATTGAATACTGCTTTTAAGACAATAATATCATCTTAATAAATAGGTAAATTATATTAAGTATCCAGATTTTCGTTTAAGCTAAAATGAATCCTGTTTCTACTAAGAATTTCAATATCCAGCACTTGATATTCGATTTCCGTTGTCCTCGGTAAATTCTTGTTTGAAACGAAATATGAAAATTATTTGTGTTGTTTATTACGATTAAATACAATCTCATTTATATTGTCTAGTCATGATATCGTTGCACCTGTATACAAGTTTTAAATTACAATTTTGAACTATGTTAACATTAAAAAGGGGAAAAAGCATTCATAATTTTCAATGCAATTTTGCATGTGTTGGTCCAAATCTTTTAGGCGTAAGACACCTGCCAGATTCAAACCATTACATGTAAAATTACGATAGTTTGGAGTTTGATATTGTGTTATTTACATAGTTTTACATAAATTATGTAGATATATAAGTCATACTATCGTGTCTGGACTATATATAACGACGCTTTCCATTCATGCATACAATGTATAGAAATAAGTAGGGAAAGTCAAAGCATTGACAATCAATATTGGCATTACTCCAAAGGAAATTGTTATAGAAATATGTATCATGCATTTGTATATCTTGGACAAGACCTCCCTACTTTCTAAGATGATGATAATTAACCGATTAAGTGGAAAAGCTCTGCATGTGGATGTATACTGACAGGCCTTTGGTAGCATGTTTGTAACGCTATGACAGAATATCGTACATTATATAACACCCCTCATTTAGACACACTGTGGGAATTCCCGAGAATATCTCCGGAAACACAGATTGTCATTTGATTTGCCGGAATAGATTCACAAGCTTATGTATTTAAGCCAAAAAATGCAGCTTTTGTGGAGAACCGCTGGACTTATTTGTCTGTTTGTTAGCCTTAGTCTCGCAGAAGATACAAAGGCGAAAGCTGTGGAACTAAAAGATGGTGCCTCCCTTCTACGTATGGGTACATTGTTCGATAACCCACTACTGCGGATGCTTGGCAAGGTCTTTATGCACACCGAGGGTTTAGTTGGACAAGCCAAGAACGAGATATTCGAGGATTTATGTGACCTGCATCCCTGCTCGCCTTGGTCTGAATGGTCTAACTGCACCAGTGAGAAATACAATGTGTTCGGGATTCAAACTCGTAAACGACAATGTGGTGTGGATTCGCCATTTTGTCTGCAGCCTCGAGTCAAAGACGAAAAACCGAGTGGGGAACAGGGAACCCAAATTTGTGAAGGTTTCTGCCCTGAGAACTACACACTGTTGTCGAGCGGTTATTGTCTGAAATATTATTCAGAATCGGTCAACAAAGATAATGCTGACGAAATATGCGCAGATGACCACGCTTTCGTCATAAACATCAATAGCAAATCGAAATCGGATGCTCTCCATGAAATGCTCACCAAGGAAGGGGTCGGCTCCGAGACGATCTGGATCGACGGCAGGCGGAAGGACATCTACTCATCCTGGAGTTTCAAGTACGAATCTGCGCCGGACCAATGGACCAACTGGTACGGCGGGGAACCATCCGACAGTGGGAACCAGTATTGCAGGGTCGAGGAGAATTCGCCCCGAAAATGGTTCGACCGTAATTGTGACGGACCGTACTTCTTTGTTTGTGAAAAACCAAGAAAATAAACTTACTTTTAAGAAAATGAAAAACGACAAGACTTTTCCAGATACCGTAGTAGATGACAATATGTAGACATAATTATGCAACACAGCTCACATATATTCTGTTGTTTTTTTTTTCTTCAAGTTTCAAGCTTAAAAGTCTTTACAGTAACCTTTTCCCACATAGTGAAGCACTCAAAAGATAAAGGATTTCAAAAACATTTTGGAAAATGAAGAAATTACTAAGAACAAACAATTTCTTCATTTCACAAAATGTTTTGTAATTTCTACCAAGAAAGACTATAAGTAAAAGGTCGTCTGGAACATTCTCTGAATTTGGACCTATTTCTTTCGTCTGGTATTGGACTAATCACATACAATAAAATATGCGTTTAGTTATCAAAATGTGACGGACTATATAACTCTTTATATGAGACACCAACACGCCGGTGAATCACGTGACACAATAATTTCAGTTAGGCTTATGATAACGTTAGTTAAATGTCACTCAGAATTTCAGGAAATAAAAACACCATTTTTTTTTATAATACTTGACCAATTTGAATTCTGGTTGAAGCAGAGAAGGCGGATAAGTGCCAGGAATAATCTGGACGTGGCGTTTTCTGAAAAATCAACTGTTAAAAAAAATATTGAAGATAAACCAAATTTTTGGTTGATCTTCAATAACTTTTTTATCAGCTGAGTTTTAAAAAATCCATCAATTCCATCTAATGCGTGACGTCTATCCACCTTCTCTGCTTCAAACCGAATTCAAATATGTCGGGTATTAACAAAATTAATGAAGATTTTCTGTTTTCTGTTTTCTTTTGTATCACGTAATTAACCACTGTGAAATAACCTGGCCGATTCGATTTCGGTTTGAAGCAGAGAAAGTGTGAAACTGAGAAAGTGTGAAGCAGAGAAAGTGTTAAAACGCCAGGAATTGACCAAACGCCAATCGACAGATCCCTCCGCCCAACATAGAATTTAATACAAACAATGGACATGTGTTCGTTTATAGGGAACGATTTTATCCAGTTAATTGTGAAGTAAATTCGGACAAACAAAATAGTATTTCGTAGGCGTTGTTATAAAATTTCGTAACTACGGCTTAATTTAAGCCGTAGTTACGAGATTTTATAACAACACCGACGGTCTATCAAAACATACGGTAAACCTAGTCTATAGTTGGCACAAAATTCTTTGCAATTGGCATGTCGATTGTTTTGATTGTCAGTCGATAAATCGATGCAATAACACGTGCAACGAAGAACAATTGGGGCATGACATTTTTCTGATCGCCCATTGGCTAATCGATGTTTTTGATTGACAGTCGGCGTTTGGTCAATTAGCTGCATGTGGTGGATCTTTATAAATCGGCTGATTAAACAGTTATTGGCGATCATTTGGTTGGAACTAAATAACATTTTTATTAGCTTTTAAAAAATATAGGCCTAATATAATATTCATGTAATAGGGAACGATTTTAATCATTTAATCGTGACGTAATTTCGGACGAACAATAGTACTGCGTAGGTGATATTATAAAATCTCGTAACTACAGCTTGATTCAAGCCGTAGTTACGAGATTTTATAATAACACATACACCATTTATCAAAACATAACGGTTAACCAAGTCTATTTTTAGCACAAAATTTATTGCTATTCCACCCTGAAATTGTTTCCTTTGAGAAAAGCCTATCAAACAATCGTGCACCATTTTTGCTAAATTATGTTTACCGCCCACCAAATTCTAATCAATCTTGGATAGACGAGTATGCAAAACAGATTGAAAATGTGGATGTACTAAACATTGAATACCATATATTAGGGGACTTCAATATTCATTTTGACACAAAAAATAGCAATAAAAATTTTGAAAACACAAAGTGGGCTAATCTAATTTCAACTTTTGATCTAAAACAGTTAGTCAAAAGCCCTACACGAGTTACGAAGAAAAGTGCGAGTTTGATTGACCATATATACACGAATACCATTCAGAATACAAGCGAACCGTTTGTTTCATCTCTATCCATAAGTGATCATTATCCTATTTGTTTTACCCGTTCGACTTCATCATTTGAAAACACTAAAAAAATAAATAATCAAAATCACGAAACCATTACATATCGATGCTACAAAAAATTCAATGAAGACCAGTTTTTACAAGACTTATTATTATCCGGAATTGGCAGTGTTGAAACAATTGTAGATCCTAATGAGGCCCTCTTAAAATTTTATGAAATTCTTAATTCAATATTATCTACTCATGCTCCTATCAAGAGTAAACGTATAAAACGTACGCATCAACCTGATTGGTTTACAGATGAAATTAACGAAACTATGTTTGAAAGAGATAAAGCACATATGGACGGCAATCATGACATGTACAAAATGTTTCGAAATAAAGTGACTTATATGATTAAGCGAAATAAGAAAAACTTTTTCAATAAATCTGTCGAAAATAAGAAAGATACCAGGATGATATGGAAAAATCTTAAAGGTGCAGCAAACATGGACAAGTCAGAAGATCTAACAATACCATTGAAAATCACAAAAACGGATTCGGTAATTGAAGGCAAATTGAACGTCAGAAATGAGCTTAACCGTCATTTTGTATGCGTTTCTGATATCGTAACTAAGACACCATTCTCGGAAAGCGGTTTTCGAAATCTTCAAAAACACCTTGATGCAAAGTTAGGACATAACATTTTCACCATTGAATTTATTACTATAAATGAGGTTCGGGATCTAATTAGAAAACTTGAAGTTAAAAAGTCTACAGGTCTAGACGGTATTAGCGCACAAATTCTAAAATATTGTGGGGATACAATTATACCAACTATCACATCCATAATAAATAACAGTATTGCTTCTGGCATTTACCCAGATGAAATGAAATTAGCCAAAGTTATACCAATTTTAAAATCAGGTGAAAAAAATGATCCGAATAACTATAGACCAATCTCGATCTTACCCACAATTTCTAAGATCTTTGAACGACATATTGTCACGCAGCTACAGAAATACCTTGTGCGAACGAACGTATTGAATAATTCTCAGTCTGGGTTTAGAGAAAATCATTCTTGTGTAACTGCTTTATCAAAATTGATCGATACATGGCTAAAAGATATTGATGATGGCAAATTGATTGGTTCTGTTTTCTTGGATTTGAGGAAAGCGTTTGATCTTGTTGATCACGAAATCCTACTACATAAGCTAAAACTATAGACGTCGCGCACGATATTGGGGAACTAAATGTAACGTCAAACTAGCGAACGTCATTATTCTAATAATTGCGTAACGTTGACGTTTTTACGTAGATGGTAGTGTTGTAATTTTAATGCATACTCTATGTATAAACTAATTTGATTTAAAAAGACAAGACCATGTTTTAAGAAAGTCTCAACAATTTCTGTCTTTGCACTTCTTAAGCTCTAACTCCACTTTGGTTCGTTTTATTTTCGTCTTAAAATGGGCCAAATAGATACTTCTAAGACCACGCCATTTAAAAAAGTTTACGTTTATAAAAAATTCTGTCCACACGAACAAATTTGAATATCTTTTTTACGTTTCACCATTTTGCATTGAAATTTTGATATAACAAACAAGAAAAAAATAATATTTCCACATTGAATTTAAATCGTTGTATGAATTAGGGAAGCGGTATTTTTAAAACTCTAAAGGGTAAAAAAGTAGAGATTTCAACGACCTGAAACAATTTCTGTCCACACGCATTTTATATCATTAATGCTTCATTTAGTATGCTTACTAATTCTCTTGTATATCTTAGAGAATTAGAGAAAAATAATATTTCTTATATCAAGTTTTGTTGCATTTCAGTCATTAATTAACAAAATATCAAACAAAATTGTCATTTTTCTGCGACGTAATTCTAATTGTTACACTGCGATTTTTGGTGAACAAACTGGGCCTATTCGCGTAATAGACTTCGAAATTTGATTTCCGTTCGGCAAAATATTCTACAGCATTTCCACTGTCATATAATATATTTTTCAATATATTTGGCGTTACTTAGACGCAAAGTTGTTTATGAATATCCGTCGCCGTTGAAAATTTATGTTACATGTTACACGCGTTTTTTCGCCGAATTTACGAACAAAAAGTCTTTCTAGCAAATTTATATAAACTAACAACCTGAAAAGAGTATGTTATTGAAAAAGATCATGCTTCTACGGTTATTTTGACATATAACAAAGTTTTGAGAAGGAAAGGGGTTCTTGCAAAATTCAGTTATGAATCGCAGAGGGTAGCGTTTTTTGAAAAGTTCCCCAATACCGTGCGCGACGTCATACCACTTTTCAGAAAATACCCTGCTTCTAATAAAGTCTTATTCATCCAACAGGAAGCAGTTAATAAAAGTCGGAAAATTTCAATCTGACTCTCTTCTGATACAGTCTGGGGTTCCTCAAGGCTCGATCCTCGGGCCTATTTTATTTCTCTTGTACATTAATGACATATCGTTAACATGTTCTGATGTGGAAATTGATCTATATGCAGACGACTCCACAATGTATAAAGCAGGTTATGACCTAGTCACAATACAAAATAAACTCCAAGAAAGCATTTCCTCCGTACAGGAATGGTGTTCATTAAACAATATGTCTATACACCCAACAAAAACTAAATGCATGCTAATCGGGTCCAAACATAAACTTTTACAACAAAATGAGCTTATATTAAATGTTAATGGAGTGCGACTTGAAAATGTACACACTCAAAAAGTTCTAGGCGTCTACATTGATAATCACCTAAACTGGCACACGCACATTGATTATGTTTGCTCTGGACTCAAAAGGAAAATATCTCTTTTTAAGAATATATCGTTTTACTTGACGAAAGAAATGAAAATCCTATTTTACAACGCATATATTTTACCTGTTTTTGACTATTGCTGTGCCATATGGGGTAAAACTGACAAGCGCTTTACAAATAAAATATATTCTCTTCAGAAAAGACTAGCAAAATTAATCCTTTGTAAGCCAATGAAGTCATCTTCAGAAGAATTGTTCAAAGAACTTTCTTGGTTGACATTCTCAAATCGGTGTAATTATCACATTACACTTCTAGTTTATAAAACGCTAAACTACAACGCTCCTGATTACATGATGAATTTGATTAAAGTTTCTAGAAATGATTTGTATAATTTACGCTCTGAAACTCAGAATCAACTCACATTAAACAAACAACCAAAAACAAATATTTATCAAAATAGTCTAAATTATAAAAGCGTTGACATCTGGAACGACCTTCCTGTAAGCTTAAGATCGGAGGCAAAACTTGCTAATTTCAAGCAAAAAATAAGAAATTATTATCTAACGTATAAACAATAATGTGAAGATGAGTATCTGTCAGAGTAAAGAAATTCTTGACTGATAATAGATTAAGTTAACCCTTTCCCAGAAAGATCTGGCTTTGACATACCCAATAAGAAATGACAAGGGAAAGCATTGTGTCTAAAGGAGAAAATGCTGAAAATCAGTTTTTTCTCCTCTTTCCTCAATGTTTCCTGACCTAAATTATTCACTTTTATTTTCTTGAAGTAAAATCCATTTTGACATTTGCTTAAACATTCAAATTAAACACCCCAAAATTTTGTCTCTCGGGAAAGGGTTAATAGATAGCTAATCAATAAAATTAATATTAACTTAATCAATTTTGATTTGATTGAACGTTATAGTTTATGAATGTTTGTGTGTGTGTGTATGTGTGTGTGAGTATCAGAGAAGGGAGATAAGGTGAGAATAAGGCGGAAGTGTGTTCGTTTACTTGTATGAGTGTTATCGTTAGAAGGCCATATTGTAAATAAGATAAATTCAATATTATTGAATTATATATGTCTTAATATGCTACCTTCTCTAAATAAAGTTATTATTATTATTATTATTATTATTATTATTATTATTATTATTATTATTATTATTATTATTATTATTATTATTATTATTATTATTATTATTATTATTATTATTATTATTATTATAAAGCGTGCGTGGTCAGAAACTTTGAACGTTAAATCCAAATTGCAAAGAGTTGCATCCAACGAAGTATGTTTTTCCCCCCTTTGAAAACAACTTTCTCGACTCGTCCAAATATACATAGTAAAAAAAAGTTTAGCAACAAAATTTAAATATCTTAAGTAACCAAAATATTTTTGTTTTAAGATAAAATCAAACTTTATCACGATAGATGAGAGCTAGAGAACACAAACAGATGAATTTTATACCGCCATCGCATGAGTCTTGCACACCTGGCCCCGGTTTCTCGAAAACACTTAAGTATATTCTCATGAGTTCATGCTCAACTTCTATTCAATACCAATCAACGTTGATTGGTTTTCAATTGAAGTTCACGTGGATTTCGTGCGATTTGAGCACGATGCTCAGATTTGAGCATGAGAAGATACTTAAGTTTTTTCGAGAAACCGGGGCCAGGTGCGCATTTCCGGTCTTCATGTCTACGATGGTATTCATGTGTATGGAGCATAATTCTAGAAAACATTTAGGTGTGAACATAATTGTCTTTGCCCAGTATGAAAAAGGCCTCTAAAATGGATTTTCTGCAACGCTGTGGGACTACGCTATGGGCTTACGTTAGAAGGACGTTATATCGCTGTGTTCCTACGTGGCGGAACCGGCAATAAAGATGTCTTTTCAATTTTGCGTATCTCCAAGCATAAGTAACCGTTTGAGGATGCTATATGAGCCAATTTTCGTCATTTGAGATAGTCCCGGTCAAGGACGTCGAAGAAAAACGCCACGAGATGATGACCGTCATAATTTCATAACGTCACTACAAAAATGTTCCATATCAGCAGAAAAAGTTGCGAGTGGCTTCCACAGGAATTTCAATATAGAGTATCCACACTTACCATCCACAATCTTATCCACAGACGAATGGTTACTAGACGTTGACCATACGTTGCAATTTCCTTGACGCTACACCATGAACGCACCAGACTTGTCTGACAGAGAGTCCTAATTGCTTTAAGCGTAAACAAGTTGATGTACTCCCATTATCATCCCTTTCTTTCTGATTTGTCACCCATGGAGCACATATGGTGCATTTAAGGAAGACATGTACGTGATGGTAATGACGCGAACGACGTTCAATCTCTTGATAAAGTAGTGAATGTTGATACTGTGTACAAACAATTCAAGTGGACTAGAAATCGTTTCACTGCTGTTCTTGCTCGAAAATGACCTCTTAATCGATACCGAATTCTGTTGGGACTTTTTTGTTTTGACCCCTCACCTACGTCAAGACAATGTTTCTCACACAATATTTAACGTAACCACAAAGTGACCTTTGAATGTTGTGCGTAAATGCATATGCCAAAATGTATTTAACGGTTGTGAAATAAAAATCACAGAAAATACATGTTTCAACTAACAAAGTCAGTGTTGCTTAACTTTTTTTACATGGTATATATACTGAGCAAAAAAAGTTTAGCACGTTTTTTAACACATTATTTTTTCAGTTTATGATAATTAAATGAACATTTCTTTGTGCTGTTCAGTTGTCCCGATCGACAACCACTACGAATACAGTGCATGTGTAGAGTGAACATTCAGTGTATTTGACAAAGTCCAGATAAGCAAAAGTCACGTGCGGCACGTGTGCAGTGACATCGATAATGTCTAGCATGTCCAAAAACACACGATTACACAGATCTGTTAGCAGATTCAATTTAACTGTTATAAATTCTTTGAAATTGATTATGGGAAGGCGAGAAATGATGACGTAAATTCGACGTCAGAGAGCTCTTTGCATGCTCCAAGCAGGTATGTCTGTTAGAGATGTCGCTTTGCATTTCAATTGTCTCCAATTGACAATTACGCGCCTACGGCACTTGGTTAATGCAACTTTAGCCACCAACGACCGACCTAAATCTTGTAGACCGTGTAAAACGACGTTCAGGGAGGATCGTTTCACAGCGACGTCTTGACGACGTTTCGAATTCCTGTCTAGTAAGAATTTAGTGCTACTCCTCCAGGACGTCACAAGGTATACCGTTAGTGACCAGACTGTCCGGAACGGGCTCCACACAACTTGCATCAGGGTCCTCTGATCTTACGCCAATGACGTTAAGCATCGACAGGCAAGGCGTCAGTGGGTATTGACACATCGATATTGATTCAGGAGACATTGGACTGATGTCCGGACGAATCTCATTTTACGTGTCATTAACTGACGGCAGGATTTGTGGTTGGAGAAGGTGCGTAAGAATTGATACCAATAACGTCATCATTGAGACTGTTGCGTCGAGTGCAACGTCATTGTTAGGCAGGAATAGATGAAAACAGTTAAATAAGACCACAATTCAGTTAATGGCAACCAAACGGTGCAAGGGCACTGCAATGAAATTATCCAACCTGTCGCAGGACCGTCTTACAACGACACAACGTTGTGATATTTCAATAAGATAATCACCACCCACTTACTCCAAGGAACATACAGAATGATCTACGTCTGAACTGCTTAATCACCAGCAAAAGAACACACAAAGAACGTTGTTGGACGTCAGGCTAGAGAAAGTAATGACGTCTGTAACGTCAATGGCAATGAGCGTCTTCTGCAGTATGAATGGGCAAAATTCCTTTCTGTGTGGCCAGGAAGCTTCTCTGCAACATGGGAAGACATTGAATGGCGGTCCTAGCTGCTTATGCTGGACATTCGCGTTATTGAAATTTGCTTGACTTTCGATATCTGACCCCTGTGCACTTTAACGTAAGATACCTAACTAACGCTTAAGAATTTTGAAACAAAATTTTCAGGAAGCGCCAGAAAATTGAGTTTTCAAACACATTAGAGTTTTGTTTTTTTATGGATTTTGGAATAGTTTTTGACTAGGAAAGGACATTTTCCAAGTGTGCTAAACTTTTTGTGCACAGTATATATAAAAAAGATGCAGAGGATAAAATTTATGGTATCTTTACAAAATGTAAATTATTATAGCATGGAAATCATGGACAGAAAAGGAGAGAATGCTTGTTATCAGCATTTTCAAAAGCAGTCTTGATTAGGAACACATATCACGTCTTGGATTGGGAGGAAACGAGTTTAATTAACCCTTACCCAAACAAGACCTGGGGCCTGTTTCATTAAAACATTTTAGACGTTTTTTACTTACTGACGACTTAGAAAAGTTTTGGGCAATAAACGTGTATCGCCATTCTATCAAATCTGGGTTATGTGATTGTTGTTTTAAGCAATTTTAAGACATTGGTAAGTTAAAAATAAGACTTAAATGTTTTGTTGAAACATGCCTCTGGTTTTGACGTCCCTCATATAATAGGCTTGTGAAAACATTGATACAAAAGAAGAAACTGCTTATAACTAGCAGTTTCTCCTTTTGCCTCAATATTTTCTTGACTATATCATACACAATTTCAATCTTTATCAACGTCCATTTTGTCGTCTTCAACAACTTTTGAATTGGAACAGTCCAAATTTTTGTTGTTCGGGAAAGGGCTAAAAAGAATTCATAAACAGGACTCCCTTCAAAAAGCATGTTTTGACCGCTACTTTACTAATATGTAACCCTTCTCGCCAAAAGGGACCTTTTGGTAAGTGTGAAAGATAGAGATCCTAGTCAGTCTGTGCAGTCCGCACGGACTGACTATATCTAGGATCGACACTTTACTATCTAAGCAATATTTCTGGATCTAGCTGGACGGTTTTTCCTATCTTACTATAAGTTTTCTAAATGCGACATCTGGTTGCAGTCTGATTAGTCTGGCCCATTTGTCAAATCTTGGTTTTATGGACTTCCGAAGAATGTCCCTTTTAGCGTGACGCGTCACATATGTTAGCCTATGTAAGATAATCCAGTCAAAACCACACTACAAGGAATCGCATTGCTTATCACCCTTGCTTTCCACATTTCGTCCCAAGATGCGTTGATGCTTGAGAGAGCAAAAAGGAGATAGAGGAGAAGAAGAAAAATTGTCTCAATATTTTCTTAACTACAATGAGTGCAAAAAATGTTGAATTTATCAGAATTCATTTTCTCGTCTGCGGCAGCTGCTAAATTGATACAGTCTTTTAGCGTGACTTGTCATATATTAGCCCGTGCTAGATAATCCAGTCAAAACCAATTTACAAAGAAATGCATGGCTTATCTCCCTTCCTTTCCACATTTTCGTCCCGAGATGCGTTGATGATCGAGAGGGCAGAAAAGGAGAAAGAGGAGAAGAAGAAAAAATTGTCTCAATATTTTCTTAACCCATTACCACACATTGACTCTTTTTGACTCCCCACAAGAAACTGGCTATGGAAACATTGTGGAAAATGAAGAAATTGCTTGTGACAAGCAATTTCTTCATTTTCCACAATATTTCCCATACAAAATAATTAAAAATGTACTTAAAATTTCATTCATTTTCACTTGTCGTCTGCAACATCTCTGAATTTGGACAAATCCAAAATTTTGTCGTTTGGTAATGGGTTAACTACAATGAGTGCTAAAAATGTTGAATTGATCAGAATACATTTTCTCGTCTGCAGCAGCTGCCAAATTGATACAGTCTAAAAGTTATTTGAGAAAGGTTTAACACTTTCCAAAACAGTGTCGCTTTCGGATGACTCTTATAGAGAACGATTGGGAAAGTATAAAGATAAAGGAAGAAAATACAGCATTTCCACCTTTTGCCCAAATATTTTCTTTGTGAAAATGTACACAAATCCTATTTTTGCAAACACCCATTTTGTCATATGCATCATATTTCAATAATGGGACCATTATAATTTCTGCTGTTCAGGAAAAATAATAACAATGTTAATAATTGCCACATTACACTTTAATCAAATAAATTATCGTTATCTCGATAACAGATTAAGTCAAATTTCGGCTTAAAGGGCGACGGTAACAGATGGTCTAATTGCAAAAAATGATTTTTTTGAAAAAATATGCAAAACTTTTGTGTTGACCACCTCGGGGTGGTTAATAATATGCGATTCAGACAGAGAATGAGCCGAAATTACAAGACAGATAGCTGAATTTAGGGAGAATCCAAGCCTAAATTCAACCCCGTCTCAGATGGGGTTAGAATTATTTTTAAATTGTTGCGCATGCGCATACAGCGCGGACCAAGATTCAAACGAGATTCATACTTGAATTTCAATATGACGTCATCATGTATGTTGTGACGTCATTTAAGAAAGTCGCATGTCCTACTGTTTTGACCTACTTTCGATATCGCTTCATGAATTTGGTATCAAATTGCGAAAAAATGAGTCGTTGCTTCAATAGTTTGTCGTAATCATTTAATCAGGTCATATAAAGCTTAAAAAGTGTACATTTCGTTTGTATTTGACAATTTTTGGGTCCAAATCTGGGAAATAGTAGCTTTAAGGACTACAACCCACCATTAAATACCAAACACTCTTCGGACGTAATTCGTGACAACAAAAATAAACGACAGATACCCTCGGCAATGTCCATACGTCATATGTGGCAACGGAAATTGACGAGGGATACCATCGTCAATTTCCGTTGTCACAGATGACGCCCGAAGTTACACGAAGAGTTTTCTTGATAATAATGGATGGAATACTTTAAATCAAAGTTAAAATATTGACTTGTCACCAATGGAAATCAAAATTTTATAACTCTTTCATTTTCGCTAGATGAATTTGGATTGTTTTCTAGTTTTTGACTGTAATTCACAAAATTTAGCTTCAAGAATTCATTTTCATTGGACACGGTGAGGAATAATGTGATAAAACAATTGTAGAAATTTTCTATAGGTTAGTTAATGTGTGGCCAATTTGAAAATGGTTTAAAGCAGGAAAGACATAAATACTTGACTCTGCATCGTCAAAGCACACACAACAAATCGTACTTTTTTCAGAAAAGGTGACATGGTGCTAGTACCATGTCACTTTTTTCTGAAAATATTTGCCATTTAAAGATTTGTATGTTTATAGATATTTACACATTTCTTTGTGTAAGAATAATCTACACCATAAACACCTGTATATTAATGCTGTTGTTACTACCAATATAGAGTTTATACTCTTCATCGTCATACACAATACTGTGTGGGTCTTTAATCCCGTGTTGTTCATCAAAAATAATTTCACCTTTCGATAGATCAGACGACAGTTCATATATCTTGTGTGTATCATAACTACATACGAATATTCTACCATCTCTACCTACAGCTATACCCTTAGTATATCTCAAATGTTGATGACTAAAACTAGACAAGATCGTACCATCACGTGACATACGGTGTACCTTTTGACTTGTACGATCAGACAGATAAAGGGTTTCAGTATTAGGACACTTAGCTATATACTCTAAATCACCGAACCTAACAGTTCCCTGTTGGTCTTTACTGTCTATTGTTTGTTTAACAGTTCCATGTAAGTCTACAATTTCTATCTGATCAGGGTCGTAATAAGACACAATCAGAGAACCGTTATCATAAACTATACCCTGACAGTGTCTGTAATTACTTTTGTCTATATTCTTGTCAACTGACAACTTCTCTGTTATTGAAGCCAGCAATATCTTCTTGTTGCCACATGTAGTCACAGCAAAGTTTATTTTATTGATATTTGTCAGGTCCCACGGTGCCACGTCTAGCTTTATCTCCTGTGTTACTAGTTTACTGGCCAAGTCTAAAAGTTTTATTTTTTTATTTTTTGCACAACCTAGAGCTAGACTGGAACCGTCTAGCCTTTCTATACCAGTAATCCAGCAGTCTCTTGTATCCGAGGATGTCTTCACGTTGATATCCTCAAGTTTGACCGGTGTTATTCTGTATCTTGTCTCACACAGTGTACCAATAAGCCCGGACTTGATATGTGGCGGGGTTGGTACAAATCGGTATTTCGTGATTTCATTGTCGTCGTTCACTGACTTCAGTGTGTCTTCAAACGACTTCATCTGAGATTGTACTTTTTGTTGTACAACAAATGCACGCTCTTTTGAATCATTTGTTTCCATTTTCTCAATGTCGTTAGTGAAACCTTCAATAACGGAAAGGGACGTATTACAAGACGCCTCTAGTGATTTCATCAGATTTTGATCTTTATTTCGTATCTCCTTTAGACCTGTTTCTATCGCTTGCAAGACGTTCTGGTACATATTATCTACTTCAGACGCATTTTCCCTGACTTCAACCAAATGATTTCCAAAAACCCTTTTCAATTTAGCTAACTGATCTTGGGTGGATTTAAACTCGGAAGAGTTGAAGATGTCTGCACTGATCTCCGCTATTGATTTGACCTCATCACACTTTCTATGCTGGGTTGTCTGACAAAGGTCACAAATGACCTGATCATGTGACCTGCAGTACTTGTTCAATGTCTCTGTATTGTGTAAAGGGCATTTGTCTGTCGCAGTAACTTGGTTCGGTTTACTCGATGGCATTGATGCCTTGTCCTGCAGGACATGGTTCCTTAATTGTCTTGCCTTTTTATGTGCTTTATAACAGTCAGAACAGAGATAATCGTTACAGTCTACACAATATCCCTCCGCTTGTACATGTATGTCGTCATCTAGACATTGGTCACATTTATTCACGGGGATTGTCAGACTTCTGCTACATTCTTCAGACAAACTTCTGTAACATTCTTCGGACATAACCTCCTTCTCATTGTCGTATCCACTAGCCATTCTGAAATGATTCACATTGTAACAAGTTAGATCTGTGAAGGTATTGATGGCATAAATTACATAACTCATTCTACGTAAAGGGACATTTCATTCCAATTTCAATTTTTTAAAGTATGTCTTGAACTCTTGATGCCAAGATTGGTTATTCTAATGAGTATAAATACTATTAGTTTTTTGAAGTTGTTGCCAATAAGCGAGAAACACACATTTAAAGTTGAGACATAATCGATAAATTGCATATAAATCCGAACTGTTGTCCACAACAATTTGTTCAATTTTAACACAAAATTATAAATTTCTCGTAAACGGCGCAATATTTTGGCTTGAAATTTTCAGAATTTTCGTAAGAAAATATGATATTTCAGATAAAAATAAAAGTAAAATTTACGACATAAAATTCTGAAATGCCACTTTAAAGGGATCCATGCTAGGTTGACGGAGGTAAAATATGTATTCAAGAAATATCATTTGGAATGATCAATCTGCATACTAAGATTATTTCTGTCCGAGGCAATTTCAAATGAAATTCATTTAATCATTCATCAAATCTGTATTTAAATGACTGATCCACCATTCGATACTTAAAGTAGCCTAACATTTATGGGAAACTGACCTTGATAGATTTTGAACAATCTGATATCAGCGTTAAAATTCCTTTCTTTTTATCCTAGATAATAGAATGTACCACTCCTCAATGCAGACGCTGGCTGGTCCCATTTTGATCCCCGAAAAACACAGCATGGTTCCTTTAAGGTATTATAATGAATAGCGTATCATAGCCTTTCATCCGCTGAAGTTACTACATTATGGATACCTAAGATGACGATCAATCTAGATGTAGGTTATTTATTATGTATGCATGTATTATCTGCTGCATGTTAGCGAACTCATATCAGACAAGACTACATATATAGGCAGGTTACGATATTATGACACAACGTGTACAAAATCTACCTAAGTATGTAAACAACAAGATATAGGACTTCAAATTGCTATAATTTTGCATTTAATGTTACGAATCATGCAACATTCGAAAAAACTGATGCAAAATTGTTTTGAAAGTCGAGAACTCTTGATATCGAGTATCATGGCGGGGAATCACGCGATACAAATATTTTCAGTAATCGTCAACACTTCTGTTAATATTTAACCGATTTGAAAAAAATATTTAACGAGACTATGAGAAAAAGCCAAGGATGTGCTGAATTCGAGAGAAATTTTAAACAATACCCCATAAAACGTTATCTACCACCAAACAAAATTTAGTTATGTCGTCAATAACGTTTTTAATCAGGCGTTTTTAAAGATGCACGACATCCCGAACATTCCCCTTTTCCGATCTCCTCAGCTTCTAACCATTTTAAATGGACCATGTATTGACAGCGTTATTGAATATTTTCTGCAATAGTTTTTGTTGGTGGTCGAGAGGTAGAGCAACGACCTTGCCACCAAGATGTTCTGAGCTTGATCCCTGGTAACGGAGTTTGTTCTGAGACTTTTTATCCACCTACACATTTGATGCGAGTACTGGTGCTGTTTCCCGGAGGCAGAATCGAGCGCGATTTATCCACGTTTTAAGGTAAATGATAATTTCGACATTCCAAACAATCTCATTTATTGTTGGACGATAACTGATATTTCTTGGACGATATTAAGTACTCGTCGTAGGAGTCATTATTCGTTCGACTATAAAATTATACTTTTGATCCTTCAGGAACTTCCTAAAAATACCTCATTTGCTTACACCATTTGAAAGTCATTATAATGCGGCACCCACAAAGGGCCCTAAAAAGTAATATTCATCGCCTGACGAATATAAAATCTAATTTTTGTCCTGATGAAAATTAAAATAAGTCTGATTATAAATAAATTATTTTGGCCTTAATGTTACACCATACATGGATCAAGGAATTCTCCTTTCTCCACAATGTTTTCTACTAAAAAAGACAAGTCTAAAGATTTGTCACCTTGTTATGGGTTACCGTACATTAGTTTTATGAATGTTTACCTAAAGGCCCATAAATATGGAATTACTATGCGAATAAATAATAACATAAACATAAAGGGAAGAGGAGAAATACTTCCATTAGCAATTTCTTCTTTTTTCTCACTGTTCCCTAACATTTTCTATACGTAGTGCCAAAACCACCCCTTGTCTGGTAGAGACGATACCAAACCTTTGACAGACATAATTGATGCAGCCAGACCTACAAATGGATAAAGCAGTGCTCAACCTATTACCAAACGACATAATAGAATGGTGCAGACGACAATTTCAAGAGAATGGAACTTAAACTTTGTGGGTCTTTTTGAATAGAAAACATTGTAGGAATAGGACAAAATTAATTGCTTGTCAGAAGATTTTTTTTTTCATTTTCCACGATGTTTTCCAAAGCCATTTTCTTGTGGGTCAAATAGTCAAAAGGATTCATTCTATGGGAATTGATTAAAAACCAGAAAATACCGATAACAGCAAAACCACTGCACTGTTACAGTAGTCTAGATCAATTGGAATTGGTAATATTTTCAAACTAAATTTTATCAGAAAATAAACATTTCTTACCCCACCCACTTGGTTAATATTAAAACGAAAGTACATTACCCATTAATTGTGATTTTCTTCTATCAAAATATCTAAAATGTCAAAATTACTTACATGCTAGTATTTAAAACTTCTTGTCCTAAGTTTTAGGTGGTCCTATGGTCATTTTCGATTAATTTGAACCGTATTTTATCCCACTTTTGTTTCAAAACGTGTCGTCCGATTATAGTTAGGCCTACTGTGGTGACCCGATATTTGAACTTCCTTTCATAGCCTATATATCTCTCCTTTATTTTTCGAGCATTTCGTTGCTATTAATCGAAAACCTCGTACTTGCAGCTTAAAATAAGCTGCAGTTAAGAGGGTATAGTTGAAAAGTGACAAATTGAATGTGTTTCGTTTCACAACGGTTACTTTTAATCACTCGCTGGCTTAAAATTAACATTTTGTCATAGTGATTAGTAGGCTATTATTCATAGAGTTTTTTCAGGGTTAGAAAAGAATAAGATCAGCCTTGAATCATTGCATACTTATGCTAGGTTCCCACTGCCGATCTGATCAACTCGATCAACACGACCACTTAATTTCCCAGATCAAGCCCGACCAAATGTATGTACACGACTTCTTCTCGATCTTTAGTCGATCAAACTAGACCCCCTCCCGAGCACTCCCGACCATATTTCCGATTTCTGTCCGATCCCCCGTCCCTAATTCGAGCCCTACACGACAAAGACCCGAACATCTCGGTCTATACATGCACAGGTCGAGCTGTTTCTGTTCTAGGCGTTCTGAATGAAAATCTTTTTGCAGTCTCTCTGATTATCACATATTCATAGTAAGTTCATGATATTGTCGGTTTAAACATATACTTTGAACTTTTATTTACACATCAGACAATTTGTCCATCATGTACAATATATAAACATATATACATGTTACAGTATATCAATGTATCAATGTTTCAGTTTCCGGTTTTGACGATTTTTAGTATTATTTTGCTAGCTTTTTTTTTCAAAAATTAAGGTAGTAATGTTTAGGAGAAAAACGTTTTCGAATCAAATATGAGAAGTTCATTACATGTATACGGTCTTCGCGCGTATATAACAGCAGATGTGTTGCTTTTGTTGTTTTAGACGTGCCAAGATCGTTCGTAAAGGATTTATTTGGTTGCCAAATTCTACAGGTTTTACCGAAAACGAAATATAAAAACCTGCAATTGGCATTTCACTAACGATATTCTAAATAAACATACAACATATTTACAATATGTCCCTTTCCCAAACAACACTATTTTCAATTCTTTTAAAAGGTAGTATCCAATTGGAATTGGAAACATCAATGGAAAATAGAGAACGCTGCATTTTAGTATTCTCAATCCTCCATCATTGTTTTCTATAGATATGTTTATTTGAGATGCCAAACAGATGACTTCTGTTTGGGAAAGGGATGTTTTACCATTTTTACAATGACATAATATTCATTCAGTAAATAATTTGATGAATAAGAATGTAATAATCAACTTATGTGACAAAATTTATATGTTAATGATGAAGTAAATGAATAAAAATATATTTACACATCTTCATATATTCATGTGTGATAATAATACAATGTGTTACTCAATGAATCAATGAGTTTATCAGGCATTCAACAATTGAACAAACGAACGTATTAGAGAGCGAAGTTTTGGAACTCTTATTTGAAGAAACCAATAGCTGATTGAATGAATACATATACATAATTCAAATGTGACGTAAATGTATTTTAGCTATTGACTCACCCTTAATATGATTACATATATAACGATAAATGCATTCTTTAACACATTATATACCATTATTTCAATCGAATGTGTTATGTCTAAGAGCGGGGTATTACATGAAACACCATTTCCGATAATTTACAATATTTCTGTTACTAAAATCTGCGTGGGATCTCGTGCTGTCTGTACACATTTGTTACCACAAAAGCTAGTGTTCCTATTGCCGATCAGATCAACTCGATCAAGCGATCGAATACAGATCGAGCTCAGTCTGCAAGGGTGATCGAGAGCGGTCTGGGTGATCCGAAATTGATCTGAATCGCTCTGGCTTCTTACTCGAGTTTTTTTTTGACATGCAAAAAAGTCGAGCACGATCGATTACAAAAATGATCGAGAAGCGATTGTGTATTGATCGGGTAGAAGATCGACCTTATGGAGAATCAATCGGGTCTGGGGATCGAGTGTGATCAGGTTGATATCTGTATTCCGACCTGCACCGAACGTGCGCTCGATTACCTTGACTTGTACACGAGTAATTTCAGACCACATCCCGATCAACTCGACCTCTGGTTCATCTGTTCACCGGTCAAATCGGGTGAAGAGGTCGGGTTTGATTGACTAGAGGTCGAAAAGAAATCATATGGTCGGGTTTGATCGAGGGCATTTAAGCGACCGAGTAGATCGAGTTAATCCACTGCAGATGAAAACACCCGATCACCTCGACTTGTACGAGCAATTCCAAAAGGTATTCCCGATCAACTCGACTTCTGCTCCATCTGTTGTTCCAATCAATCGATCGCTACACGGATTTTTTGACGTGTCAAAACAAATTGGCAGGATAACCGATCGATGCAGACCAAACTCGATCATCTCGGCTTATGCTAGGTTCCCACTGCCGACCAAATCAACTCGATCAAACTCGACCAAGCGATCGAGTACCGGTCGAGGTCGGTCGGCAAGGGTGCTCGGGATAAGTCGAGATGGTCGAGTTTGGTCTGCATCGATCGGTAATCCTGCCAACTTGTTTTGACACGTCAAAAAAAATCCGTGTAGCGGTCGAGTAGAAAACACATCGGGAAGATGCTCGAGTGTCGAACCTATAGATGATCGAGCTGATCGACAATCACTCGAGTAGAGATTGTGTGTGCTCGAGTCGATATCTTTTACCGGGATTTGATTGGATGAACAGTTGGAGCAGAAGTCGAGTTGATCGGGAATGCGTTCGAGAATAACTGGTACAAGTCGAGGTGATCGAGTGCTTCCAACTGCTCTATGGCAGCGGATCAACTCGATCTACTCGATCGCTTTAGTGCACTCGATCAATCCCGACCATATGACTTCTTCTCGATCTCTAGTCGATCAAACCCGACCTCTTCATCCGATTTGATTGAGTGAACAGATGAATCAGAGGTCGAGTTGATCGGGGTGTGGTCGTGAATTACTCGAGTACAAGTCGAGGTAATCGAGTGCACGCTCGGTGCAGGTCGGAATACAAATTATCTACCCGATCACACTCGATCTCCAGACCCGACTGATTCACGACATGGTCGAATTTCTACCCGATTAATACACAATCGCTTCTCGATCATTTCTGTACTCGATCGCACTCGACTGTTTTTGCATGTCAAAAAACTCGAGTAGGAAGCCCGAGCGATGCAGATCAATTTCGATCATCTCGACCGCTCCCGATCACTCTTGCAGACCTAGCTCGACCTTTATTCGACCGCTTGATCGAGTTGATCTAGTCGGCAGTGGGAACAATAGGTCGTGTGGTAATAAATGTGTACAAACAGCACGAGATCCCGCGCAGAGTATATTAACAGAAATATTAAAAAATATCGGAAATTGCGTTTCACGTGATTCCCGGCTCTGACACATAACACGTACGATTGATATAATGGTATTAAACGCCCTAAAGAATGCATTAATCTTTATATTTAATCAGATTAAGGATGAGTCAATAGCTAAAAGTACATTTACAGCACATTTAAAAGCAGAATAACACTTAACATCTTGCAAATTTTCCCAGAACTTCGTACAAAAAAAAAAAAAAAAAAAAAAATATGTATTATAAAAATATGGTCTTTAAATTGCATATATGCCAAATCTTAGCTTTCTACCTTGTGTATTGGCTTAGATGTCGACGGATTTAAAACCCCATGATTTGTTGTCCCGGGGATAATATTATTTTACAATAATGGAACATATCGTCGGTGTAAATGCAAAACCTCGTATGTCGGTTCTAGCGATTTTCAAAGTACAAACTTCTGTGTCCAATTTAGACAATCCTTGCAGGTTTTGAGATATTTTTACCGATCAGTATCAATGATACATTATTTATGAACAATATTTCCAAATTTCAAGTAAAACATTTCAGTTTGGGAAAAGTTATTATACTTTATTCCCTCCCTTTCAAATTTTCCGAAAACGAGATACGATGTTTTGCATTTACAACGACGATATGGGGTTTTAAATCCATCGATATCCTAGCCAATACACAAGATAAAAAGCAAAGATTTGGCATAGATGCAATTTAAAGGCCATATTTTCACAATACATATTTATTTTGTACGAAGTTCTCGGAAAATTTGCATGATTTTAAGTGTCATTCCCCCTTTAAATTATATACATATTTAAACTGACGATATTATGAAGTTATTATGAATATGTGATAATCACAGACGCTGCAAAAATATTTTCATTAAGAACACCTAGAATAGAATCAGCTCGACCTGGTCGTTTACAGATCGAGATGGTCGGGTCTTGATCGTGTAGGGCTCGAATTAAGGACGGGGTGATCGGGTAGACATCGGAATGATGGTCGGGCTTCAATCGGGAAATGATCGGGAGTGCTCGGGCGGGGGTCTAGTTTGATCGACTGAAGATCGAGAAGAAGTCGTGTATACACATTTGGTCGGGCTTGATCGGGTAAATTAGGTGGTCGTGTTGATCGAGTAGTCCAGATCGGCAGTGGGTACCTAGCATTATCCCGATCACCCTTGCCGACTGACCTCGATCGGTACTCGATCGCTTGATCGGATTTGATCGAGTTCATTTGATCGGCAGTGGGAATCTAGCACTATGGGAATATTTAAAAAAAATGTTTAAAATTTCCTCCCTTGCATATGAATATTTTCTTCTTGAAGCATAATCTTGAAATCCGGCGCGGTGATTCAATTTATGTGAAACACGGTGGGGATTGTGCATGATGGGATGGATAACGACTACCGACAATAGGAAACGATTTTATCAAGTAAACCGTGACATAATTTCGGACAAATTAATAGTATTTCGTTGGTGTTGTTATAAAATCTCGTAACTACGGCTTGAATCAAACCGTAGTTACGAGATGTTATAACAACACCGACGGTTTATCAAAACATAACGGTAAACTCAGTCTATTTTTTGCACAAAATTTGATGCCAACTCGCCTCGCTTCAGGTAAGATATTTTGCAATAACTCTGTTATTTCTGTATCAATTTTCAAGCGGTTTGCTGCATGTACCCCGCCTTATCGAGCTCTTTCATCGGATGTATAACATATGAGATAACTCATGATAGTTTTCCCGAAATATTGTCCCAACCGACCTGAAAGCGAAATGGTAACGACTACGGCCAAATTAACCACGCTTCAGGTAAGAATTTGTGCAATAACAACGGTTTGTTGCATGTACTCCGTCTTACTGAGCCCTTTTCTCAGATGTATTATTTATCTGGAACTTCCCTGTACTTTTCTCAAAAACAGATCCCAACCGACTAGACAAGAGCCGTCACAGACGGATTATGCTCCCCGAATAAGTGTTGGTCACAAAATAAAAACTATCATACATTAAGCCCCCTTTTCCCATGACAGCTTTTTTGTACACACATTATTTATAGAATATGGTCTAGAACATCCTATTTATTACATGAGCACAAAATTTCATTAAATTCTGCCCATTAGATGAAGAGAAATAAGAGAAAAACTAATTTTTACACTAAGGCCCCTTTTTCCATGACGCAGCCTTAAATTTACAAACGGAGAAAAAGGTCCCTAGGTATTGACCCAGGGAGTTCACATGTGAAGTTTCATTGAATTTGGTCCAAGGGTTGCTGAGATATGGCTGTGGACGGACGGACGGACGGACGGACACACAGACGTACGGACGGACGGACGTACGGACGGACAGCGTGGCGACTTTATGCTCCCCCGAAATTTTTTCGGGGAGCATAAAAAAGGACCTGAATTTTTTGTCGTTTTTCTGATCGGTTGGGATCAATTTTTGGACAAAGTACAAAGATTCTACATACAAGTTATATATCCGAGGAAAGAGCTCAGTAATGCGGGGTACATGCAACAAACCGCTTGAAAATTGAAGCAGAAATAAGAAAATTATTGCACAATTTCTTACCTGAAGCGAGGCAAAATTTGTCCGTATACTCCATATTCGTTATCCATCCCATCATGCACAATCCCCACCGTGTGAAATGTATTTACAAGTGTGTGTAATTTGATGCATTCATATACACGGTGGGTAGCCCACGTGACTTTTGGAAAGCGTTAACACCGAAAAAATCGTCCGCTTCAAGGTATGTTTTGTTTAATTTCTTAGCCTATACTCTATACTCTTTATTTATGAGATAAAGTGCACGGAACGCGCCTTTGAGAGGGCTATTCCCGGCTCTAACTCACTCTGCTCCAAATCCAGTGGTTTCTTCAAACATTCGAGCCAAAGTGTTTGTAAGTGCAAAACGAAAGTGGGAAGCGTTCACGTGCACCGTAAAAAACTTTCGCTTGACTGTTTGAAGAAACCACGAGATTCGGAGCAGAGTGAGTTACAAACGGGAATAGCCCTCTCAAATACGCGTTCCGTGCACTTTATCTCGTCAAAATCGATAGAGTATAAGCTGAGAAATTGACAACAACAACAACAACAACAACAACAACAACAACATCATCATCATCATCATCATCATCATCATCATCATCATCATCATCATCATCATCATCATCATCATCATCATCATCATCATCATCATCATCATCATCATCATCATCATCATCATCATCATCATCATCATCATCATCATCAATATCATCATCATCATCATCATCATCATCATCATCATCATCATCATCATCATCATCATCATCATCATCATCATCATCATCATCATCATCATCATCATCATCATCATCATCATCATCATCATCATCAACAACAACAACGACGACGACGACACCACCAATAACAACAACAAGAACAACAAATAGAACAGCGAAACGTTACTAGCGACCAACTAAAATTTCAGTAGGTCGTCAATACCTTTTTATTTGATGATTTTTAAAATTATGTTTCAGATATTCATTTCAGATTTTTCTATTTTAACCAAAAGTTCCTTCCCAACAACACATACATTTAAGGAAGTCGACGGGTATGCTGCTAAATGGCAATTAATTGTGTGCTAAAAATAGAATCGGTCTACGGTTGTTTATATTGATAAATATTGAAAAATCGTGGGCGTTGTGATAAAATCTCGTAACTACGGCTTGATTCAATCCGTAATTGCGAGAATTTACTTCAACACTTACAAAAATCTATTGTTTGTCAGAAATAACGTTACAGTTAACTGGATAAAATCGTTCCCTATTGAAGGATACATGTACCCTCTTCTTGGCGTCCCCGATGAAAAAAGCAACACAAGACAAAAACACAAAAATAATGCTTATAACAAGCAGTTAATCCTATTTCCACGATGCATTCTTTTTGAATGATTTAAAAGAACTTTATTCAAACTACTGATTTTTTTTTTATCTTAAACTTGTCCAAAACTACAAAAAAATAATTGTGGCTCAACTTGAAAGGTGCTGCTGACGACAAAATATAAGCTACTAAATGTAGGATTTGTGCATAATATAACACAGAAAACTTTGAGACAAACTGAGAAAATGCTGGTTATCAGCATTTTCTTCTTTTGTTGCAATGCTTTCCCAAACATGTTCTATTACGAGCGTCACAACCAGATCTTGTTTGTGAATGAGTTAAGTGACTCTCTGTTTTAACCAGTCCACGAGTGCTGCTGGTATATCAGAGACATCACACCCAGGTGCGTTGGATACAAATAGACTGTCAATAGGGGTCATCATATTTTGAACGATTTAGTCACAAATATAACCATGTTAACATACTCCCAGGTTTAACCAGTCCACGAGTGCTGGTATATCAGAGACATCACACCCAGGTGCGTTGGATACAAATAGACTGTCAATAGGGGTCATCATATTTTGAACGATTTAGTCACAAATATAACCATGTTAACATACTCCCAGGTTTAACCAGTCCACGAGTGCTGGTATATCAGAGACATCACACCCAGGTGCGTTGGATACAAATAGACTGTCAATAGCGGTCATCATATTTTGAACGAACAAACATCAGGCATGTAAAAAAAGCTTGCTTGAGAAAACGTATTACCCAAGTCGGAAGATTAAAAGAGATAAATTTCTCCTAAAATGACATACCGAATAACAAATATGGATTTATCGGGAAAATAATTTCTCTCTGTCATTTCTTTTTTATCATTTTATCTTCGCATGATACGCTAAAATAGTTTACGTTCTCTATGAAACATCATGTCATATTTTGTGGATAAGATATTTACACGTAGACCTTTTCAATAAATACTAAAAGAACTGTTGCGATTTCACTAATCAATGATCTTGAAGCAATGTTTTAGTCAGGGAAAATATTGAAGACATGGGATTTATCAGGATTTTCTACCCTTTCCTTGCTATTTCAACCATGTCAAATCAAATGCCCCATTATGAAATCTTGTCTGTTGAGGAAGGATAGATGAAACAGTGCATTGGTAATCATATAATTATTCTATAGACTGAATTAATGCACTTGTATGACTTTATATTATATATGCCGAGATAATTTGAAAACGGGTTCACCGTGATATTAGAAAGACTTACACAGTAATGAAATCCCTAAACGGCATAGCTTATTTTCATTTAAATGAAACCCCTTCAAATCCTTTTCGAACATTTGTTTATTATAAATTCTGTAGAATTTTTCCTTTGAAAAGTCGACATTCAAGGGTCAGCATATCGTTGTTTCTCTTCAAAAACACCGTAACTACTGATTAAGATAAGTTTTAGTTAAAGTGACATTTCACATTTATTTCAGTTTTAAAAAGTATGTCTTGATGCAAAGATTGTTTATTCTAATGCGTAGAAATGCTAAAAGTTTTTTTTTGAAGTTGTTAGTTGTAAGCGAAAAATATGCTTTCAAAGTTGGGACAGAAATGACAAATTCTATATGAATCTGTACTGTTGTCCACAACAATTTGTTTAATTTTAGCACAAAAATATATATTTCTCGTAAACGGTTTAATATCTTGGCATGAATTTTTCAGAATTTTCATAAGCAAACATGCTCTTTCAGATAGAATAAAAGAAAAGGTAAAAATAATTCTGAAATGTCACTTTAAGAGGATTTTGAAGAAAAATGACGATATTTAAAACGAGATATGTATTGCATATATTAGACAGGTTAAGCTATTACCAGACTGCAACATTTTGGACTATTCCAATTTGAAAGGTGTTCCAAACGACAATGCCAAATTGATGAAATTTTAAAAATCTTTCCATGTTGAGTTGAAAAACACTTTTGAAAATGAAAAAAAATCTTGTCACAAGCAATTTCTTCATTTTCCACAATGTTTTCCCAAGCATTTATCTTAATGGGAATCAGAAAACGTCACTGAGTGGGAATGGGTTAAAGTACGCATAAAAAGCTTGTTTGAGAAAATGTAATATTCAAGTGGGAAGATTAAAAGAGATAATTTCTCCTAAAATGACATACCGAATAACAAATATGGTTTTATCGGGAAAATAATTTCTCTCTGTCATTTCTTTTTCAACATTTTATCTGTGTATGAAACGCTAGCATATTCAACATCCTTCACGAAACAATTCGGAGTATATGTTTCATATTTGGAACCATTACGCGAAATAGGGTGTTACAATAGACCCATCTATGTCAGATGCCTGACATAAAGAGCTTATTGACCAGTCGTCAATCTAAAATTTCCAGTCTATATTTGACGCATCACTTTATCCTACTTTGGCTTAATCTCTACACAGTGCGCATAACTCTGAAATCCTGTCGCAAAAAAGTAGCAAGCAGAAAATTACAAGAAAAACTACATTTACTACAAACTAAAGTTTACTTTTTGTCTCAATTTTATCGAATAAAAGAATAAATTCTAAATCGGATTATTCATTTTACTTGAAGCATGCATGTGAAGCAAATGTGCTGCGTGACCGGATGTACTACGTGTATGCATTTTAAAGGCGGTGACATCTTGAAAGTAGAATGTTCATGATAATTGACTATAACGACATCTATTGGTAGATATTGATAAAGAGCTGAGAATCCATGGCGAAGTGCAATAAAAATCGTAAGTGCCGCTCAAGGAAAAAATGACCGGTCCCTTTTCTATGCAAAATATTGGACTGTCCCTGTTTGAAAGCTGCTCACAATTTTCTTCTTTGGCCTTCATGTTTTACCATTTTCTTTCTTTTAAGGACATCTAAATCACATAGGCTTTGGACCACAATAAAGAAGCATTTCAACATTTATCTATTTTTACTATGAGGGCGTCACCGAATAGTAGTGTTTTATGGGAAAGTCTTATTTCTGTGTCAATTTTCAAGCGGTTTGTTGCATGTACACAACCTTATTAAAATCTTTCCTCACATATATGACTTGTTTGTGGAATCCTTGTTCTTTTTTTCAAATTTAATCCCAACCGACCAGAAAAAGTAAAAAAAAATAGATTGTTTTTTTAGTTCGGTAAGGATCATTTTTTGGAAAAAGTACGAGGAGCTCCCAAACTAAGTCATACGTCTGAGTAAAGAGCTCAGAAAAGCGGGGTAGATGCATCAAATAACCTGAAAATTGACGCATGATTAGGAAAATTATTGCAAGAATTATTAACTGAAGCGGAGCTCAATTAGTCGTAGTTGTTATCATGTCACGCGGGATGCATGCAACATCCCGTTTGAAAATTAATGCAAAAATAACAGAGTCATTGCAAAATCTCTTACCAGAATCGACATTATTTTGTCTGTAGTCGTTATCTATCCCATGATACACAATCTCCACGGTTTCTATCAGACCTGCAAATCTAAAACGGGCATGTACCAATTTATAAATGAAACATCAGTGGCAAATGGGATATGACACAAAACCATTTCGAAATGGGTCGTTATTGCCAATTGGAATATGAACAATTCATAAGCTTATTGTTTACATAATACAATGTAAGTCTTACTTTTGTTTACATTGACATCGTCGGCTAACTATTAACTTCCAGAAATAGTTAAACTTGCGTTTCTGAGATTCTAAAGAAAATTGCAGGTGATCAAATCGCGGCTATATCGGATAAAAAATTGTGTTTTTGTCGCCTTATATTTGCCAATCCATGAATGAACGAGTTAATTTCGTAAAATTCATGCTCAAATTCTTTAGCACGATAGGTGAACTCGGGTTATCTGAAGTCCAATGGGCGTCGCTAGGTATCTATACTCCTCACAAAAAGTTAAGCAACAATGACGATTTTCTCTCTGAAATGTGTTTTATCACTACTCATGGTCTATGTTTCGTACAATACAAAGTTGGGGTCCTATCACACAAACTACGTTAAATGATTGGGAAAATCATCAAACAGTAACAAAGTTACAAATCCCTGAAAAGCGTCACGACGAAATTATGGTGCAAAATGTCACTCAAAAGCAGTTCAGAATGTGTAAAAAGTCGTTTTCCGGCCACTTCAGTCAATGATTTGGAGTCTAGTACCTGGTATGGCCCCCATGAGATTCAACACACCCACGATCACACCCTTGCATCAACCAGATTAGACTGTCTAATGTCCGTTGTGGCTTGTTCCTCCATTCTGTCTGCAAAACCTGTTGCAGTACTTCCAGAGTTTGTGGGCGAACATGCTGACCATGAACATGCCTCTCAAGAATGTTCCAAGCATGTTCTATCGGATTTAGGTCCAGACACCTAGCAGGCCCGTGTATATGTCTGATTTCGTTGGTCCGCAGAACTTAAATCACAATTCCAGAACAATGGGGACGAGTATTACCATCCATTAACATAACATTTGGATCTGTTTAATGTGTCAAAAGTATGATAACAGGCGCAATATCTCGTTAATGTACCTTACACCAGTTCTGGTGCCTCGTCTGATGACAACCAACTTTGTTCTGTTGCCAACTCTGATGTCTCTCCAGACCATCAAACTCCCACGTCCATACTGGTCTTGTTCATCGATGGTAAGTCGGCAAACCGTTCATTACCGTTTCTCCGAACACGTGTCATGCCAGAATGAATTAAAACATACCCTTGACTCGTCCGTTAAGGGGGAATGCTCCAGTTTCCTAATTTGTTTCCTAATGATAGAATTTATTTATATGTTGTATGTTGAAATTACATGTTATTACCAACTGAAAAATAAAATAAAAATGGATGGTCAGCGATCTTGTTTGAATTTTATAGGCATTCGTATCACATACCCCTACAGCGAAAAAATGCACAATTTCTTGCCCCTGTCCAAGGTCACTAAAATGCTAATAAAATGCTGTATATTCATCGTTTAGTCCCGAAAACGGATTTAAAGTAACGTCTTTAATAAGAACAGAAAATCCAAAATAGATGCTATTATAAACGCGTAAATGTATAAAACGGCATGCTTACGTGTTCGGTTAGATCAACAAAGCCGGAGTGTTTTATGTAAAAAATTGCATATTTTTGGAAATATTTCAAGTTCTACATAATAGAATTTGATAAAACTGTCTCATTGTATTAAGCAACATGTCCTGGTAATAATTCAAAAAGAAAATGTATAGGTCAGCGCACTTATTAGTGAATTACAGCAATTTTTATCAGCTGCACTTGAATAAAATGACGCAAAACAGTGGTAACTGCATACACACTTACGACTGTCTTGCTCTAAATAATCGATTTCTATCTTGAGGAAATCAGTTTCGCTTAATAAATACACGCTTACCGTCGAAAATGGTAAATTGTAATTATGTGTTATATTATTGAAAATTCGGTAGCGAAACATATTGGTACGAAACATTTAATTTTCTACAGTAATGACCGAGTGTTCCGAAAAATTGGAGCATTCCCCCTTAAGAGTATATGGCGCCAACGAGTGACCCCCAGTTTCGATGTTGATGTGCCGATATCAATATTTGCCGTCGATGATTTTTGGGGGAAATTTGATACGTTGAAGTTGTCTCCCAGACCCTAGACCTTCTATGTGAAGCATCTTCCTCACTATTTGGGTGGAGACTCTGTTTCCTGACACCTTCTGGGGCCATTTTGCAACGATCTGGCCGTCGTGTGCCTATTCCTTCGGGTAAAGGTTGCAACATAACGGTCTTCACGAGTTGTTATTACTCTTAGACGACATGAGCGTGGTCTCTCTGTCATCAGTCCAGTTTGATTGAACCAGGTTTTTGCTCTTGAGACAATACTGCGATAAGAATAAAGTGAATGATAGCATCAGTCTGTGTTGCCCCACCCTGTAGCATTCCAACAGTTTCAATTGAAATAAAGTGACGTTTTGGCATGATCCAAATGTTGATGACATCAAAGTTGTCAAATTGACGCATTTTTAGCACATACACTCACCCGAACTTCTAAACGGCCACTTTTATTTTTCGAATAAATAAATCATATCAATTCACTTGGATTGTGTGTTTGCTTTTTATACTTAACGAAGTCACATTCTATCTTTTCGAACAAAGAACAGTAGTGTCACGTCAAAAAAGAAGCATGTGACGTCATTTTGATCGAAACGTTAAAATTGCACGTGTGTATTTTGAATTACGTGATAAATATCGATTCTGTTTTGATAATTTATCCATAGGGATAGCCCAGTCAGAAAAACATTTAACATGACATGAATTATTATTAAACGCGGGAAATGACCTTCGGAATGTTTGATGTTGGGGCTCCAGTAAGAAAGGTCAATTTGATAATTTTCTTTTCTAACAAAATCTTAATCACGGTGGGTAACCCACGTGACTTTTTGGAAGCGTCCACACGGAAAAATCGCCCGCTTCAAAGTATGTTTTGTTTAATTTCTCAGCTTATACTCTACGGATTTTGAAGAGATAAAGTGCACGTAACGCGCCTTTGAGAGGGCTTTTCCCGGCTCTAACTCACTCTGCCCGAAATCCAGTGGTTTCTTCAAACATTCGAGCCAAAGTTTTTTTTAAGTGCAAACCGAACGCGGGAAGCGTTCACATTTATAGTCTTAATTGTCAAGTTATAGCTTTACCAACACATTTACACGAATGAATTGTGTACGCACGTACTGTCTAGTTAATACATTCTTTAAAATCCAAGGGTTTTGGTCAGAAAAGCGTTAATTATGATGTGATCATTAAAATAACGAAATGGGAAGCGTACACATCTGATTCAAAATGGTAAGCGTACACACACAATACGCTGAGAAGGGAAGCGTACACTCTGTTGGTTTTTTGGTTAGTCACATAGTCACTGATTTAGTCATCTATTTACAGACCTTTACACAGCACGGTGGAGATTGTGCATCGCGGGGTGGATAAGAACTAAGGCAAAACTTGACCTGCTTCAGGTAAGAAATTGTGCAATAAATTTATTTATTTATGCGTGGATTTTCAAGTGGATTGTTGCAGTTCCTCTGCTGTATGAGTCATAAATGAATACAGCTTAAAAATGATCCCAATAGACCAGAAAAGACGACACAAGGGTCAGGGCATACTTCTGCTCGGTCTGGATCGAATTTGGGAAACGTATTTAAGACGTTTTCAAATAAGTCACACACGGGAGATCAGTAATGTGGGATACATGCAAAAATCCGCTCACAAATTGACGCAGAATTAAGAAAGTTATTGAACAATTTCTGGCCTGAAGCGGGGCTGTTTTGGCTGTAGTGTTACCATTTTTCTCTCTAGCCGGTTGGGATTTTTTTGATAAAGTAAAAAAAAACTTTACAAATATGTCATACATTTGAGTAAAGAGGTCAGTGAGGCGGTGCATATGCAACAATCCGCTTGAAATTTGACGTAGAAATAAGAAAGTTATTGCACCCACAATTTCTTACCCGAAGCTGGGGTAATTCAAGCCGTGGTTACGAGATTTTATATCGACACCGATATTTTATCAAAATATAACGGCAAACCCAGTCTATTTTTTCAAGTATATTTTTCGTAGCACAAATTCATTGCTATTGATTACAACGAAATAATATTGATGAAAATAGCAAAACCATATTTATAACTGATATAGTCCAACAACATTAACCTGGGAAATCTGCATTTGTAATGACCAAAATTCGGCAATGTTTTGTTTTAAGGAATGAATGCAATTTTTTTTCATGCTAGTATGAAAAAGAAAATCTAATCACACGTATGAATCCACGAAGCGGTTCATACAAAAGTGTGATTAGATTTTCTTTTTCATACCTGCATGAACTCCGTAAATAAAATTTCATTCATTTCTTATAACTTGATAGTCTAAGATTAAAAAATAATGCGGCGTAATTCAATGTTTGACAGGGAAAGTAGTTCTGGCATTTTTGTTCATGGAGGTATGAAAAATTTTTCTCAACCAATCGGAACTCCAGAATTTTAATGAAATCAATAAATTATATGACCCTCAACTAACGGAATCTGCACACGTAGATTAAATTGTTCCGTGCTATTTTTCACAAAGATTTATTTATGTTTTCATTTAATAATTGAAATCGTAGAATTTCTACCGCAGTCTTTTGTTATTTAACTATTGTTCTTAATTAGGCTTCTCAATAAATAATCCACTCGGGCTATCGCCCTTGTAGATTATTAATTGTACCGTTGTACACAGAACTGTTGTTGAATGACGATAGTTCACGGTAGAAATTCGATCATTTCTTAAGCATGCACACCATGAAGCTTAACTTCTTTTGGACTAAATAAACAATGTTTCGAATGAGTTATAAAAACCGAGGTACTAAATTTATATGATCTTAGCTGTTGAGCGGGACGTAAAAATCCATTCAATCCAATTTCTTAAAGTGACATTTCACGTTCATTTCAGTTTTTAAAAGTATGTCTTGATGCAAAGATTGTTTATTCTAATGCGTAGAAATGCTATCAGTTTTTCGAAGTTGTTATTTATAAGCGAAAAATACACCTTTAAAGTTGAGCCAGAAATGTCAAATTCTATATAATTGTCCACAGCAATATGTTTAGTTTTAGCACAATATATATTTCTCGTAAACGGTTCAATATTTTGGCATGGAATTTTCAGAATTTTCGTTTGAAAAGATGCTCTTTCAGATAGAATAAAAGTAAAATTTATGTAAAAATAATTGTGAAATGTCACGATAAACTGAAGCTGTTATACACCATAACTGTAGCCATTATCAATAAAATATGGTTTTATTTTAGGTATATTTGATTAGATATATTACCCAGCACTTGAAAAAGGGAAACACATCGGTGTGTACGCTTCCCTTCTCAGCGTATTGTGTGTGTACGCTTACCATTTTGAATCAGATGTGTACGCTTCCCATTTCGTTATTTTAATGATCACATCATGATTAACGCTTTTCTGACCAAAACCCTTGGATTTTTAAAGAATGTATTAACTAGACGGTACGTGCGTACACAATTCATTTGTGTAAATGGGCTGGTAAAGCTAAAAATTGACAATTAGGACTATAAATGTGAACGCTTCCCGCGTTCGGTTTGCACTTATAAAAACTTTGGCTCGAATGTTTGAAGCAACCACTGGATTTAGGGCAGAGTGAGTTAGAGCCGGGAATAGCCCTCTCAAAGGCGCGTTACGTGCACTTTATCTCTTCAAAATCCGTAGAGTATAAGCTGAGAAACTAAACAAAACATACCTTGAAGCGGGCGATTTATCCGTGTGGACGCTTCCAAAAAGTCACGTGGGTTACCCACCGTGTTAATGCAATCATTCGATTTCTTTTGTTTCTGGGGTGAAAAAAAATCCATGCATGTACAAATAACGATAGATGAAATTTGGGTAATCCTAGCCACCAAATCCACTAAAAACGGCTATGAGGGGCTTTAATAAAAGCGATCCTAGGTCAACGAAATGTCAAAGCCTTAGCACTGTGAAACATATTTTGAAGCCTAAACTGTACTGAACATCCCCTATGTTATCGGAAAATGGATTGGACACAAAACACGTTTCGTGATTAATCGAGAATCACGTCTTGGACTTGTTAAACAGACGGATTCGAGCACTGCCAAAGTAAACGATTTAGAAGACCTGACTCGGCAAACCTGGTATTTCCGCACTGTACCATACCCTACAGTATCTTCAAGAATGCATATTATCCACGAGAATAGGATTCTTAGCCTTGATAAATGCACACAGAGATCACATGGGATATTAAGTTGTTATATGCGAATTAATATTTATGGGGTAGTGCTTTTTTAAACGTTACCATTTCATTAATTTCGAACTCAGCTTCGTGAAACTTTGTCATATTTTTCAAAAATGAATGTATTTTACAGAGAACCAAAACAATATGAGCTTTCATCAGAAATGTTAATTTGTAGGTGAAAGAATGAGGTGGCCGTTTAGAAGTTCGGGTTAGTGTACGGTGCTAATGCCAAGTTTGGAATCAGTATATGCGACACGTTTTGCATGCTTGTTTTGGGGGTGAGTGTTTTCATATCACATGATTTTAGGATGCAATTTAACATTGAATATTCTTTTAATTGTGTTTTAACATAGATGTAGCTGTCCGAATAACTTATTGGTGAAAAAAATTCCACGGGGATAAAAAGAATATTGAGAAAACTCTTTGTGTTGCTTAACTTTTTGTGAGGAGTATATTAAGGTATATGACCCATCATTCAAAACACCTCTTTCTAGCCATGGCACATGCATCAAATCACACACACTTGTAAATACACTTCAAATAAGTTGATTCCCCGTGCCGGATTTCAAGATTATGCTTCAAAAAGAAAATATCTTTTTAATCTTTATTCATATGCAAGGGAGGTAATCTATAACTTTTTTGTCAAATATTTCCATAATTATGCATTAATTCAAAATATTAAACCGTTCAAAATGCTTATGTTTGTATTCGGAATGGAAATGTAACACAGTTTAGGACTTACTGGCACTTTTCAAATTTCGCCTCTGGCCCTTTGGTGCTAATGGTGGGTTGTATACGTTAACATTACCCAAATTTCTCCATTGGTATCTAGGGCACAAATGGAACGATACCCATTGGCAGCAATACTTTCAAATCGACCTAGTCTAAATTTTGCTATTTGGGATAAATGATCGTGCTGCGAGGGAGTGGGAAACCTACCAGATAACTTGATTCCAATTCAGTTCTTAGCAAAGATTTTATAATCGTGACTAAAGGCTCGGCCACGTACAACCAACCCAAAATCCATGTTACGGGCAAATGTATGCTGCATGAGTGACCCAATTTGGACACGTTCCATCAGTAACTAGACCGGGAAAGTATGATAAATAATGTGGTTTATCAGGTGTTAAGGATTATAACCCATCATTAGCACTGGTGGTGAACTCGGCCAAAGCGTGGGACGTTTTTTCGCGATCATAGTATTCCGTCGGTGTTGTTATAAAATATCGTAACTACGGCTTCGATAAAGCCGTAGTTACGAGATTTTATAACAACACAGACGGTTCGTCAATACATATCGGTTTACCTTGTCTATTTTTGGAAACAAATCCATTGTTATTATATTAGAAAAACTATCAAATCAGATCTTTGAACTCACAATTAAACGCAAAATATCTGTTCCTTGTTGTAGCAAAAAAAAAAAAAAAAAAAAAAAAAAAAACGTCCCTCGCTTTGGCCGAGTTCCCCACCAGTGATTAACTACAACATACTTCGTGTATCCCCGGGTATCATCCGTAGTAACGGAAATTGACAAGTGTATCCCTCGTAAATTTCCTCGTCAATTTCTGTTACCATGGATGTCGCCCGGAAATTAACGAGGGTATCTCTCGTTAATTTCCGTTGTTACGGATCACGCCCAAGATGTGCAAAGGTGTTTGGTTTCTAATAATGGGTTGTAATTCTTTGGATTAAAACACAGTGTGGACATATGAGAGAAAAGAATATTTTATTAAAAACAATTATCATCTAACAATTTTTCAAATTCTAACATCATAATTCACAATTGGAAATAATTCATGTACAAAAAAAAAAAAAAATGATAAAAATGTCTACGAGAAAATCATTTTGTTAGTTGGAGATCAAACCCTCGTAACTACAACTTCTAAACGCTATAGTTACGATTTTTGTTCTGTCACAAAAGTTTCGCTTTCATCCATACGATACCTTATTCAAAATGCATTGACCCGACGCCTACGTAGGAAGGCTTTCCTGCTTTTTCCCAAACAGTGAATATGCCTTTTTACTATTTAGTCATTAAATGGCCGTTTCAGATTGAAAGATGCGACAAAAGGAGAAAGTGCTGGTTATCAGCAGTTTCTTCTTTTGTCTCATTGTTTTCCCCAAGTATCATCCATAAATGAGCCCGAAACCACCAGTGCTGTTTGGGAAAGGCGCCTAAAAAAATAAGCCAGAGAAAGTGTTGAGGCAAAAGAAGAAAGTAATGAAAACCAGCCGATTTTCCTTTTGCTTAAATGTTGTCTGGACATATCATAAGCAATTCTGTTTTCTTAAATCATCAATTTGTCGTCTGCATTACATTCCAAATTGGAAACGTCTCAATTATTGCTGTTTGGGAAAGGATTAACCCTATCGTAAACAATATAATTTTGGGACAGTTCAATTTTAAAGCTAAGCTGCGGACTACAAGATGGGTAAGGATAAAGTTAGATTATAATATACCTTATATAAAAAAATATCGAGACAAAAGTAGAAAATCGTCGGTGTAAATGCAAAACCTCGTATGTCGATTCTTGCGATTTTCAAAGTACAAACTGTGTGCACAGTTTCGAGACTATTAGACAATTCTCGCAGGTTTTGAATCTATATTTACTGACCAGTATTAATGACACACTATTTGTGAACAATATTTCCAAATGTCAAGTAAAACATTTCAGTTTGGGAAAAATTATTACACTTTCTTCCCTCCACTTTAAAGTTTTCAAAAAACGAGATAAGAGGTTTTGCATTTACAACGACGAAATGCTGATTATCTGCATTTTCTCCTTTTGTCTCAATATAGTTTGCCAATCCTTTTTGAAAGGGACCTCAAAACCAGGCCTTGCTTTAGGACAGGGTTAAAGAGACACGACTAGAAAGTAATCAAGAGCGGTATTGTGCATTTGAATTGTCTCCACGATACATCACATGTTGATTTATCGAAGGCTGTGAATTTAACCATTTCCCCCAAAACATGATCAGCAATTTATTCTTTTGTCTCAATGTTTCCCATTTGTTTAGACTTGAAAATCGGGTCTTATTTCGGTAAAGATTAAAGTGACACGACTAGAAAGTAATCAAGAGCGGTATTGTGCAGTTGAATTGTCTCGACGATACATCACACGTTGATTTATCGAAGACTGAATTTAACCATCTCAAAACAACACCTGACGCTCCTAACGAAAGTTTGAGAACACGTTCCAACGAAAATGACGAAGAACAGCATTTCCTCCCGTTGTCTTGATATTTCTGTGATTTATTCTAAACAAACCCTGTTTGTTGATATCTTTTTCAAATATTGGACCACTGTAAAATGTCTGTTTTGGATATGAGTTAAATCGTTTTTCTTTGCATCTTTGTCTTCATTTGGAAATGATTTATCTAGTTGGCCATGCTACCTGGTTTTAAAGGCGACATGAACTACTATAGAAACATCGAAGGAAATAGAGAAAAATGCCGAAATTATCGGTTTCTGTATTTGTCTCAATGTTTTCGACTATATATAAAATACCGTTTTGAGTGATGTTTGAATTATTGTCTCGAATTTCTAATTAAGAAATAATCTTTTTTTACCTCGGTTTATGGTTTATTTAACCACGGTTCTGAGTTAGGCGGCACAATAAATAATCCACGAGGCCGGAGGCCGAGTGGATTATTCATTTTGCCGCCTAACTCAGAACCGTGGTTAAATAAACAATAAAACGAGGTAATAAAACAGATTATTTCTTTTATAACATTGTAAATCTTCACAAATTAAGGGAAATCAATTTTGCAAAATGTCAACAGTAATCGCGGATTTATTCCTTTTGATTCTTTCCAACTTCCGCTGATCGAACACCCACAATTTTTCTTGACCACTTGTATCATTAAAACAACCTTCACCCTAAATAGGAAGTATTCAACTTCAAAAGACAATTAAAACTGCGTTATTTCAAACATTTGTAGTTGAATTTTACACTAGAATACTACTGGAATTCTAATTCCATTGAAACCCTGATCACCAAGGAAAAAAATGGACTCGTCTGGTCTCCGAGTTTTCAATTCACAAAATATCATGAAACTTACTTCGAAACTGTAGAACTTGCACAAATTTTACTTGAATAGCGTACTTTTAAACTAATGTGTGCATGAATACACTCAAAACTTTCTATGAATAAGGTCTATCCACTCTTCTGTCCGTGTAAAATGATACAAGAAAACGAAAATGGCGTCCTTCAGATTCATTGAATTTTCTTTGAAGAAAGGTCGTAGCTCTATGACGTCATTACTAATCGTGACGTCACATTTCTTAGAACGCGTCATAAACGCGCGGCTTAGTGCACGTGTATGTTATAATTACAATTCATGAATTTATTGTTATGATGAACTTATCAGTTGGCATTTGCATATGCTCTTTTGAAAATTTGGATCAATAAAAGGCATTGTCTGTCTTTTCTGTACGTATGTCTTTCTATTACCAAGTTGTAGCGATGCTTGATCGGATAGCGTCAAAATGTGGCATATAAAAAGCGTGTCAAACAAAATAAGCGATAATAAATAAAACGAATTTGGAATAGCCTGACATTTTTGGTGCATTTTCTGAGAGACATGCTAAAAACCTGTGACGCTGAACATGTTGTTAGATGTATGTAAATGGGACCCATCATGCTAAAAGGGACCTTATGGGAAGCCCACTAAATCAAACATCGAGAAACGAGTCAGGCTTCACAGAGGTAAAGAAGGTGCTGTATTTGGAAATTGGCCATAAAGTAAGATAGGGTTAACATTCTAGATCCAGAAAACTGTCGTAGAGTGAAAAGTTTAGAACAAAGTCAGTCTGCGCGGACTGCGCAGACTGACTTGGGTCGATATTTTCACACTTCCTGCAAGGCCTCTTTAAGCGCGACAAGTCACATATATGAAAGAAATTATCCAGGTTATGAAAGAGAGGGTTTGTATGGCATTTGGGACCTTCGTGGATCAAGCTCAAGTGCATACGAATAGTTTGCCCAAGATACTTCTGCTCTCTGATAAATCCTTTATGGATTAAAGCAACTTTAAGAAGGGATCTTTGTCAGAATGTGTGTATGCGATGGCTTATCTGGGTCCTTTGTGGTCTCAAATGTCATTTGGGCTCTTTCAAGAGATCACAACTCAAATATTGTATTGGTGAGAAAATGAAAAAAGGAGCAAAGAAGATCTACTACATCAAATCGATGGGCAACCAAAACATCCCCAGCCAGCTTTCAATTTGAAAAAATGAAATATCATTGTTTGGGAAAGGGTAAAATAAGCTGTAGATATGATGTTTTGATCACCTAACGACGAGAAGAAATTGTTCGCTATAAACCCGTCTCTAAACTTTTGTTTGCCGGATACACTTTCTGAGAACAGTTATGCGGATGTTTTTTGATATTGTTCTTAGCTAGTAACGGAGATTTGGTGACAAACGTTTCCATGTTTTCACTATCTCCTTGAATACGCATATATTTGGCTGGGACCTCGGAATTTTGTTTGTTGACATTGTTTTGCGTGACGCCAAGTTCACCTGACGATGTGGACTCGTCGCTACTGGTCCTACACAACGATGTATGACGTCGCTTAGATCTCGTATTGAAATGCTGCACACGTACTATTGGGCATATGTCAAGGGGAACCTTTGACCCCGTTTGATTATTGACTTCCAACTGTTGAGGTCGTAGGTCAAGTTCACTTTCAAAGTCATCCTGAGTAGCTAAAGGAGCGTATTCCACAACATTGTTATTTTTCTTCACAATCTGTTTTATAGACAAGTTAGTATCCTTATGTCTCTTGTCGTTTGCATAGCTATACCAAAAGCTCTTCTGTTCAATAAGTAAAGGCAGACTTTTATTTCTACTTGATATGTTAACAAAATCGTCCACCTCTCCGTAGTCCGTAACAGAATGGAAATGACTCCGAACTTTGGCATTGTGTGAGACCAAATCTGGTGGAATTTTAAGAATTAACCCGTTCAGTTGCCTTTCCTTGGGGTCCATATCTCTCACATTCTGAATCCAATGTGCCGTAGCGAGTGTGATATCCTCTTCCAGATCTGGTAGTTTTAGCTTCATGGCTTCATTGTCACAGTCGATATCTATCGCGATATGTTCCACATCTTCGTTGTGAGTACCACATTCCTCACATTTACCCATGAGATCGTAATGCATGACAGATTTGTTATCATCTGCCGTACAACACATGTTTTCTGTGTCGTTAGCGAGTTTAGTTCTTTCTTGCCATATCATTTTAGCACTTTCACTAATCCATTCGGCTTCCTCGGCATTAAACCGCTCACGCGACTTTTTGAATGACCCCCTTTCGGACGCGGGAAATTCTTCCGGGAAATATTTCATCGTGCACTGCTGAACAGCTGTCACGATTCTTTTACGACACTTTGTTCGATAAACAACATATATCACAAGGAACAACAGAATTCCACCCAAAACAGTAGCGGTATTTATTCCAACCGAAGGGTCGTATGAATTAAAGAACTTGTTTCCGTCGGAGTTGGACTTATTGGCTCCTTGATAAAATAGTTCCCTATCGGCAGCGTCAAAACCCGGAAGTTGTGATGCGGTTTGCGATTGAGACACGTGGGTAAGATTCGAGCTTCTGATTGGTTTAGGACTGGACACACCCGAGTCAGTCACAGTAGTCTCTTGCGCTGTTGTAGCCAACTCATCTCTTTTCATGTCGCCTCATTTGACTGAAATGATGAAAAAGACCATGCTTATTAGTAAGACAGTATAACAACAAGCGACTACTCGTAATAATGTTCGTTATTTTTGGTAAGGCACAGTGGTCGCCCTTTAACCAATAACCAAACAAAATGATTTTGGATTGTTTCTGAAATGTGTTGCAGATGACAATCTAAAGTTGATGAAATCTTGAAAAATCTTTTCAGTTTGGATAATAAAAAAATGTGGAAAATGGATAAATGCTTGTTATAAGCCATTTCACCGATAAGAAGTTTTCCGAAGCATTTTCCTTTCAAAAAGGAAAAATGGAAATCAAACCATATGTTTTGGATAAATCATTAGAATGAATACCTAGATATCATTTGGACTGGGTTTCTGATTACACATTATTATTCCTCTTATTTGTTGCTCCATTTTATATAATTCTTGTAAATTACTAACTATAGCATTGTATCAGCATATGGATTTACATGTGTGCATGTACATATGAATGATGCATGTCCGAAATGTAAGGATTTTCTCCTTTCTTGTGTTTTTCCTTTCTTGTATAATCGAAACTCAAACAATTATTGTTGGTAGCACAAAGAAAATGAGTAGAAAAAGATAAGAAAGAATTATAATCAATAATAATCGATCCAATAGAGAAATCTCTTATCCGAGATTTACTCTTTTCTATACATTTACTTTCATTTGACTTCGATTTTCCTCTGATTTATCTCACTAATGACAATATCTAATAATCTTCCCCAGGTTAAAAACGGTTGCTTGGCAACGCCTAGGTATTTGTCGCCGGTTCAAGATTTTCATAGATTGTGTTCACGTAACTTCGTCCATTTGTGGTAAATATAAATAAGCAGAGATCTGGAAAAACGTCCTTTAAAGCATTTTTCGAAATTGAGTTTCAAGATCAGCCTGTTGTTAAATGGAATCCAATTCGCATCCATGCTACTCTCTTTCAGTTATTATATAGGTCATGAAGAAGCTATTAGAGAACAGCATGGATCCTGATCAGACTGTGCGTATGCACAGGCTGATCTGGATATATGTTGGGCTCAAAAGCCTTAAGTGACTTTTTTCCAGATTCTTGCTCAAATATATCATGGTAGTAAATAAAAAGGAACCGTGTTTGACTTTATGTGGTAAATAGAAGAGAAAATCACTTGTCGCGCAATCTATTATGTAGCCTACGTACAACTATCTATACAAGTGCTAAACTTTTTTTAAAGGATAAATGTAAATCAAACGGACATTTATGGACTGGTCCAATTTGAGACCTATTGAGGACGATAAAAACGTCTATAAAGGTGTGTCAAAGCCATGGATTCTTTGGGGGGGGGGGTCTGGTTGCGGGGTTGGATTAAACTACTGACGCGATTCTTTGTAAAATTTCCAGAACTTTGATAATGACAGGATTTGTGTGAAATGAATTATGGAAAACATCGAGGCAAAAGGAGAAAATTCTGATTATCAGTATTTTCTTTTGGGTTCGATGCCTTACCAAGTATTTTCTCTTAGGGACGCCCAAATCAATGTCTTATTTGAGAAAGGGTTTACTCAGCACCGGAAGTTAATATTGCAGTACCTAGACTGGCAGACAATTAACCGTTTATAGTCTTGAACCCTTCACATTTTGTATAATAGTATGAAGCATTAACCCCTTCCAAAACAAAACCTGGTTTTGGCGTTCCTATTGTAATAGGCTTAGGAAAACATTGAGACAAAAGAAGAAACTTCTGATAACCAGCAGTTTCTCCTTTTGCCTCAATATTTTCCGTGCCATATTATACACAAATTCTATCTCAAACAAGGTCCATTTGTCGTCTGCAGTAGCTTTTGAAATGGAAATTTTGACAATTTGCAGTTTGGGAAAATGCTAATCGTCGTTGGGAGGACAAAACCCCGTAACTCCAGCTTTTTCAAGATGGAGCTACGAGGTTTTGACATCCCACCAACATAATGCAGAATGAACAAGATGTATAATTTTACTAGACCTCAAAATGTTTTGCAGATTGTGACATAATATCTTTATAAAGAAATACGCTATACCTTTGCTTTGTAAATGTGATTGTCAGATAAAATATTATTAGTTTTAAATTGTTGATGATAGAAATGGATTAAATCGATTTGATTTTTACTAGTTTAGTATTAAAGGCCGATCACACATGATTCCGCGTCCATATTGCGTCCACATCACGTCCAAAATTATACTGCAAAGGTCCCTAGTTTTAGACTGGGTCCGGCCGTAATGTGGACGTGGAATGGTGTATGTGACCAGACCTTTAAATAGTGCTCCATGATTTCAAAGAGCAACAACAAGTACGTTGTATTGGATATTTCTGGACAAGTTTCGTTAAATAGTTAAGCGAAAAATTAAGATTTTACTAAACTTTAATGCTTGATTGTTTTATATGAAACATCTAAGTTAGTCGAGCAGCTGGAGGCTCAGATTGAAAGTTGTGGTAGAACTAGCGAATGAAAAGCAGGAATCTATATTTAGGTGCTCCATCAGTTGAGAAATGACGGAAATATTGTTTAAAGTATCGTTAAACCCAATTGAATCAATTGACTTCCACTGAAATGGTTTTCGGACAACTTAATTTTTGTCTCGGCAAATAAAGAAATTATGTCACTGGGAAATTTTCTGTATGGATTTTTGTCCCAGCTCGTGTTATGTAATTAGCGAAAAGGAAATTGCATCTATTAGATATTTATTACAGATAACAGCAATAATTTGTAGTCTCCAAGACAAATATGAGAAATGGGGTCTGCTGAGTAATGGCGTCAAAACACAATTCGCTTCTTTTCAACAAAAACATCGTAACTGCAGCTTTAAACAAGCTGCAGTTACGCGGTTTTTGTTGAAAAGCGGCGATATTTCACATGCGTATCCCAAATAAACTATACAAATATATAGGTTCGTATTCATCTTAAAACATTATGACATAGTTTACGGAATCTATTTTAAAGCAAATTGTATCTTTTAAATATACTCCTCACAAAAAGTTAAGCAACAAAAGTAATTCTCTCAATATTCTTTTTATACACGCGGGAATTTTTGCACAGATTTGTTATTCGGACAGCCATATCTATGCTTAAATACACTTAAAGGAATACTGAATGTTATCGTCTCCAAAAACAGCTATCACGTGATTAGAACACACTCATCCCCAAAACATGCGAGCAAAATGTGTCGCATATACGGATTTCAAACATGGCATTCGCTCCGTATGTGCTTAAAACGCGTCGATTTGACAACTTTGATGTCATCAACATTTGAATCATGCCAAAACGTCACTTGACTCCAATTGAAGTGGCTCAAATTGTTGGAATGCTACAGGGTGGGGCAACCAAGACTGCTGCTGTCATTCACTTTAAATTTCATCGCAGTATTGACTGAAGAGCAATAACCCGATACAATCAAACTGGACAGATGTCAGAGAGACCACGTTCAGGTCGTCTAAGAGTAACAACACCTTGTGAAGACCGTTATGTTGCAACCTTAGTCCGTAGGAACTGGTTTACAACGGTCAGATCGCTGAAAAATGACCTTCAGAGGGTGTCAGGAAACAAACTTTCCATCCAAACCGTGAGGAACATGTTTCACACAGAATGTTTAAGGTCCAGGATACCACTTCAACGGATCCAGCTTCCCCCAAAACATCGATGGCAAAGATTAATATTGGAACATCGACATCAAAACTGAGGGTCACTCGTTGGCGTCACAAACTCTTAACTGACTCGTCAAGATTCTGCCTTGGTTCTAATGATGGCATGACACGTGTGTGGAGAAACGGTAATGAACGGTTTGCCGACTGTAACATCGCTGAACACGACCGATATGAACGTGGGAGTTTGATGGTCTGGAGAGGTATCAGTGTTTGCCAGAGAACAGAGCTGGTTGTCATCAGACGAGGTTCAATGACTGGTGTAAGGTGCATGTACGAGATCATCACGCCTGTTATCATCCTTCTGGCAGAGTAAACAGATCCAACTGTTTTGTTATTGGGTGGTAATGCCCGTCCCTATCGTTCTGGAATTGTGACTGAAGTTCTGTGGACCAACAACATCAGACATATAGACTGGCCTGCTACGTCTCTAGACCTTAATTCGATAGAACATACGTAGGACATTCTTTGGGGGCGTGTCTATGGTCAGCATGTTCGCCCACAGACTCTGGATGCACTGCAACAGGTATTGCAGACAGAATGGAGGATCAATCCACAACGGACATTAGACAGACAAATCTGCTTGATGCCAAGGTGTGTTCGGGCGTGTGTTGAACATCGTAGGGGTCATAACAGGTACTTGATGCTCGATCATGGCCTGAAGCGGCCGGAAAACAACTTTTTACAAATTCTGAAGTGCTTGCGAGTGACGTTTTGCACCATTGTTTCGTCGGGACGGTTTTCGAGGATCTGTAACTTTGTTATTGATTGATGATTTTCCCAATCATTTAACGTAATTTGTGTAATAAGACCCCAACTTTGTATTGTATAAAACATAGATCATTAGATGTGATAAAATACATTTGAGAAAGAAAAGCATCTTTGTTGCTTAACTTTTTGTGAGGAGTATATATCTTAAACCAGATATTTATCCTGAACACATAATATGATTTGTAGTCTTTCGACAAAATGCGATAAGTGAGGCCCCGTGGGAAATGACGTCTAAAGATATTCCCATTCCCTTTTCAATTTTGGTTCTAGAAGTTCCAACAAAGTGTGGAGAAAATAATTTAAAGTTTTCCTTACTAATGTTAGAATTTTCCAATTATATTTCATAGAAAGATACCATTACGTAACCATGTTTTCTTGATTACAGAGAATTGAATTTTTAAAGCATTTACTACCCGAACGTTTGAGCTAGGATATAGAGAAACACCCTTAAGGCATTTCGTCGTTGTAAATGCAAAACCTCGTATCTCGTTTTAAAGGGGTCGGAAAAAAGTGTAATATCTTTTCCCACACTGAGAAGGATTTACTTGAGATGTGGACATAATGTTCACGAATAATGTGTCATTAATTCTGATTAGTAAATTATACCTCAAAACCTGCAAGAATTGTCTTAACTGGGCATACAATATTTGACTTTGAAAATCGCAACAATCGACATACGAGGTTTTGCATTTACACCGACGATTTGTGAACACCGTTAATCTAGATCAGCTTACGCTTAAGTGCAGTCAGATTAGGACTCGTAGGCCCTATTTCTCACTTACTGCATCTTCATGTGGCAACTGTAAGACACAAGTATGAATCTTTACCAAATTGCTTTTATTGAAGGCTGATCTTGATCCATGCGGATGTTAAATGCGGTAACGGTCCTTTTCTAATTGGCTGTGTCCGTGACAAAGTACAAGAAAACACTTAAAGCAACTATTATACCCCCTTCTTCATAACTGTTTTACGGTTGTCTAGAAACACTGTAGATACACATATACTTGAAATACCAAAATTATATCATATTATGAGATAAATTTAACATGGCGAAGTTCATTGGGCGTACGTAGTTTCAGAATTTTAAGCTCAAATTCGAAGAAAATTAATGTTGCGTTACATAACATCCCATTCTTTCTCCTAATATCTCCTTTAAACCCATTACCAAACAGCTGAATTTCAGCTTGTTCCAAATCTAGATGTTGAAAGCGTCAATTTCAAGTGAATGAAATTTAAAATTGTATGGTCTTTTGAGGTAAGAAGCATTTTAAGATGTGAAGAAATTGCTTGTAACAATAAATTTCTTCATTTTCCACAATGTTTCTCAAAGCCTTAATCTTTAAGGGGGTGTAAAAAGAGTCAATGTGTGGGAATGGATGAAACATTCTAAGAATATTCTGAAGTCTAGTTAGATTATCGTCGTTGTAAATGCAAAACCTCGTATCTCGTTTTGGCAGATTTTAAAGGGCAAGGTAAAAAGGGCAATAACTTTTCCGAAAGTGAAAGGTTTTACTTGAAATTCGGACATATTGTTCACAAATAATTTGTCATTAATACTGGTTAGTAAAAATATCTCAAAATCTGCAAGAATTATCTTAACTGGACACACAAGATTTTACTTTGAAAATCGCAGAAATCGACATACGAGGTTTTGCATAATTTGCACCGACGATATGCTAAATCCAATGAACTGGAGTTAATGTAAACTAGGTCAACGGGATGGAAATTCGAAATTTCATTTGCAATATTACAAATCATAATAATTCTTCTCAAATTCGGTTACAATTCATGAAAATATTTTTATTGGATTACAAAAATGCAGAAATCTTCATAAATGTTCACGAATTTTTTATTTGTGTCGAAATATTCCTTGATGTTCTCTTTCTGTCTCTAATTGATTTGATCAATTCAAATCTATTGTAGTTGCCGCTGGTAGCAGCTTCCAAATGGAATACACGAGAAGTTCGTCATGGCAAATGATAACCTACAGCATTTAATTTGCTGCGTTCGAAAATGTCGTAACTTTAATTTAAACAAGCCGTACTTACGGCATTTTGAATACTCATTGATGGACATTAGAAAAGGATTATATGGAAAGTGTACATTTGAAACTTGGTATGTCGAAATTGTAGGGAACGTTACTTTACTTCAGTATATCTACATGTAGAGTACGACTCATCTGATTTTTGTTCATTTTCAAATACAATGATGATAAAACTTTTTGTTGCAAATCAAATAATTTCAAGATTGAATTACAGTAGGAAATGGAAAGAATTCTCCCGGTCTCTCATTGTTCAACTATATTTTAAAGGTTATATTTATCTCAAATTTCTTTGTTTAAAATTTTCCATTGATGAGAACAGTACAAGATTGTCACTTTGACAGAAATTCGACTTAACCCTTTCCCAAACAAGACCTGGTTTTGACGTCGTCAATAGAAATGGTTAGGGAAAAAATTGACACAATAGAAGAAACTGCTGATAATCAGCACTTTCTCCTTTTGTCTCAATATTTTCTATGCTTTATCTTATATAAATCCAGTCCTTTCAACATCCATTTTGACGTCTGCAGCAGCTTCTGAAATGGACCAGCCTAAAATTTTGCTATTTAGGAAAGGCTTAATCTTTGCCGAAATAACGAGTGTAAACTGTATAATCTTTTCTTCTTGTTAAGATACAGTGTCGAATTATTCACGGTGGGGATTGTGCATGATGGGATGGATAACGAATACGAAGTATACGGACAATTTTTGCTTCGCTTCAGGTAAGAAATTGTGCAATAATTTTCTTATTTCTGCTCCAATTTTCAAGCGGTTTATTGCATGTACCCCGCATTAGTGAGCTCTTTCCTCGGATATATGACTTGTTTGTAGAATCTTTGTACTTTGTCCAAAAATAGATCCCAACCGACCAGAAAAACGACAAAAAATTCAGGCCCTTTTTCTAATCGGTTGGGATCGGTTTTTGAGAAATGTACAGGGAAATTCCAGATAAATAATACATCTGAGAAAAGGGCTCAGTAAGACGGAGTACATGCAACAAACCGCATGAAAATTGACGCAGAAATAAGAAAGTTATTGCACAAATTCTTACCTGAAGCGTGGTTAATTTGGCCGTAGTCGTTACCATTTCGCTTTCTGATCGGTTGGGACAATATTTCGGAAAAAGTATCATGAGTTATCTAATATGTCATACATCCGATGAAAGAGCTCGATAAGGCGGGGTACATGCAGCAAACCGCTTGAAAATTGATACAGAAATAACAGAGTTATTACAAAATGTCTTACCTGAAACGAGGCGAGTTGGCATCAAATTTTGTGCAAAAAATAGACTGAGTTTACCGTTATGTTTTGATAAACCGTCGGTGTTGTTATTATCATCTCGTAACTACGGTTTGATTCAAGCCGTAGTTACGAGATTTTATAACAACACCAACGAAATACTATTTATTTGTCCGAAATTACGTCACGGTTTACTTGATAAAATCGTTCCCTATTGTCGGTAGTCGTTATCCATCCCATCATGCACAATCCCCACCGTGTTATTTACAATTTTGGAACAGGAACAATGAAAAAGAAATCTGATATTCATATAAAAAGAGACCAGGGAAATAGCTAGACATATAACAATTTGCACAATGTAATAATGTTTGGCAGATTATCAGACTGTCACGTGGGTGCACAGACAAATGATTGTAAGCTGGTATGATTAGACGTATAAATTGTCGTGTACCTTTAGACTATCATAAAAAACTGCACTTTCCAAAGTCATCTTTCCGTTACGTTACCGTGAATTACAGATATATCTTAAGTAAGGAGTGTAGAGACATTTGATTGCAATCTGATATGATTAGAGACCTATGCTACATGTATCAATTGGATGTGTTACGTCCAATCGTATAAGACTGGTTTCATACATTCAACATGTCCTTTGTAACCAAAAAAAAAAAAAAAAAAAAAAAAAAAAAAAAAAAAAAAACACTCAGACTCAATTACCAGACAGTCTAAATTCAAAATCGATTTGCTGACCATAAAAGACATTGCATTTTTAATGAACAAGCACTGTCAAATTAATTAACGAATTCAATCAATATCCTGATTTTACCAAATTGATGAATATCTTATTCATGTTTCGAGAAAAAATATTGTTTGGTCGTCAATTGCACCTTTCGTTGATTCTATAAAGGATGCGACAAAGCGATGTATTTATTCAATTCAATTCAATTCTTTTAATGAAAATACTGCATTAAACAGTGATATCATACATTGCACAATATGTCACAAATAAAGCAATAATTTAGGTATAAACATTCTTACTACAAACATTGCAATGTACATGATTATACACACATAGAATAATCTCCTGATCAAGAGTATAAAGACACATTGGTAGATAGGAGAATACAAGGCTACCAACATTGTATGCACAATTTCTAAACAATTCTAAACAGCATATTAACTACAATGTATTATGTATCTCTAATTTCTAATGCTTGTAATAGGTATGTACATAATTTAGTTGCTTGATTCCTATTTTCAGGGTTTAGTATAAGTTTGAGCAAGTCTATTTCTTTCTCTTTGCAAATATTTGTTTTATCAATGCCAAACTCTTGTAACAAATCATCCCTTATTCTATCATATTTTGAGCAGAACAGTATAAAGTGAGATTCATTCTCTACTTCATTACAAAATTTACATATCCTTTCATCACGTGGAGTTTAAGGTCTTGTATATCTGCCTCTTTCTATATTTAAGTCGTGAGCACTCAATCTAAATTTAGTTATTATAGAGTTATATTTCTGTTTTAGATTTAAATTCAAATAATTTGGCAAATTACCATCAAAATACAAAATAGAGGAGAATAATTTCAGCTTACTATCATCTTTAGATTTTAATATTTCCAGTTTACATTCAGTTTGTTTAAAGTAGTATTCATTCAACTTTTCATTTATTGTTTTACAGTCTACGGACATTAGATTAAATTTAATGCCTGTCGATTTCAAAGTTTTATCCAAGCAAGAGTACCATGACTTGCTTCCATTCAGATGTAGGGTTTTATCAGTTTGAAATGTCTTTGACAAAAGCCTGTCGTTGGGTAAAGTTCTTAATCTTTCGAAGTATTTAATCATAAGTTTAATAATAAACAACGTAATTGGGGAACGACCCATCTCTAGACGACTTGCAAGATTCGAGGAATTCCGACGTATTCCAAGAACAGACTTACAAAATTTATGTTGCAGTTTTTCTGGTGGAAGGAGGTCAACATTATCTAAATTAATTGTATAGTCCATAATCCATACCTCGCTTCCATAAGTAAGAATAGGTCTAATTAGAGAATCAAATAGTTTTGAACTTAGCTTGGTAGGAAACTGGGAAAAGTTCGTAAGTTTTTTCTTCAACGAAAACATGGCCTTCATGGCTTTATTATATAGATCTTCTGCAGCATGTTTCAAATTACCATTATAGAAAAATGTTATGCCCAGATACTTGTATGAATCGGTTACCTCAACCCTATTATTCTTGTATGTAAAGTGGTAATTTTCATAATTATGCTTGACTTTATTAGAAATAACAATCTTTGTCTTAAGTTGACATCTAATTTCCATTTATTACAGTACTGTTCTAATTTAGTTAAACAATTTTGTAAACCTGTGCTTGTTTCAGACAACAGGAGTAGATCATCAGCAAAGAGGAGATGATTTAAAGGTACATCACCTAGGAAGACTGGGTCGTTTTTAGATTGATTGCTTACATAGGATCCTAAATCGTTTATGTAAATGTTAAAACGTGTAGGACTCAAACTATCACCCTGTTTTACCCCTTTGTTATTATCAATTGGTTGTGATATGTAATTATCTTTGCGAATACAAAATGTGGTAGTCGAATACATATGCTTGATAATGTTTAATATTTTACCGCTCATGCCCAGGTTATCAAGCTTCAGAAATAGGCCTTCTCTCCACACCGAATCAAATGCTTTTGAGAAGTCGACAAAGCATGCATACATAGGTTGCTTCAACTAATGAAGATATCTATTTATTAAAGTTTTTACTATAAATATTTGGTCTGTTGTTCTATAGTTTGTTCTGAAGCCTGCTTGATTATCTTCTAAAATTTCATTCACGCTCAAAAAGTTTGAGACTCTTTTTTGTATGAGCTTTGTAAAAAGTTTACCTAAGCAGCTACATACACTTATTCCTCTATAATTCTCACAATCATACACTGACCCTCCTTTATGTATAACAGATAAAAATGATATATTCCAAACAGTTGGAAATTTTCCTGAGTTTAGGATTTTATTGAATAGCTTGACTAGTGGTAAAATAAGGATATCTTTACCATTCTTATAAAATTCATTCAAGATCAAATCTATTCCAGCAGCTTTAGAATTCCTAAGAGACTTTAATAGTGCATTTTTCATTTCTTTGCACGAAAAAGGTTTATTCAATTCAACATCCTCATATTGAGGTTCACAAGTATTATGGTCTGGTCTTTGATCCGTGGAGGGTTTTAGATTATTTTCGTTGTAATTTAACAAGGTCTTGAAATATGTCTGCCAGTCCTGTATGTTAATGGGTTTATTTTTATAATGTAAGCCAACATTACGTTATAAAAAGACGCGACAGTTCACACGGAAAGGCACTCGCTTAGTAACCTAAAAAGACGGCAATATCTGGCACGTTGTCAGTTCGACTTTATCTTTTTGTTTTTACTTTATTTTGACCAAAGTTAATGAAAAAAAAACCCACAATGATTTAGACTTCATCTAAACATAAATTGAAATAAATGAAGGAATAGAACACCTATCATTTATTCACAAATCCGCTCAGTCAATCAGAGACTTCCAATTATAGTACTCCCAGCACTTTGATAGATTAGCTTGGTTGCCGTGTACTTTTTAAATCATAACTGCAACTTAAAATAAGCCGCATTTCTGAGGTTTTCGAAGTAAAGCGACGATAGATTATTTTGCCAAAAAAATTCAGTCATTTCAGTTGCTTCATTTCCTGTGGTACATACCAAGCCCAGCATGAATTTTGATCAGATTGCGTTTATCACGCAGGTTGATCAAAATCTATGCGGGTCTAAAAGTATTATACCACAATGATCATTTTCCAAATCCAAGCTTCTCTAAACCACACCTCCCGAAGCGCCTTTTTTAGTTTGACGATACAAAAATTAGAACCATTAAATCGATTAAACGTCGCTTTTCAACAAAAAACTCGTAACTGCAACTTATTCTAAACTGCAGTTACGAGCTTTTTGTTGATAAGCATTTAAAATATTTACCTGCTGAATGAGGCTCGTCCATCTGTTAAAAGCATTGATGACGTCACAAGTGGGTGAACGGACAATCAACGAGTCGTCAACACTGCCAATCTGCAATAAAAGAAGAGATTTCATTGTAAACACTGTAACCCTTCCCAAAATAAAACAAGTGAGCCAGGAGCAGGAAAAAGGTCCCTTATATAGCTTTTAAGACATCCGTGTTTCACGATCACCCTGTGCTTAAAAGCAGTCTACTGCACCATGTGCTTAACCCTTTCCCAAACAAGTCATTGTTTTGACGTCCTTAATAGGTAGGGTTATGGAAAACATTGGGACAAAAGGACAAACTGCTGATAGCCAGCAGTTTCTCCTTTTGTCCCAATGTTTTCTATGCCCTATCATACATAAAATTAATCATTATCAACATTCATTTTGCTGTCTTCAGCAGCTTTGTAATTGAAACACCCAAACATTTGCCGTGAGGGAAAGGGTTAAAAGGAGTCTGACAGCAGTCGGTATACATGCTGTTGTCTCATAGTTGCTACAGGTCACGAAGAAGCTATTGGAGACCAACATGGTTCATGATCAGACTGCGTGTATACGCAGGCTGATCTTGAACCATGTTGGGCTCAAAAGCATTAAAGGACCTTTTCCAGATCCTGGTTCATTAATTTTGACGTCACATAAACATAAATCTAGCACTTTCTTCCTTTCATTCAATGTCTTCTGTATAATTCAAGATTCGAATCCGCGATCCCTTGATTGATAGATTCAAACGTTATCGATTGAGTTATCCACCGTATCTAGGTTCGGCGTATCCAAGTACCGCATGATGAGAAGAAATCTTCATTTCCCACAAACAATGTTTTCTATTCAGAAAGAAAACAATATTATAAACCTCTAATCTAAATTTTATCCACTTGAAATTATCACCCGTATAGTCTTTGAATATGGAATAGTCTAAAATTGTCACATCTGGTAATGGGTTAAGGATGCTTACTCAGCAGATAAATCTAAGACACTTATTTACGTAAGTGGTGAATGACATTACATGTGTACTCCCTGCACGAAGTTCTAAATTTCGCAATATCTTGAATAATTGATGACGAATTTAATTACATTTCTTACATTTGATTCGAAATGTGGAACCAATGGCTTCATATGGGTGTTTGAGAACTATATTGATCCAGATCAGCCTGTGCGTACGTACAGTCTGATCAGGATTCACATTGGTCTCCGATAGTCTCTCTGTTATCTCAAAACAGTAAGAACATATACATGTATAATTATGGGTTTGTGCCCGTAACACAAAGTTCTAAATTTCGCAATATTGTAGATTATTAAAAGGATATTCAATTACTTTTTTACATTTCACTCTGAATCTAAAAGCGCCCTTGTGACTATTGAAGCCGGCATGGATCAAGATCAGTCCGTACGTACGATTAATCTGATAAGGATCAGTATTGTTCTCTAATAGCTCCTTTACAATCATGTATTACCAGTAACAAATGTAAGAGAGCATAAAGGATCATGTACACTATGCACAAAGTTCTAAACTTCGAAATATCGTGAATTATTAATGACAAATTTAATTACATTTCTTAAATTTGATTCTCGTTCTAAGAAGAAAAGGGGACTGCATGTATTAAAACCTTTGTAAAACAAATCATAGTTTTGACGTCCCAAATTCAATTTCAAACATTGAGAAAAAAGAAGAAAAAAATGATAAGCAGAATTTTACCCTTTTGACTCAATATTGTATTTTTATGCTATATTCTGCACATATCATTTTGTTATCAATTCCCTTCCAAACCAGGTAGGAGAGTTTCCCCAAATATTTTCAAATTAAGTCTTTTGCAAAAAAGAACGTAACAAAATTCGCTTTTATCTTATTTAAGAAATGTTTTACATTTCGTCGCTTCTCAACAAAAACCTCGCAACTATAGCTTGTTTTAAGCTGCAGTTACATGTACGAGTGTTTTGTTGAAAAACATCGATTTTCTGTAAAAGGCGAACAATTCCTGCCCAGGTCAAACTGCGCGAACCGAGAAGACTGTCATGGCAGATACTTTCGCAGCATCAATTTACCTAAGTTTACAAAACTACTATATTGTCGCTTTTCAACAAAAACCTCGTAACTGCAGCTTGCTTTAAGCTGTAGTTTCGAGGTTTTTGATGAAAAGCAGCGATAAAATGTTATTGCCCTACGAACAGATGCCTAGTTTTGCGCCTACTGTGAGCTATTACAGAACATAATAACAATGATTACATTTCAAAAGATTATTACAGTGATACACCTGCTACATGTAAATAGTTATAGTTACAATGTATATTAGATATAAAAGATAAGACTGTTTATTTAGCTGTTAAGATTCTGTGTTATAGACGCATGGTACCTCGACGTATTTCATTCATCATTAAATGTTACGGAATCCTGTTTCCGCCATCCACTTTTCTACCTGCATACAACATGGAAAGTCGAAATTATTGTGACTAACTTCCACTTTTCTGTCAAAATTTTACCTATAAATGTAGAAAACTTGAAGTTATGTCTGTGACAATTGTCAGATATTATCGTGACAAACTTCAACATTTCTTCTTTTTATAAACTCAATTTTGATAGAAAAGTCGAAATTAGTGAGACTAACTTACACTACATACCAAACACTTTGTACATCTTGTGAGGAGTCAAACAGAGTCATTGTGTGGTAATGGGATAAAGTTGAACTAAAATACAACCTGGGTCATTTTTGTAGACCCCGACTTAGTTTATAGCCGCTTTATTGAAGAGAATTCCTGTTATTTCGCACAAACTACAATCATTATCCAATCGTATATAATAAAATAGGGATTATTGCCTTTTGGTGCAGTCAAACTAATCTCCTAGTCTAGAGATTATAGAAGACATTTTGTGCTGGGATACAGTGAAAAGAACGCTATTGATTCCTTTAAGGAAGTTTGTATTTACGAACATGTAAAGCACCGACAGAAAATGAGAAATTTCTTTCAAAACATTTTCCATACTAGGTGATCGGTCAAATCAAAGCTCGTTTCGAAAATGTTTCAACTTTATTCAATTTATCTTAAGGTAGGCCTGTGTAGTGCTCCTCCTGTACCTCAGAAAGTACAAATCATGAACAACAGTATATCTCCCGCTCAAATGGCACAAAACTCGTTCAACATGGCGGCATCGTTACCGTTACAATACACACAGCCTATGACCCCCTAACACCCGCTACCCCCGACACAGTATAGCCTACAGTATTCATAGTCTGCCTACAAAGTAAAAAAATGTGACTTTCGTAGGCATTCTCTGAACATGGGCGACTACCATGCCCAATGATATCTTCAAGGCATGGTACGTACGGTTTGCCCGGTAGTCGCCTCTAGCAGGCGATACTGGTTGAAATAAACTAGGTCAAAGGTCATTCGGTACATTTTTCAGACATGCCCCCTATAATACCCCATAACTTACACATTTATTAAGTTAAAACAATTATTTTGGTACCTAAATAAAGCTAACGATTTGTACTTTCACTTAAAACATCAATATGCAACTTTACGAATTTGTGTTTTTGTAATTTTTGATAAATATAACAAAAAATGGCCAAAAAATCACAAAAATAAGTTTTTTCGAAAAGTAAAAAAATCCTAAAAAATACAAACGGTATGTTTGGATGAATGACTTTATAGTTAAAAATTGCCTAGACACCTGTTGTTTACTGAAATATATTTGCTTACAGAATTAGTCTTTGGCTTACCCCTGTAGCTATAGCTAAAAGTGGGTGGGGTAAATTTTCCAAAAAAATACAAAAAACATAAACATTGGTGTAGCAATACGAACTTCACATAAATGATATTCTAAGATATTTTTACGATGTTTTATTGGAAATTCTTGTTTAAAAATAATATTTTCATGAATTTTTATAGCTTTCGATGCATTTTCCTAAAATATAATAAGAATTTTAGGGGCAAAAACATTGCTCTAATAAAACAACATTAGAACTATATATAGCTTATATCAACATCACTTAGTCAAATCTTTGCCTCTTTTGACGAATACATAGTCATTAAAAGTGCAATTAAATAAATAAAGACTCAAAATAAAACAGAAATTAAGCATAATCAGCAGCTGAAAGTAGTCATTTCACTATCTTATAGCTCGCGATAATAGACCTGGCAGAGCAGCCCTAGCCAATAAGCTGGGATGCTCCAGCAGGTCATTTATCGTGAGGTATACGATCATACGACATTGAAGGTAAGTATTTATGTTTCAACATGTCTTGTTCGTTAATGGTGTAGTTTCACTTTGTAAACCGGGCGTTTAATTCCATTATTGCAATTTGGGTGATTACATCTGTTAGCCTTAAGAGAACATTCGAACATGTACATAAAATGTAATTAGGAACGGATCATTCCATTCTATGGATTTTTTTATCACAATCATAAATCTGACTGCAGTTGTGATATGCGATTATGGTATGCGATATGAATATCTTAAGTGTCCATGAAGGTATATATACATGTATATACTTAGATATGTACATGCTTCCATTAGAGACAACAGGAGATTCAGTCTTTGGGTCTATCTGATTTTGTTACTGGTACTCTTTAAATTATGCAAATCACCCTATCTTTAATAAAACGTTACATTATGTTACTGGTTAATATTAAAATATAAAGACACAACGATCGCCAGCTAATCCATCCTGCACAATCCTTACCATTTTAATTAACAACTAATGAGTTGTGGAGTTGACACAAAGGAACTCTTTGTACATAAATAAGGAAAATCTATAAACCTGGGGTTGCTTTTTAGTATGCTGACGACTATATACCTGACAAGCCTCTGGGCATTGACTAATTTATGACATAACTAAAAACTCTTCATTCAATTATAATTTTCGTTGTAATCAAATGTGTATCTTTCATTTGTATACGAGTATTGTTGTGCCTTATCATAAAACATACGAAAAGAGTGAATCCGTATGTTAAAAACCTCAGACATTTTTTTTGCATTACAACTTAGATCATGCGATTTAATTCAGAAAATCGAACAGGATCGTGTTGTTGTTTACTTGATTGGTCAGTATTTGTGAATGCCGAAATAAATAAAAGTAAAATAAAATGGCTTTTGTATTTCAATTGGGCAGAAATCGAGTTCTTTCATACAAAAATTATACCTTAATCCTATATTATTACCACAACTCGAAGTTCATTTGCTTGGAAATCTTAACATTCGTCGATGCAAGAGATTCTCAGCATACACATCCATTTGTGAAGTTTAAGTTCACAAAAACCTGGACGTATTTTCGTAGGATCAGAGACGTTATTACAAATATTTTTGAGAATGCACCCATGGGAAAGAACTTAAGAAGTGGGCGTGCTCTTCTATTCCATTAACTGCTAGACTCAACAACAGGTATTGTTTCAGAAGGTCAAAACGATGAAGGCTTGATCATATCAGTTATTCTTGGATAACTATTTACGTCGCATAACTATTATGATATATTTCATACGTCAATAGATGCGAAATATATCATGCATCTTCGGCGTCATCAGTGGCAACGGTAATTGACAAGGTATTGACTTGCACTGTAACGGGACATGCTGAAGATGGAGGAAAATTACACAAAGTGTTTGATATCTAATAACGGGTGGAATACCTTAATGATCTGTCAGATTTGACAGCGCTTTCGGTGAGACCTCTTTTTTTGAAAGGGTTGGAGTACGATAAAAGTCTAGAATCGCATGGCAGTTTTGTTTCGTAATCTCAAAAATCTTTAAAGTTCTCTCGAGATAATGCTGTGCGCCATGCAACTTAGCCTGGATTCTAGTATAACAATGTCTTGCTGTTTCTCTATTCCTGTTCACAGGTACCACAATTTTACATATATCAATGCCTTTGAATCATATTCTTCACATTGTATACAGATGACTAGACCCAGGCTACACACTAAGTTCTACATGTACATAGACTGATACTGACTGAGATGTGGGACTGATAACACAGAGCACCGTGAAGGTGCTAGTTGGGGAGCCTAGTCTCCAATCTGTACCGTGATTCTGCCATTGTGTGTTAATGGGGGATCAAAACGTTTTGAGCCTCGCACAGACAGAACCAGATATTTTTATTAAAACGTTTTTGTTTTTCCACTTAGACTTCTTCGAACTCCATACAATACTATTTTCCCATCTAGTTAGCCAGTGTTTGGTGGTAGCAAAAAGAAGAGGACTCGCCATAAACGACAGAAAATTGCTCTTCAACACATTTTGGAAATAATTCCAATGGTTCTTGTGGACGTACTTTCTGTCAATTGTCCGTAGAAACAGACTATATTGCTTTTAAAAGAATGGTTCATAGTGGATACAGATGTGCCTGGATCATAAAAGAACGATTGTCTGGCTTGTGCTTAGAAGTTTTTTTCACTTGTGAAATGTGTAGGCCTATGGAAGGATGATTGAACAAAGGTTCTAGCCACTCGAATCTTATCAAACTAGGTCATTGAATTGTGGGACTTTCTAGTACAAGAATCGTCATGGGCCCACCTTCTTTAAAGCTGTTTTGAATCTAAATTTTGACCAAGCAATCAAAATTAATTTTGTTAAAAACACTTATTGAGAAAAATCCATCAGTTTCTATAGTTTTCTCCCCTGTGCCCGGTTCTACTGTTTCAAGATAGCACAATGCTAGAAAGAATTGAATACCGGATGTTGCTTTAATGCATCATTAACAGTATGAAAACATATCTGCCAGTCTTTTCATACGCAACATAATTAAGACATACTTATACATTTACAAAGAGCTGCTTTTAAGCTTTCATTGTGAAAATCCAGACTGAACGTTCCGTGTGTTACTATGGAAACGCATGACGTCACATTCTCAATGGGTATGACGTCTGACGTTTTTTCACGTTATTTTCGCTAAAACAGACTTGCATCGTGGTATTTATTTAGAATTTGCGTACAGAAAATGTTTATTCGGCATTATTGTCTGATGGTGTTATGTTTTTACTTCAAAACTACATATAAGGTTCTCGTATGTGGCAATACTGTAATCTTCGGCATTGTGATCAAGGGAATTAGGTAAATACAGTGACATGAACGGAGGTGTTAACACGCTTTTTAACCATTTATTCCTCTGTGATATGTACTATGCTAATTCCAAACATTGATTTGAAACGTGCAGGGAACTTGTAATTGATTATGCTATGCCCCAACGTTAAATTTCTTTTATTTAAAGTGTGATGACGTCACATTATTGACCCCCCACACTTTGGATCAGGTGAAAACGTCAGGATTTTCCAGATACAAAGTATTTGATAATGATTTTTTCTCTATTTTTAGAGAGCAAAGTGACTTTTACTGCTATTTTATGTTTGTACCCGAGTCACAAAATTAACCAGTACAAGGTCAGAATGATTCCATTTGGGTGTCTTCGTTTTTGAGAGGGAAAATTGATGGAAATCGCTGGAATTTCAGAGTTGAAACCTTTGCAATTTTATGACAGTGTTGCCATGGCAACGGTTGTCATGCATGGTTCTTGTTACTTTGAAAAAAGTTCACATACGTGTTACTTGCATATTAAACATTAAATATATAATTACACTTTCTTAACATTGAGCCGATAGTGTATTTTCATTATTTAATGAACGCCCCTCGTAGCTGAAACATGCCTAAAATATTGAAGATCTCTCTTGCATATTTTGGAATTTTGGTGTTTGATCCCACTCTGTTCTTTAAATCTATAAACACGCTCTAAAGTTAAGCAAAAAATATGAAGGTACAAGTTAATGGCATATCGCATCGATGAAATTGACTTACTTTTTCAGTTCTTATGAAAACAAAAACTATCTTTTGGTTTGACCAAATTTTCGATTTTCAATAAAAAAGAAAATGCCATTTTTGCTTCTTCTGCATGCATGTACATATCAGGCCCGTAGGAAGCAATTTTATATTGGGACGGCTGGAGCCCTTGTTTCTGAATATTTGGGGAGAGCTAAATTTTATTTTCTCTAAAATTTCGCGTAAACTAAGGAAAAATCAGCATTTTTGGCCATTTGGGGGGGGGGGGGGGCAAAGCCTCCGAGCCTCCTTTTCCTACGGGCCTGAACGTAAGAAGTTACTATGCCAATCATCTTTTTTATTTATTGAATAAGCTTCTGGATTGTAGTTATGCATCCAGTCTTTCCAATCTGAGGCTTTTTTGTGTACAGTAACCCATCAGAATTTATATAAGTGGGGAGGCGTAGTAGGCCTAGGCCTATGTGTTCTTCGTGAAACAATGTCAACCATTTCTGAACAAGTGAGGTTTTTTTTTCTTTTTTTATACAAAAGACAAATTGTTCTAGATTGTTAAATGTTTATTCATTACATTACTTCTAATGCTTTGGTCGCCAAAGTAAATTGTACCAAATTCCTAGGTTATTTGAGTGGGTGGGGTAACTCTTACTCCCTTTTTTAACATTTACACCGTGAACGTCATTGTTTTAAATGTTATTTTTGCAGGTATATACTAATATGATCTATTAAGATTCAATATCCAGACAAAAGAAATGATATCATTTAAGTTCCACCAACACTGTTGAAATGGCGTGTACACTGTGTAAAAGCAATGATCGTTACAAATATTGACCCCAGCTGACTTCGAGCTGTACCTGCATATAGAAATGGTGACTTTTTACCATCAAACTTGATTTTAAATGTTTGCTAAGGGTTTATAGACATTTTTGAACGTGTTTGTGTAATTGAATTCGCTATAATTTTTCACATGCAGCATGATTTCCATTTACACTGCGTTCAAATTTTGCACATTTTTTGCCATTTTTTACATTTTGCCAAATATTAATGAATGTGCAAATGAGAAAAGTATCATTAACTATATTTTATATGCAAGACAATTTATTTGGCTTTCATTTAAAACCATTTCCGTGCATTTAGACATATAATTGACAGAATTATACGCATTTAAAGGGGGCTTATGTGAATTTTGCACCCAATGACCTTTGACCTTGTTTTGTGACCTTAATACGGCCGACTGGAGGCGACTACCGGTCTAAGCAAATCAGGCAAGCCTTATACTTTGCAAATGATACATCAAAACTCCATGTTCAAAAAATGCCTACGAAAATGTTTTCTAGCCACTTTTTCAGAATTGGTAGGTAGACTATCAACACCAATGTCCAGCCCACTCTTTACTCAACAATCACCGCTGCAATATACCCAATTACAGACTGTAAATCCAGCTCAGCCGGCACAGCCGGTACAGCCTGCAAGCAATGCTAATCATATAGAAAATACTGGATTGGCAAGACTGGAGTCAAAATTAGAAGCTATGGACCAAAAACTGCAGCGTCTCGATCAAATCGAAAATAAGCTTACTGAAATGAATACAAGGATCTCAAATTTCGAAACAAGACTAACTTCAGTAGAATCTGCTAGCAACCAAAATAAAATAAAGTTAACCGAAATTGAGGCAAGTCGATCTTATGACTCTGAAGTGTGTGATAATTTGGAGAAAAGGTGTAGAATTATTGAAAGTTCGATTGAAAACGAAAAAAGAGTGAGCGAAAATCTGTCACATGAATTGGCGGCATGTAAAAAGGAGAACGATCGGCTCAATGAAAATATGTTAGACGTTCAAGCGCGTTCCATGAGGGATAATTTACTATTTCATGGCATAGAGGAATTGAAATCGTTCGACGCAAGAAGAGATGAGGACTGTGAACAAAAAATTAAAGGGTTCTGTGAAGAATATTTGAAAATTGAGGACACAGATTCTATTAAAATTGACCGTGCGCACAGATTAGGCCCCTTTAAGCCAGGTAAAACACGTCCAATAGTAGCCAAATTTAACTTTTATCAGGACAAAATGTTGGTGAAACGCACATCATTTGATAAACTTGCTAGTACGGACTTTCGTGTAAGCGACCAATTCCCGAAGGAAATACAGGAGCGTCGTCAGAAATTGTACCCCGAGTTCAAAAAGGCACGTGATGCTGGGAAAAGGGCTGTTATGTCGTATGACAAACTGTACATCGAGGGTGAAATGTTAACGGCAGACCGTCTAGACAGACGTACACGGCGTGATTAGGACAGTGGCGGTCGGTACTTATCATTCCTACAATGGAATGTTAACGGGATCGTTAATAAACTTCTAGACACGGACTTCATCAACTTAGTTTCGGAATACGATTTGTTAATTTTTACCGAAACTTGGAATTCGAAAAATAGTATTATTGACATCAAAGATTTTCAGTGTTTTAATTGCCCACGTCCAAAATTTAACAAAAAGGCAAAGAGGGACAGTGGTGGTATAATTGTGTACAATAAAAACTGGTTAGAAGGAAATATATCACTTGTTAAAACTGATCAAAGGGGGATAATTTGGTTCAAATTAAATGGACAGTTATTTGGCTTAGATAGAGACCTATATTTGTGTACAGTCTACATCCCCCCGGAAAATTCCAGTGTTTACAACAATGTAAATTCAGATTTATATCAATTTGATTTTTTTGATAACATAAGCGATGATATCTTACATTACAGTAACCGAGGTGAAGTTTTTCTACTCGGTGATTTTAATAGTCGTGTCGGTGCAGAGCCAGATTATGTACCTAATCTGGGTCTACATCGATTCACAGACACAGCAGACGATGAAAATCAGTGTGATGAATTATATAGAAGTACCTATGATTTAACAATTAATAATTTTGGCAAAAAATTATTAGCATTATGTAAGCAGCATGATCTTAGAATTGTAAATGGTAGACTTGAGAATGACGAATTTACATGTTATACCATGAATAAGGGAACTATTGGTAAAAGTACCGTTGATTATGTTATCACCAATTATTCGAATTTTGAAATTTTCTCATGTTTTAATGTTTTAGATTTAAATGAATTCTCTGATCATTGTGCTATTAACTTTAATTTTGAAGTTAAATCCTTTGATTTGAAGAATCAAAGGACTGAGTCTAACTCATTCGATAAAATCATTTGGAATGAGGAAAATAAAAACGAATTTTTAACCACTTTATCAAATAATGAGATATCTATTGAGCATCTCATTACGCAATTGGAAAATAACGAGATTACATTAGACAATTGCATTGAACAACTTTCAGAAATCATGTACAAAACAAGCTTTCAGAACTTTGGAAAAAAGATACATGTAAACAATTCACCCGATAAAAATATAAAAAAGCCAGAATGGTTTAACAGAGAATGTTTAACGGCAAAAACTAAAATTTTGGAAAGTAGACAGAAATATAAAAAGGATAAATCACGTGAAAACCTTCAAAATTTTTTACGGGAAAGAAATATGTACTGCAAGATTCGAAAGAAAGAGAAACGAAATTACTATAACAGCAAAAAGGACGAGATTTCTAATCTTAGCCGAACCAATCCAAGGAACTTTTGGAAAATAATCAATAAAAATAAAGGTAAAAGTAATGATTCTGTTGTGGGTAAGAATGAATTTCTTGACTACTTTTCAAAACTGGCAGACAGCCAATCATCTACTTTTAATCCTAACAGTGTAAACCCACCAGAAGATAATATCAATTATTTACATATCCTTGACAAACCTTTCACTCAAGAAGAAATTAGAAAAACGATTTCGAATTTAAAGCGTAATAAGAGCCCGGGTATTGACAATATACCCTCTGACTTTTTATTGACTCTAGTACATATATAACTCCATATCTTGTTCGTATATTTAATTTTATCTTAGAATCAGGTGTATATCCAGAATCGTGGACAAAAGGAGTAATAGTCCCGATTCATAAAAAGGGTAGTAAAAGTGACCCAAGCAATTATAGGGGTATAACGCTAGTCAATACAATTGCTAAAATATTTTCACTTTGTTTACGCAATCGTTTGAATACGTGGTGTGAACAAGAGAAAGTTTTTAACGATTCCCAATTCGGTTTTAGGGACAAATGTAGTACCGTTGATTGCATTTTCATCCTTCACAGTATTATTCAAAAAGTTTTACATAACAAAAATAAACTATTTTGTGCATTTATCGACTATGAAAAGTGTTTCGATACCATAGACAGGGAAGCATTATGGCTCAAACTGATCGCAACAGGTGTTAGCTCGAAGTTTGTAAATATCCTGAAAAGTATTTATCAAAATGTTTCAGCATGTATTAAGGTAACTTCGGAACATGGATTTTCGGAATTCTACAACATAGGGCTGGGCCTCAAACAAGGGGAGCCACTCTCACCGATCTTATTTTTATTGTTTATTAATGACATAAGCAACAATATTGATTTTGATAATTTGACCCTGAACGATCTAAACATGCTTAGTTTTTATATGCTTCTATTTGCGGACGATATTGCCGTTTTTTCCACAAATAAAGAAAGTCTGCAATGCATGTTGAATGACATAGCAGCATATTCATACAAATGGGGTTTAAAAATTAATGTTGGTAAAAGTAAAATTTGTATTTTTGAAAAACGCAAGAGCATGAATCAGTTCACATGGTTAATAGATGGAGAAGAACTTGAAATTGTAGACAGCTTTTGTTATTTAGGTGTTAACTTCTTTAGAACAGGAAACTTATCTTTTGCGTAAAAACGCTTCACGATCAAGCTTTGAAATCGATGTATGGTCTATTATCAATTTTTAAAAGAATCCCTATGGATATTAAAACTAAACTTTCGCTTTTTGATAAACTAGTAGCACCTATCTGTCTCTATGGATCCGAGATTTGGGGAATATATGACTATAAACAGGCAGACTCATTGCATATTAAATTCTGTAAAATTATCCTTGGGGTAAGCAAAAAGGCATCTAATGATGCAGTGTTAGGTGAGTTGGGTAGATTCCCACTTTCTGTAATTGCCCTTCAAAGATCATTAAAATATTGGTTAAAAATCCGCAATTCACAAGTGTATATACTTAAACAAACGTATTCTGATATAGAACAAAGTTTAATCAATGTTAGAACAAGTTGGATCTCAAACATTAAATCCGTATTATGTAATCTATGATTAAACTATATTTGGAACGATAAAGATACAAATTACTTCCCTTTAATTCAGCAACGTATTAAAGACCAATTTTTTCAAGAATGGTTTTCGAAAATTTCTACATCCTCGAGATTGAATTATTATCAACATTTTAAGAATAGTTTTGAATTAGAGTCGTATTTAATAAATATTAAAAACGATAGACTCAGAACTCTTCTTACTAAATTTAGAATATCTGATCATAGACTGGCTATAGAAACTGGCAGATACTATAACATTCAGAGAGAAGATAGAATTTGCAAGATTTGTAACAATAATTTTATTGAATCAGAGTATCATTTTATTTTAGTATGTTCTAAACTCCGAGACTGTCGGAAAAAATTTATCAATTGTTCTTTTCCTACAATAAATTTGTTCTACAGTTTGATGGCATCCAAAAACAAGAAAATGCAATTAAAAATTGCTAAATACTTATCAGAAGCAACGATTATCAGAAATAACAGTCTTCAAGAATGAAATACGTGTATATTATATGATGTTATGCCCATATAATGTACACGTATGTAAAGATTTGATTAAATTAATGACATTATGGCGCTGTTTGTTCATATTGTGTTTTTATTTGTTTGTATGTTTGTATGTTGTTTAAATGTATTATTTGAATTAGTAATAACATGCTATTTTCCATGTATGTGTTGATATTATTATGTAAATGTTTTTGGCCAAAGGCACAGCAAGTGCCGACATGCCTAATAAAGAATGTTGAGTTGAGTTGAGTTGAGTTGTATAATCGTTATATTTCGACTTATACCGTGACGTCCGTAAGTCAGAGAATTTTTAAAGTACCGTTAGATGCAATATCGCCTGATTTCGTAACAACAGAAATGATTGAGCGTGCTCAGATTTCCGGTGAATATTCTAAACATTTTTTAGGAACATGTTTCTAATAGTATGTAGAGTGGGAAAAAACAACAAAAGTCAAAAATTCAAAATTTGAGAGCAATGAAAATTACATCCCTGGAAATCTTCTATTCGCATCATACAGATTTCGTTCCATAAATGGTCATAAATATTATAGCCAATTACACAGGTCTTACCTTAAGACAAATTGTATACTAGTTTTATGTGACCAGCATCTATTGTAATTGCAAAAATTCTTACGGAAACTCATTGAAGGCTTCTGAGAAAACCTCTATATCCAACACATGCATAGAAAATTGATAAGAATATCCGTAGCAGACATGAGAAACTTTGAGCCTTCAGCTGTATGGCGCTATGGGGAAAGACTGACCCACATGCTCTTGGTAACTAAACTCTGATTGGTGAACATTATCTAGGATGAGAGCTTAGATACTGAAGAGAGGAGTAAGCATAATTTGTAAGCATTCGGTCGGTTTATATCAACAAAAACGCCGATTTCCAAAATTAAGGTACGTCAATGACGCCATTCATGTAACCAATACTATAAGGTGTGGCACTCCAGCCCAATATTTAGCCATGGATTGTGTTATTGGACAAGATGGTTAATGGAGTCTCGGAATCTGCCTTTCAACACCAGAAAACGCAGATGAAACCTTCCATATCATTTTAATGAATTGTCGAAAAGGAGGTTACGTAAAGCATGGATGTCAATTGAATTTCACCGACTTGTTTTGAATTGGTTGAAGATTGTTATGAGTAAAAATTTTGGCATTGTAAAACGTTTTAAGGGGGAATGCTCCAGTTTTCTAAATTTTTTCCCAATAATAGAATTTATTTATATTTTGTATGATGAAATTACATGTTATTACGAATTGAAAAATAAAATAAAAATGGATGGTCAGCGATCTTGTTTGAATTTTATAGGTATTCGTATCACATACCCCTACATAGAAAAAATGCACAATTTCTGTCACCTGTCCAAGGTAACTAAAATGCTTATAAAATGCTATATATTCATCGTTTAGTCCCGAAAACGGATTTAAAGTAATGTCTTACATTTAATAAGAACAGAAAACTCAAAATATGTGCTACTTTAAACGCGTAAATGTATAAAACAGCATGTTCACGAGTTCGGATAGATCAACGAAGATGGGTGTTTTATGTCAAAATTTGCATATTTTTGGAAATATTTCAAGTTCTACATAATAGAATTTGATAAAACTCCCTCATTGTACTACTCAACATGTCCTGGTAATAATTCAAAAAGAAAATGTATAGGTCAGCGCACTTATTAGTGAATTACAGCAATTTTTATCAGGTATACATGAATAAAATGACGCAAAACAGTGGTATCTGCACACCCATTTACGACAGTCTTGCTCTAAAAAATCGATCTTCGTCTTGAGGAAATCAGTTTCGCATAATAAATACACTTTAACCATCGAAAATGGTAAATTTGTAATGATGTGTTATATTATTGAAAATACGGTAGCGAAACATATTGGTACGAAACATTTAATTTATTACAGTAAAGACCGAGTGTTCCGAAAAACTGGAGTAAACAAAATTATTGACCAAAAACTTTATACTGACTAAACTTTTTCATCTCAGCATAATTATATCAACGCTTTTCATAAAAAAAAAAAAAAAAAAAAAAAAAAAAAAACATCGAAACTGCAGTTTGTTTTAAGCTGCAGTTACGAGGTCTTTGTTGAAAAGCAGCGATATTTTGCTCTGACCTGAAGGTCAATTAGGACACATTTTCTCAGTACAACGAAGCCGCAATCTCATATATCCAGATGAATTTTTACACCGACACAGAAACTAATAATCTAACACCAACGATATGTAACACCGACACAGAGAGTAATATGATGAGACCTACAATATTATACTTCAAATTAACACTTTTCCAAGCAACAAGATATTGGGCTTTTAGAGATTCAAAGGACGAAAGTGGCAACGAAAATGCTGCTAGTTGCAGAGAGTTTTTATACAATGGCGTGGAAAACTTTGAAGAAATAAGAGAAAGTACCAGACATATTTTTTTTCGTTTTCCACGCTACCTTCAAAACTGATATGACACCAGTTCATCAAATCCAGGAAGTTGCATGGAAAGTACAATGGATGTCAACAGATTGAGTTCTTACACCTACGCGCTGATTACTATTATTAAGGTAAGACCTGTGTAATGCACTTCCTGTATAATCGTTATATTTCGACTTATTCTGTGACATCCGTAAGTCCGAGCATTTTTACAGTACCGCAATATCGCCTGTTTCCGTAATAACGAAATAATTGAGCGGGTATGAAGAGTAGGCAAAAAAAAAAAAAAAAAAAAAAAAAAAACTCAACAAAAGTCAAAAATTCAAAACTTGACAGCAATGAAAATTACCTCCATTGAAATTGTTTATTCGCACCATACAAATTCCGTTCCATAACTGGTCACATATCCCATTTACCAGGTCTTACATTAAGTTGTAATGTATATTTAGGAACAAAACCATATCTCCTATCAAAGGTTTTCGGTATATTTACTTCCTTTATTTTTCATTACACATATATATGGATAAAATCTTGCTTTATTTCCTGTTGTGCAGTTGTTAAAACACATATTTAACAGCGATAACAACAAACTAATATAATGATGATGATATCTTCATTCCATACTTTCGTGATTTTTCCAATCGATTACATACCAATTTTCACTAATGAGTATAATGTTCTTAACCAATTACTAGTCGGCGACAATTTTGGGTTGTGCCACTGTGAAGATGTTGCAGACGACAATTTCAAGTTGATGCAATTTTAAATTCTTTCCATTTTGGGTTAGAAAGCATTGTGGAGAACGTAGAAATTGCTTGTCACATATGATTTATTCATTTTCTACAATGTATTTCAAAGCTTTTGTGTAGGGCGTCAAAATGCGTCAAATGTTTAGACATTGGTAACCCCTTTTTGTAAAGATCGGTAGAGGAAAAGTGTGGAGTCTGACCTATACGTGAAAAAAGGTAAAACTAAAAAAAAAACAACAAAAAACAAAAACAAACAAACAAACAAACAAAAAAAACAAACAAAAGAAAACAACAACAACAAAACAAAACAAAACAAAAAAAACGCAAAAGGGAAGCAAAATCCAAATTAATGATTTCCTACACCTTTATCCGATGACCACAACAGTTCAAATGATGCGGTTTTCGATATCAACATTCAAAGTATACCAATTCACAGTTTCACGAGAATTTGCATACAATTTGTCGACAAGTAGATTCACAGGGTCAGAGCTACGTAATTTTCAATCGATGGCTAAATAATGGTCCTTCAGGTTTTAACTCACTCCTAAACATGTCCTGATTTTGACATACGTAAAAAAAGATTGGGAAAACATCAATTTTAAGATCATAGTATTGATATAAAAGTACATGTACCAATTAACAGTTTCACGAGAATTTACATACAATTTGTCGACAAGTAGATTCACAGGGCCAAAACATGTTATTAATCTGAAATCGATGGTTTAATTGTGGTCCTTCACTGTTTAACCTATTCCTAGATAAACCTTGTTTTGATAAGTGTAAAGAACAATTTGGGAAAGCATTGAAAGAAAAGAAGAAAGTGCTGATGACCAGCATTTTCTTCTTTTATCCCAACATTTTCTTATCTACATTATGATCCTAGTTTCGACGCCAACGAATCGAAGGTTTAATTATGGTCCTTCTCTGTTTAACCCATTCCTAAACAAAACCCTTTTTACGTTCGTAAAGAAACGAATACATTAAAACAAAAGAAGAAAATGCAGATAACCAACACTTTCTCCTTTCGTCTCAATATTTTCTAATCTTCTGTATGATCCAAGTTTCGATATCTAAGTACCAATTAACAGTTTCACGAAAATGTGCGTATAATTTGTCGACAAAAAGATGCACAGGGTCAGAGCTAGGTAATTTTCAATCGATGGCCCAAGTGTGTCTCTTCAGTTTTCAACCCATCCCTAAACAATCCTATTTTGACATGCGTAAAGAAACGATTCTGAAAACATTGAAACAAAAGAAGAAAATACTGATAACCAGCATTTTCTTCTTTTACCTCATTTTGTGTTCTAATCTTCTGTTTGATCCAAGTTTTGATATCTAAGTACTAATATTATTAAGAGAGCCTGACACGAACCATCAAGCTTTTTTGGAAACTCAAAAATTTTCGATATTCATTTTTTTACTTTAAACTGACCACAGCAATGAAACTAGACATATGATGCCATTCGTTTTCATTTTTTTCCCTTTTTTCTATTTTTTGGGGATTTTTTTGTTGTTGCCATGGATACTGAGGAAATGAAATGATTTTTCACGATTTTGAAGTAGATTTTATTTACATTTACAAATATACAGTATACTTCAATACATTATATCATAATTTAATAACATATCAAATTTCACAAAATAATGTTTTTAAAACTTTAAACCTTATATTTATGTTGCTATGGTTACCAAAAGTTGACCTACTTTTCAATAATTCACAATTTTGAAAAAATGCCCTCATATAAAATCGTTTTTTAAAAATCTGCAACCAGATACACATAAACCACGCAGTGTCTATAATTGAGGAAGATTTCCTTTACAAGAATCATTAATAAAATTTTGAGGCACTCTGAAGGGAAATGTGTAAAAAATGCCCAAAAATCACAAATTTTGGAAGAAATGAGAAATACCATGAATAGATTTAACCGTAAACATATGCACAGTTTTGATCATTTTACCTCAAAAACAGCAAAAAAACAATTTATTAGGTTGAGAAACATGTTATAAGTACTTGGACATTTCCATAGCAACCGTTTTTATTCCCTAGCAACCGTTTCTTTTCCTTGGCAACATCATGAAAATCGGAATTTTAAGTAAAAAAATGTTTCATTCTGACATATAAAATATGTAATCTTGAAAATAAAATGACAAGATTGATAATCTATTATGTATGAAATTTCACCACTGAAACATTTCAAAGGTTTACAACATGCAGGTATGTTGCTATGGAGACCACAAACAACACATATTCAGACTTTCTCGAATTTGAGAAAAAACCACTGGTATTATGACGATTATTTCTCAAAACTGCAACTAGATGAAGATGAAATACTTAGTGTTTAATATTGAGGATAAATATATTTACAAAATTCATCAATATAAATTTGAAGCATTTTTGGGAAAAAAGTGGAAAAATTGCATGAAATATCGTGATTTTTGGGAAAATCATAAATATCAATACTGGAGTTAAACTCAATCATATGCACAACTTTGAACTAATGTACTTCAAAAACAACAATTAAACAAATGATTATGTTGAGAAACAAGCTATAACTACTTTTGCATTACCATAGCAACCATTTTTATTCCTTAGCAACCGTTTCTTTCCCTAAGCAACATCATGAAAAACGGAATTTTTACGTGACAAAATATTTCATTCTGACATATAAAATAGGCAATCTTGGAAATAAAATGACAGGATGAGTAATCTATGATGTATGAAATTTCACAATTGAAACATTTCAAAGGTTTACATCATGCAGGTATGTTGCTATGGAGACCACAAACAACACATATGCAGACTTTCTCGAATTTAAGAAACAAGAGGCCCAGGAGGGCCTGAATCGCTCCACTGGTTAAAGTGGAAGAATTATCCCATGATTTCTTGTAAGCCTTACACAGCGGCAGCCAAATCTTGATATTTGTGAATAAATTTTGAAGAGAGACTCAAAGAACATTCTTGCAAAATCTGGTTAAAATTGGCTCAATGGTTGATTTTTAAAGAATTTTCTTATGATTTCTCTAAGTCTGGTAACCCCCTTTCTCCCTGCCACGGCCACATTTTTTTGACAAATATAAACATTTGTGAACAAATTTTAAAAAGAACGACTAAAGGCACATTCCTGCAAAGTTTGGTTCAATTGGGCACACTGGTTGATTTTTTAAAGAATTTTCTTATGATTTCTTTAAGTCTGATAAGCCCCTTCCTCCCTGCAACGGCCACATTTTTTGACAAATGTAAAAAAAATGTGAATAATTTTTGAAAAGAGAGACTCAAAGAACATTCCTGCAAAGTCTGGTTCAAATTGGCCCAATGGTTGATTTTTAAAGAATTTTCTTATGATTTCTATAAGTCTGATAAGCCCCTTTCTCCCTGCCACGGCCACATTTTTTGACAAATATAAAAATTTGTGATTGAATTTTGAAATGAATGACTCAAGGCACATTCCTGCCAGGTTTGGCCCAAATTGGCCCAATGGTTGATTTTTAAAGAATTTTTTTATGATTTCTTTAAGTCTGATAAGCCCCTTTCTCCCTGCCACGGCCACATTTTTTGACAAATGTAAAAAATTGTGAACAAATTTTGAAAAGAACGACTCAAGGCACATTCCTGCCAGGTTTGGTTCAAATTGGCCCAATGGTTGATTTTTGAAGAATTTTCTTATGATTTCTTTAAGTCTGATAAGCCCCTTTCTCCCTGCCACGGCTACATTTTTTGACAAATGTAAAAATTTGTGAACAAATTTTGAAAAGAATGACTCAAGGCACATTCCTTCCAGGTTTGGTTCAAATTGGCCCAATGGTTGATTTTTAAAGAATTTTCTTATGATTTCTCTAAGTCTGATAAGCCCCGCCCTGCCACGCCCACATTTTTTGACGAATCAAAAATTCGCGAACAAATTTTGAAAAGGGTCACCCAAGGAACATTCCTGCCAAGTTTGGTCAAAATTGGCCCACTGGTATAAGAGGAGAAGATGTTTAAAGAAAAAGTTAACGGACGGACGCACGGACGGACGGACGGACGGACGGACGCACGACGGACACAACGCCATGACAATAGCCCGCTGGCCTTCGGCCAGTGGAGCTAAAAAACCACTGGTATTATGACGTTTATTTTTCAAAACTGCACCTAGATGAAGATGAAACACTTAGTGTTTTATATTGGGGATAAGTATATTTACAAAATCCATCAATATAAATTTGAAGCATTTTTGAGAAAAAAGTGGAAAAAATGCATGAAATATCGCGATTTTTGGGAAATCATAAATACATGTATCAATACTGGAATCAAACTCAATCATATGCACAATTTTGAACAAATGTATTTCAAAAACAACATTTAAACAAATAATTCTGTTGAGAAACAAGTTATAACTACTTTTGCATTACCATAGCAACCATTTTTATTCCTTAGCAACCGTTTCTTTCCCTAAGCAACGTCATGAAAAACGGAATTTTTACGCGACAAAATATTTCATTCTGACATATGAAATAGGTAATCTTGAAAATAAAATAAAAAATTATAGGGTTAAGAAACATGCTAAAAGAACTAAGGAATTACCATAGCAACCATTTTCATTCCTTAGCAACCGTTTCTTTCCCTTAGCAACAGCTTTAAAATACGAGTTTTGATTAAAAATTAGCTTCATTTCTGAGCATGAAAACTGAAATGTAAACTTATGATTGGTTGTCTTTCTACCATATTTTTTTAAAAAAAAAAAATATATTGAAAAAATTGAAATTAATGGTTGCTGTGGTAACCAAAAGTTGACACTCTTTCCAATAAATCTTAAATAAAAAAAACCTGATTTAGAACTCTTTTTTCATATCTGCATTTAGGTAAACATTAAATGTTTACAAAGGAACAGTCCCATTACAAGAATCACAAATACATGTATAACTGTAAACATTTTTTTGCTAAAAAATTTGAAAAGAATGTCATGAAAAATTCTAAATTTATGGAAAAATGATAAATATCAATACTACTAGTTAAAGGTTATCATGAGCTCAGCATTGTTAATTTCATTGCAAAAGAAACAAATATGATATGTCCCTTTTTCAAACGGCAGAAATATGATATGTCCCTTTTTCAAACGGAAGAAAATTCATAGCTTCTTCAGAAGATTTCATTGTATATTGATTAACATAGAATGTTTAGACACTACAACCCATATAAAAATGAAGTCAAAAGGAGAAAAAGCTGATAATAGACAATTCCTGATTTTGTCTAAAACTTTTCCAAGCCTTTTCAATTAGGGATGTCAAAACCATTTTTTTTTTGAAAAAGGCTATATATAACAACATTTATGATGATTATGATTTGGAAAAAACTACAGTGAGGATTTTCAGACTTAACACGATATTGAAAATTCTCATTGTTATCTACAAAAAGACATCAAAATGTACAATCTCATTAAAACATGATGTTAACTTTTCAGTAACATCTGAGACCCACCCATTAGGGGTCACTTTCTGCGACTTCTCTTTGCAACAATCAAAATAAAGGTTATTTTGAAAAAAAGTGAAAACTGTTAAAACCGTAAATAACGCTACAAAGACGAAACATTTCAGTGCAGAACTTTGTTTGCATGTAATATTCACAGACAATCATAATTAGATAACAATAGATTTTTTAAATTGGTTTGCTATAAATTTTCTGCCTTTTGAAAAAGGGACATATCAATAAGTCAGAACTGCAGAATATTTATTTTTGTTTATATAAATGTTTTGTTTATCCTGTAACAAATTTTGATAAAATGGACATAAGACAAGGGTATTTTTAAAATTGCTAACTTTTGGAAAGGGGGAGGGGTTTAACGTATGGTTACCTTGTCGACATACGTTTAAGTTACAAATTTTTGAAATATTTTTGGGATGAATTCAAGAATATTGTATATGAAATCAAGTATGTAGATACTGTATGAACATTCAAAAGCTAATCAAACTTTTCTTGTTAAAAAATGAAGTGTTTTGTTACTTAAAAATATGTTTTTAATGCTGTTGCTAAGAGAGAAAAACTGTTGCTAAGGAATAAAATCAGTTGCTATGGTAATAAAGATGTAAGTGATTTTTGTTTATCAACATAATAATTCGTTTATTTGTTTCTTTTGCAATGAAATTAACAATGCTGAGCTCATGATAACCTTTAACTAGTAGTATTGATATTTATCATTTTTCCAAAAATTTAGAATCTTTCATGACATTCTTTTCAAATTTTTTAGCAAAAAAATGTTTACAGTTATATTTGTGACTCTTGTAATGGGACTGTTCCTTTGTAAACATTTAATGTATACCTAAATGCAGATATGAAAAAAGAGTTCTAAATCAGGGTTTTTTTAAATTAAGATTTATTGGAAAGAGTGCCAACTTTGTGTTACCACAGCAACCATTAATTTCAATTTTTTTTCAACATTTTTTTTTTAGAAAATATTTTATGGTAGAAAGACAACCAATCCAAAATTTACATTTCAATTTTCATGCTCAGAAATGAAGCTAATTTTTAATCAAAATTCGTATTTTAAAGCTGTTGCTTAGGGAAAGAATCGGTTGCTAAGGAATGAAAATGGTTGCTATGGTAATTCCTTAGTACTTTTAACATGTTTCTTGACCCTATAATTTTTTATTTTATTTTCAAGATTACCTATTTTATATGTCAGAATGAAATATTTTGTCGCATAAAAATTCCGTTTTTTATGACGTTGCTTAGGGAAAGAAACGGTTGCTAAGGAATAAAAATGGTTGCTATGGTAATGCAAAAGTAGTTATAACTTGTTTCTCAGCATAATTATTTGTTTAAATGTTGTTTTTGAAATACATCAGTTCACAGTTGTGCATATGATTGAGTTTGATTCCAGTATTGATATTTATGATTTTCCCAAAAATCGCGATATTTCATGCAATTTTTCCACTTTTTTCCCAAAAATGCTTCAAATTTATATTGATGATTTTTGTAAATATACTTATCCTCAATATAAAACACTAAGTATTTCATGATCATCTAGTTGCAGTTTTGAAAAATAATCGTCATAATACAAGTGTTTTTTTCTCAAATTCGAGAAAGTCTGAATATGTGTTATTTATGGTCTCCATAGCAACATACCTGTATGTTGTAAAACTTTGAAATGTTTCAGTGGTGAAATTTCATACATTATAGATTATCAGTCTTGTCATTTTATTTTCAAGATTACATATTTTATATGTCAGAATGAAACATTTTTTTACTTAAAATTCCGTTTTTCATGATGTTGCTAAGGAAAAGAAACGGTTGATAGGGAATAAAAACGGTTGCTATGGAAATGTCCAAGTACTTATAACATGTTTCTCAACCTAATAAATTGTTTTTATGCTGTTTTTGAGGTAAAATGATCAAAACTGTGCATATGTTTACGGTTAAATCTATTCATGGTATTTCTCATTTTTTCCAAAATTTGTGATTTTTGGGCATTTTTTACACATTTCCCTTCAGAGTGCCTCAAAATTTTATTAATGATTCTTGTAAAGGAAATCTTCCTCAATTATAGACACTGCGTGGTTTATGTGTATCTGGTTGCAGATTTTTAAAAAAACGATTTTATATGAGGGCATTTTTTCAAAATTGTGAATTATTGAAAAGTAGGTCAACTTTTGGTAACCATAGCAACATAAATATAAGGTTTAAAGTTTTAAAAACATTATTTTGTGAAATTTGATATGTTATTGAATTATGATATAATGTATTGAAGAATATTGTATATTTGTAAATGTAAATAAAATCTACTTCAAAATCGTGAAAAATCACTTCATTTCATCAGTATCCATGGCAACAACAAAAAAATAAAAAAAAAAAAATAGTAAAAAAGTAAAAAAAATGAAAACGAATGGCATCATATGTCTAGTTTCATTGCTGTAGTCAGTTTAAAGTAAAAAAATGAATATCGAAAATTTTTGAGTTTCCAAAAAAGCTTGATGGTTCGTGTCAGGCACTCTTAACAGTTTCATGAGAATGTGCGTATAATTTGTCGACAAAAAGATTCACAAGGTCACAGTATGTTAATCTGTAATCGATGGCTAAAATGTGCCTCTTCAGTTTTAGACCCGTTCCTAACAATGGGGAGAATCACGTGATTGACAATGGTATTTAACACGAAAAAATGGCGACGAAATGACCGCTTCGGCGTGAAAATTCAAACTTTAGAAAGGTATGTATTAAATCTACGTAGTCTTTCAGACAAGCCACCTATCCTAAAGTACCCGCTATTGTCTAAGGTTTCCACAGATACCCAACTTTCCCCTATCCGTTTGCTGTATTTAGAGAACACTCAAAGAATATTTTGGAAATTGCGAAAATTATGGATGTGTGTTAAGCACGTCGCATCATATTTACAGCTTTATTTCCTAACCAAAGATCTCTCTTTTCACATGGTATATTTCCAGACCCTTTTTTATCGAAGACATTTCATTGTAGCCCATTTGCATGGGCCATGTTGTCTTTGTTAAGCGTGTTTACGAAAAAGATGTTAAACATACGTACAATGCTGTAGTGTTTGGCACGCCGAGTTCTTGTGAGTGTGATGTAAAACACGCACATAGTTGCTCATGTATTGGGTTAGCCACGGATATTGGACAAATCGGTTGTTTATACATGACCCAATCTGATTGATACATGTATATTCCGTTTTTATTCACCTGAAAGGGTATGGCTAAGTAAAGAGGTTATTCGACGAGTTTACTTCTCGATACCTTGGTAGATATAAGAGAAAAGCGTGCGGCACGAGCATGAACATATTTCGAAATTGAAAGAATGTGCGATTGTAAAATGTGTTGTCATAAAACCTCGTAACTACAGATTGATTCACGCTGTAGTTGTAATGTTTTGCAACAATACCGACGATTTACCGCTACTCGAGAAGGCTGTTTCTCCCAAGCTTAAATGGAATGAACCGTTTATTAGGCTCCGCCCTGTCTCCCGAAAAGAAACAGAATATAATATTATCTGGTGTTAACTTACAATAACATATGAAAGACATCACAAGGACTTGGAAAAAACGAAACTGGTTATGATTGCTCTAACTAATCAAATCTCTTGTTATATATAATTTCAATGACAAATTCGTGCAATTTCACAATAATTCTGAAGTAAAATGTGATGTCTCGTTAACCCTTCTGGGAGGATGCAATCGCAATAGAAAATGTCCAAAGACGGGCTACGAGAATGGTCAAAGAACTGAAAAAAAAATCATATACTGAAAGGCTTCGAATACTTGGACTCCCTACTCTAGAATACAGGAGAGAAAGAGCAGACCTAATCCAGCTGTATCGGCTTATTAACAAAATCGATAAGACAAACAAAAACACCATAACACTAAGAAAAGAAAGTTTCACTAGGGGAAGCAATTTAAAACTATTCCAACAAGGCATAGAACAGACTGTAGGAAAAATACTTTCAGTGTTATGGCTAACAAAAAATTGGAATGGTCTTCCAAATGAGGTGGTACAGGCACCCCCATCAATGCATTTAAAGCTAGGCTTAATAAAATTAGGAAACAAATCAATATATTTGAAGTCAAATGCTATAAAAGTAACAAAGTAAAAGGACTACAAGACAGAGCAGTGCAATATGAAACATAAGAAGCGTTTTACTATAACTATGAAACATAAGAAGCATTTTACTATAACCATTACTATATAATTATAATCCTGGCAACTTAATAAAAACAAAGGGGAGGACAGGAATGCGATGACTGTCGTATTTCCTGATTCAAACCATTCAAATGTAAAATTACAGCCATAACAGATTTATAAGAATAGTAACAATAATAAAACTAATTCTGTATTTTCATACATGCAATAATAAATAAGAGAAAAGTTACAGTAACTGTTGTTATTATTACTATAGGCAGGGCCAAAATACGAATGAATAATTGATTATAATAAAACGTCACTATATTAAATTCAATCAATAATTTCCTAAGTAATATTCATAATCATAAGACAAAAAACAGGGCATATAAAGTAAATGATTACCACTTTTGGTAAACATCAAATATTATGTCAATATTATGCTTAAAGAATCGAAGAAAATGCTTACAAAAGTAAGTGTACAAGTTAACTTTCAATAAGTAAACGTAACGAAGAGTGTTGTGCGAAAAGTGAAAGCAACGTGAAGTAAACATATATGTTAATAAGATATTGTGTGATAAACTTGTGAGGAACTATTGACTGAAAATGAAACCGGAAGTCCTAAAAAATAAACACTAATCAACAGGGAAAACGTATAAAAAAGGGCCGAAGAAGCATAGAAATGCTAAATGTGATCAGACGATCACATCTTGCTTCTATAACTATTAACTGTATTAAAAGCACAAATCAGTCAGCACATTCTACACAACTATGGTACACTTGCGTGTTTAACACCACACTCACAAGAACTCGGCGTGCCAAACACTACAACATTGTACGTGTGTTTAACATCTTTTTCGTAAAAACGCTTAACAAAGTCAACACGGACCTTGTAAATGGGCTACAATGAAATGTTTTCGACAAAAAGAGGTCTGGAAATATACCATTTGAAAAGAGAGCTCTTTGTGTAAGGAATAAAGCTGTAAATATGATGCGACGTGCTTAACACACATCCAAAATTTTCGCAATTTCCGAAACATTCTTTGAGTGTTCTCTAAATACAGAAAACAGATAAGGGAAAATTTGGTATCTGTGGAAACCTTAGACAATAGCGGGTACTTTAGGATAGGTGGCTTGACTTAAAGACTACGTAGATTTAATACATACCTTTCTAAAGTTTGGATTTTCACGCCGAAGCGGTCATTTCGTCGCCATTTTTTCGTGTTTAATACCATTGTCAATCACGTGATTCTCCCCATTGCCTAAACAAGTCTTGCTCTTGACGTGCGTAAAGGAACGATTGGGATAACATTGAGACAAAAGAAGAAAATGCTGATGACCAACACTTTCTCCTTTCGTATCAATATTTTCTAATCTTCTGTTTGGTTCAAGTTTCGATATCTAAGTATACTAATATTATTAACAGTTTCACGAGAATGTGCGTATAATTTGTCGACAAAAAGATTCACAAGGTCACATCATGTTAATCTGTAATCGATGGCTAAAATGTGCCTCTTCAGTTTTCAACCCATTGCCTAAACAATTCTTGCTTTTGACGTGCGTAATGGAACGATTGGGATAACATTGAGACAAAAGAAGAAAATGCTGATGACCAACACTTTCTTCTTTTATCTCAATATTTTCTTTTCTACATTATTATCCAAGTTTCGATATCTAAGTACCAATTAACAGTTTCAGGAGAATGTGCGTATAATTTGTCGACAACAAGATTCACAGGGTCAGAGCATAGTAATCTGTAATCGATGGCTCAAGTGAGGTTCCCAATGTTCTATTTCGTCGCTGTTCTACGAAAACCTCGTAACTGCAGCTTGTTTTAAGCTGCAGTTACGAGGTTTTCGTAGAAAAGCAGCGATTTGTTGTTAGAGGTCAAAATCGTCGCTTTTCGTCTTTTTTGAAGGAAAGCGACGAAGTATTGTATTGCATGCCAATTTCAAAGTCGTTGTGGGCAACACAATCAGTGTTATTTATGATAAATGAGAAGGTAATGTCATGTAAGATATTGGCGATAAAGGAAGATGATTCTGCTGATCAGTATTTCAGTTTAACAAGAACGAAAGTACAATTTTAGGTTCTAACACATTACATTTACATAGTGTTTCTATAATCGCTCGTTCAAGAAGGCCACTTCAATGCTCGGAACTTCTCCAAGCAAACCCATGCCAATCAATATTTCAATTTACGACAGAGTACATCAACTGAAATGATGTTCATAGTAGGTAACATTATAAGGGTAAGACCTATAATAACTATATTTTTCAGAACTTGACCAAACGTAGACCCTAATCACACTCATAATTAGCGCTTGTATGACAATATGTGAATAAGTTGTTAGCAAATTTACAATTAGGCAAGGATACGGAAAAGGGTAGTTATGGCATTTTAGAACAAAACGGAAGCAAACAAGTTTTTGGGAAAAATCCCTGTTTGATCAGACTCCATTGTGTGCTACTATAACTTCACCAATTCCTAAACGATTCGTAACCTGACCAGACTACGCACATGCACATGTTGATCTTGATTAACCCTTTCCAAAACAAGACCTGGTTTTGACGTCCCTATGAAAATAGGTTTTGGAAAACATTGTGACAAAAGAAGAAAATGCTGACAATCAGCATTTTCTCCTTTTGTGTCAATATTTTCTTGGTTATAGTATGGACAAATTTGATAACAATTTACACTTATTTTGTCATCTAAAGCCACTTTTGGATTTAAACAAGAGCTGTCCGAAGACAGCGCGCTCGACTTTCTAAGTTGCTTAGTATAAAGGGGGCATAACTCAAAATAGAGTGGTCCCAGGGTCATGGGCCCTGATAGTAAGGTAGAGGGTGTGATGGTGAATAAGTATTCCAAGTTTGGGTTGAATCCCTTTGATAGTATGGAAGTTATAGATGTTTGAAAAAACTTTAACATTGGTTGCAACGCCAACGCCGACGCCAACACCGACGCCAACGCCAACGCCGACGCCGACGCCGACGCCCGGGTGACAGTATAAGCTCTCATTTTCTTCGAAAAGTCGAGCTAAAAATCTAGATTTTGCCGTTTGGGAAAGTGTTAATGTTTACCTCAAATGCCACAATGACCGCTTTCCCATTCTCCCATTACCTAGCATGACAGTGTTATTCTCTAATCATCGGTCCAAGAAGCTGATGTACACATACATCTTATGTTGGTTTGCGTACATTACAGGAAAGAAATTATTGACGCAAAAGAAGAAAATGGTGATTTCTCACAAATTTCTGCTTTTTGATGCACTGGATTTGCTGTCTAAAGCCGCTCTGAACAGTCTAAATATCTTATCTTATACCGCATTTATATAGCACCCTTTTCATAGTAACACTATGTTCAAAGGTGCTTATATGTCATTTGAGAAAGTATTAAATGACACATACTCGTAAATGTAAAAAATTAATAAAGAACAAAAACAAGTTCTTAAAATGACGGAAAGTAGGTCTACTAAACTTGCTACCAACTTTTTATGCTTTGCCCCAATTTTCTGTCGAGGTGAAAAACTTCGAACAAAGTAGTCGTATTTCCAATCAACAGTTTCACAACAACCTGTGAACATTTTGTAGACAACTAGAATCACAATGTAATTCTATAATCGATGGCTGAAGTACTGCTCTTAACCCTTTCCCAAACAAGACCTGGTTTTGACGTCCCTAATAGAAAATGCCTGGGAAAACATTGAAACAAAAGAAGAAACTGCTGATATCCAGCAGTTTCTCCTTTTGTCTCAATGTTTTCTGTGCCATATTTTACACAAATCTTATCTTTAATAACATCCATTTTGTCATTTGTGGCAAATTTTGAAATGGATCGTCCTAAAATTTTGTTGTTTGGGAAAGGGTTAACTGCTCTCAATTCTTCGCCAAACGACACAATTGTTGACCAGTCAGAAACGAAAGGAGATGCAGATAAAATAGATGTCACTTAGTGAATGGAGTTATATGTTTTAGCATGGAAGTAATTGAGGGAAAATTATATTGCTAATTGTTACCAATTTCGTCTTTTGTCTCTTTGCTTTCCAGACTTTCGTCAAAACCATGGCTTGAAAGGAAAGGGTCAATTATACCAAGAATACGATGACATCTTGTTCCTGTCCTGGCGAATTCGTTGACAATTTCCATTAGAATACAAACCATAACAAAGTACTAAAATGATAAAATATGTTTGGAACTCGTTGTGCGAAGTAGTAGGGGACGTCATAATCCCAGTTTTCTCTGGTGATATCAAAGAGCGAATTTCATCAGAGAAAACTCCGATTATGAGCAACATCAACATATCAAAGAGCGAATTTCATCAGAGAAAACTCGGATTAGGAACGTCACTACCTTGAGATATTCGTAGTTCGACTTATCCGATTTTCTCCAGTTTCCATTAAAATGATTACTTATCCGTCTTGTCTTAAAAATCTGGATACCCTCTTCAGTTTCCGTTGCTATGGATTACGCCAAAATTGCAAAAAGTGTCTGGTATGTAATTATGGACGGAATATACATAACTTAATCACGGTGGTTAATCACGTGACTCAGAATTTCAGAAATGTATCAATATTTGTATTGATACTTGATCAATTTGAATTCAGTTTGAAGCAAAGAAGGCGGAATAGTGCCAGAAATAAGTTGGATGTGTTGGGTTTTGAAAATTCAACTGATAAAAAAGTTATTGAAGATCAACCAAAATTTTGGTTGATCTTCAATAACTTTTTATCAGTTGGTTTAACAACAATCGACCACGTCCATCTAATGCGTGACGTCTGTCTACCTTCTCTGCTTCAAGCCGAATTCAAATCGGTCCCGTGTTAACAAAATTATTGAAGATTTTCTTAAATTGTTGTATCATGTGATTATCCACCGTGTTAAAAGCTTTTCTGATCTCGACGTCTCTACCAGCGATTGTTTAAGAAACAGTTAAGTTATAAAGATGAGTGAAGGCAATGTTTTGAAGTGAAAGCTGTTGTTAAGCTGCGACAATCCGAGTCAATATTGCCATGGTTACCGATATCGAAGGAAGTTCACCATTTTACATTAATGATATACACCTTTACCTGCTTGAACCATTTATCAAAAGGTTGATTAAAAAGGGTTTACTTTTTCCGGGAACTTAGCATTTGCGGCGTGAATTTTGCGAACTGTACCTCGTTCACAAACTAAACCAAATGCTCGTTTCAAGTGGAATGAAAACGGAGTATATCGATTTATAACATAATTTATGCAAACAAGTAAAATTAAAGTCAACATACAACCATTCTAAAACTGATCGTGATCTGATGTCAAATAATACGAAAACAGGAGTAGACTGGTAGGCTAACATTTCGATTGTACGTCATTTACTGCGTCACTGTTGTCATTTGGAATTATCCAATCAAAACCTACATATATAGCGATACGCGCTCGGTCACACATATAATCAATAATCAGTCGATGGCTCAGCGCGAAACGGTTGTAACTGCCTATAAACATATAGGCAGTTACAACAGTTTCGCGCTGATCCATCGAATTGTAAGCATCACAATGATATCGAATTATCGGATTAGGTCGATTGTATTTTCAGTCAATGTCGGTAAAGGGAGGTTTCAGCCAATGAAAATTTTTATCAGGCTTGTTAATTATCATGTCATTTACAGGCATATAATGGATAATAACATTCCACATAGACCCCGAGATAAGACGAGATTCGCTATCATAAAAACAGGGCTCGATCGGTTCGTAGTAAACCCGTGTGCGAAGGAAAGCGAGTATCATTTTGTCATCTGCAGCAGTTTACGATTTTGATCACCCTAAATCTTGCTCTATATTATACAATGTTTAATTATCTTCCATTTTTGATATTGATTAATTCCAACACAATGGTATAGGTCTCGATAAATGACCTGGCAGAGCATCTCTAGCTATTAGCTAGAGATGCTCTGCCAGTTCATTGATCGAGAACTTAATATAACTGACCAATTCAAATTGATGTATTTGTCTCCATCTTTCGACCAATCTATTCTCAAAATTAACTAGACCAGCGCAATTCCCAGTGGAAATCAAGCCATTACTGCCAGGTTGTCAGAAAGACAATCAGTCCAAATCTGTCTTTAATTTGCTAAATCAAATTCACCACAGGCTTCTAAAGCTTGGCCTTATCTCATAGGTATTTGATTGGTATTGGTCACGCTAGCGGAACATCGGCCGACGTCACGCAAACGTGCTGCGGGTGCAAAATGGCCATTGTATGAAGACCAAAATATGTCGGCTTTTAATTTTGTAAACTGTTTACCATTTTATGACATATGTTTACAAATTCTGTACAAGTAAACAAGCAAAATAAATTTTACTGCATAATTACTTTAATGTACTATAACTATCGTTCAAGAATTATTCTTCTGATACGATGTTTCAACAACGGCTTTATCCCAACAAGTGAGAAAGCAAGAAAGCATCAACGATTTCATCAACGACGATTTCAGATCCGAAATAGGATCCGCTTGTTGTTTATTTAGCCGAATAAACACATCCAGATAGAGTACATAATTGAGCTAGCGGAACATCGGTGTACGTCATGCAAATGTGCTGGGAGTGCAAAATGGCCAATGAATGAATAGCATTTAACTTTATTGAATGTTTACCATATTATGATATATTTGTTTACAAATTCTGCACAAGTAAACAAGCAAAATAAAATTGTTTACACGTACACTGGCTGTTTCACTGCATACTTACGAAGAAATTGTAAACATGTTCTAGAGCTATCATTAAGGAATTATACTGTCTGAAACGATGATTCAACAACGTTTTCATCCCAACAAGTGAGAAAACAAGCAAAAACCAACAACGATTACGGATCAGAAAGCGTCGTTCCGGTTAGCTTGTATTTTGTTATTGTTTATTGTCGTATCCGAATAAACACATCCAGGTGGATTACATGATTGATCTGACGGAACGAATTTTGACGCCATCACGGTGTATAATCACGTGACTCGGGATTTCCGATAATCTTCAATATCTTTTTTAATACTTGATCAATTTGAATTCGATTTGAATCAGAGAAGGTAGGAAAATGCCAGGAATAATCTGGACCTGTTGGATTTTTTGAAAAATCAACTGATAAAAAGTTATTGAAGATAAACCAAAATTTTGGTTTATCTTCAATAACTTTTTTATCAGTTGATTTTTTCAAAAACCAACCCTGGTCCATCTAATGCGTGACGTCTGTCCACATTCTCTGCTTCAGACCGAGTTCAAATTGGTCGCATATTAACAAAATTATTGAAGATTTTCTGAAAATATTGTATCACGTAATTATCCACAGTGGCCATGCAACCCTGGAAAGCCAAACACCAACCGGTGTATTCGTGATTCTCCCATATTTGACAACAATAAAAACACTGGTGGTGAACTCGGCCAAAGCGTGGAACGTTGTTTTCGCTATCATAGTATTCCGTCGGTGTTGTTATAAAATATCGTAACTACGGCTTGGATAAAGCCGTAGTTACGAGATTTTACAACAACACAGACGGTTTGTCAAACATATCGGTAAACCCGGTCTATTTTTAGAACAAAAACATTGTTATTAGAAAAACTATCCAATCAGCTCTTTGAACTCACATTTAAACGCAACATATCTGTACCTTGTTGTCGCTTTGGCCGAGTTCACCACCAGTGAAAAACTACTTAAGCATTCAGTAGAAATGTTGACTAGTTCTAATTCTTTTCTATTTTTTGTAGAAAAAGGATAAACTGCATTAGAATGAAATAAATGAAAACACTGTCAATATTTTTTTCTAGAATAAATGCACGGCTACATAACAGTATAGTTTGTATTGAAGACGAACAAATACAGATTTATGTAAATAGGTTCCCTACGGACACGACAAACTGATTAGCTAGACTAGACACATTTCTGCGACAATATTTTCACAAACAATGTCATCTAGACTGTGAAAACAGACAATGTTATTCTAAATTAGGTTGATATCGTTCTATAATGGGTGTTTGTTTAATTACTTGTAATAAAATACATGGAGAACGAGGAGGCAGGGTCGAGCTCTTTATAAAAGTTTGGCACTTACGCCACTTTTCATACGTTAAACCTTTCCCAAACGGATATGTTTTCAATTTGACTATGCCATTTCTGATTTCATTTGACATGACATTGGCCTTTACAATCCAAAAAGACTTTCATTCAGTTATATATGTCTCATATACACTGATGACAGGAAATATAACTAAAGCTAAGATGTGTTATTTATGGTGATAAAAACTAAAGCTGCGCAATGTAAAATGAAATCTACAATAAAGAAGATAAAATATTTGATGTACAAGTATAAAACATGGATGTTATGGCATAGAAAACATCGAGGAAAAGAAGGAAAATTCTGGTCATCAGCAATCCATATATTGTACATGGACATATCTGACATAACATTTTAGCAAGGAAGGAAGGACCCAGACAGCTCTATGTAAATAGGCCCCTATACACAAGCAGGGACGTAGCCGGATGAAATTGCATTGTGCTCAAAGAACATAGGGATCAGAGGGACGCTAGTGCCACCGATTTAACACATCACTCCACAGTAACGCCTTTTGAACTCACAAGAAAATGCATGGAAAAACATAGTGGAAAATGAAGAAATTGCTTGTCACAAGCAATTTCTTCATTTCCGACAATGCTTTTGACTAAAAGAGTCCAAAACAGTAACATTAAATTGACCTCTTGAGATTGTTGTCTGCACACATCATCGAATTTGGTCTAGTTAAAATTTTGCCGTTTTATAATAACTTGGAGGTGTAAAATATGGAAAGCAAACGCAAATTTTATGATCATTTTTTTTAACTTTCTTTTGACCAATTTATTTTTCGAATGTTGCCAACGAAGTGTACTCAAATGAGTAGATGAGCACGCCTGTCTACGCCCTTGACAAGGCAAACTGATTAGCTAGACTAGACTCATTTCACAGACAATAATTTCGCACATTGTCATGTGCGCTGTGAAAACAGGTGTATTACAGTTTAATGCCGCTTTTCAACAAAGACCTCGTAACACACTGCAGAATGTTATAAGCTGCAGTTACGAGGTTTTTGTTGAAAAGCAGCGATAGCTGATGCCTCTATCTTCCGACGCCTTGAATGACCATGACACCAGATGCTCACCGAGGAAGTGTCAATTCTTAAAAAACCCTTAGTAGATGACTAGAAAAGGTTTTACACAGTAAAGTGACACAGTGTTTATTTGCAGCAATATCTGAATTCATTTTCAATAAAAACAAATGCGCAAAAGCTGATCTTCTCTTTCGAAACTTCTGAAAATCTGTTCCTTCAAATATTGTACTGTTTTCGTCAAACATTGTTTGGTATTCAATACATATTCACGAGTACAATTAAGTTGCTTACAATTAGATAAAATTGTCTCAATTCTCGTGCAGATTTCCAATGCACTTAACGTTCGAACATGTAGCTGTTGAGTTTTTACCCTATAAATTAATTCATTTGAAAAAGAAATATTGAATTTCTGTTATAGAAGTGCTAATTTGCATTAGCTCCTATTCATGAGAACTATTGATTATACTATTGCAGAGTTACAGATAAGAGGGGTGAAGGTTCTTTAAAATTGAAATATTTCACGAAATATTCATCAAACCCTATATTATGGGTACTCATTAGAATCGTCTCGTCGAGACGATTTAAATGAGTTTCCACAACATAGGGTTTATATTTGAAATAACAAATTTAGAATGGTTTCATTCTCTCTCATCTGTTTCTGTGCAATTGTATAAAAATATTCTTATCTTTGAATTGCTTCAATTACGTAACAAGTAAACAGAGCTATAGGGCCTTTAGATAAGTGGGGATGGAGAGATTCTAACTTTGTTATTTCAATTCCAAACTCTTTGTTGTGGGTGCCTATTTTAATAGTGTCAATGAGAGTATTCCAACGAGAACCTACAACACATGGTTTGGTAAACAGTTAAAGGGACATTTCATTCCAATTTCATTTTTTTAAAGTATGTCTTGATGCCAAGATTGGTTATTTTAATGAGTATAAATATTATAGGTTTTTTTAAGTTGTTGCCAATAAGCGAGAAACACGCATTTAAAGTTGAGACATAATCGATAAATTGCATATAAATCCGAACTGTTGTCCACAACAATTTGTTCAATTTTAACACAAAAATATAAATTTCTCGTAAACGGTGCAATATTTTGGCTTGAAATTTTCAGAATTTTCATAAGGAAATATGCTCTTTCTGATACAAATAAAAGTAAAATTTATGACAAAAAATTCTGAAATGTCACTTTAATGAAATATTGTTTTTTGGAAAGTCTTTGGCCCTTTTATCTTAAAGTAACATTTCAGAATTTTTTCTCATAAACTTTACTTTAATTTTTATCTAAAAGAGCATATTTTCTTATGCAAATTCTGAAAATTTCAAGCCAAAATATTGCGCCGTTTACGAGAAATATGTATTTGTGTGTTGAAATAAAACAGATTGTTGTCCACAACAGTTCAGATGTATATAGAACTTGTCGTTTCTGTCTCAACTTTAAAGGGATGTTTATCGCTTATCATCAACAACTTCAAAATAACTGATAGCATTTATACCCATTAGAATAACCAATCTTGACATCAAAACATACTTTAAAAAAATGAAATGGGAAAGAAATGTCCCTTTAAGCACTGAATGTAGCCATCATATGTTACATGCCCGGCCGGACTATGCGATTTGCACAGTTGGTCCATGGTCGAAATCCTCCGCTCTTGGTCGCATATATTTTACGGAAATTAGCTTGACTTAATTGCATGAAACAAAACATTTTGTGACGCATCATCAAATTAATATGACTTCCAACAGGACAGCTATAAATTTCTTCACAGAGTCGTAGTGCTATCAAAAATGGAATACGTATCTACGCTATTGACGTCATTTACTGCATCTTTGGTGTTATTTCAATATTACCAAACAAAAGTCTAAAAGATAAACATATTTCATTCGACATCGAATCATGAGCCGTCATAAAAGGTTACTGTATATTCCAATACATGTAAATTGGGAGAGAAGCATGTTTCCCACTGAATAAAGGCATTATAATGACACATTTTGCTTGCTGTCCGCGGTGACCGTGACAGTACAGTAGCTGTCTCCAGAAAGCCCCATGTCGATTTATTACAGGCTTGTGGGTTCGAGTCACATATTTCTATAACTCGAAATCCCTATTACCTCGTCAATTTATACTCGCTAATCGTTGATCATTCACAGGTCGATGTTCTATTATAGCAATCATGAACTCGGTCACTCATCCCTCATCCAAACAATAACAATCATCCAATGAAAATTAATTCGATTCTATCTTTGGTTAATGATGATAAAATGAGGTTTCAGCCAATGAAAATATGTGTTAGATTTTTAAATTGTTATGCACTTTACAGCCAACTATTGGATAATGAAATACCACCAACGCCCCGAGATTAGACGAAATGAGCTATCGTAATAACTTATAACAGAGCTCTATCGTTTCGCCGTAAAACGTAGTACAGCTAAAACGAGTTAAGTTGCACAATTACGAACGAAAATTGTCCCACTATAGTTTCGGTCTTAGATTTTTCTCATTGACATATTTCGGTTTTACTATCAATTAACTACTTGAATTTGATAAAGATTTTAAAACATGACCCAAGTGTTTCTAATTATGCGACAAATAATGAGTAAAATATTTTATGGAACGTAAAATGACGTAACGTAATTCACAGACACGTAATTCACAATTTGGAACATACAATAAAATTCCACAGGTAATAATTCTGAAGAGAAATTTTCTTCTTGGTTTATGTCATCTACACATGTGTAGGTACATGCCCAACTATGTATTTAACTTAAGCGTTGATTGTGTGAAATTTTAAAGAGCATTAACGTAATTCACATTCAATGCTCCTTGAGCGGGGTAGCTGCCTTCATGGCAAAGTGTGACTTACTACAATCTACTGCTACCTTCAATAGTAATACAATGTGTTTGTACATGCTGTTGACTATTTATAAATGATATTTGACATCATGTATTCAAAACATGGTTTCGTTTTAGGATGTGTAAAAAACTAAATAACGTAATTCACACCAGGCCATTGGACATATGTATAATTGTTCGCAAAAAATGCATTTATCTTAAATTTCTTTATTTCACCACTAAAAACAATTTGGGAAAGCTACTGGTTGGGATACAAGGTATGCTGTATATGTATTATATATGTACTCTCCGTACAAAAGCGATGAACTGGACCACCCCGAGGTGGGACAGCTGTTTTTTACCCATTTTCTGACTTATCGAGACATTATAATCACATATTTCATCAGATATATGGGGTTTTGTAATCATTTCTATTTAACCACCCCTATGACATTATGTTAAAGACAATATATCAATATAATTGTACAAACATCGCTTCTTAGGTCCATTGGACAGGTATTTCTCTTAATTGTGCAACTTAACTCGTTTTAGCTGAGTAAACAAAGAGCGAAGAAAAGACAGCTAGCGGATAAGTATATCATCGCTTTTCAACAAAACAGCTCGTAACTGCAGCTTGTTTTAAGCTGCAGTTACGAGGTTTTGTTGATAAGCGACGATATTTTGCTATTTCAAGTGACAACGTCTGTTACAAGACTATGGAACACCGAAACTCGTCTAGTCTAGCTAATCAGTTTGTCTTGTCCACTGGGAACCTATTTACATAAATTTGTTTTGATAGGCGTTTCTTCACTATAAATTTGTCGCAGATATGTCCCTGATGAAATAGATGAAATACTTTGTAACAGAATTTCTACTATTTCGTTTTGTTTAATTCTTTCAGACATAAACTGGTGTAAACAAATGCACTTTTGGGTATCAATCTTAAAGCTGTGTCCTTATTAATATACAGAAAAACGCAATTGTCGCCATATCATTATCTTTGTAATTGAGATGTGTATTAGTTATAGGTTAGTCAGGTGAAAATTTCAAACATTCAGATTATAGCAGCTTTACAGAGAAAAATCTGACATTATTTTTTTTGCAATATAATAGGTCATTCCGTGTGGGGGCCCCAGCATATCTGGAGGAAAATAAATTTTCTGGTGGGAGATACATACAAGTCAGGCCCGTAGGAAGTAATTTGATATTGGGTGGGCTCAATCCCCTTTGTCTGACTATTGGGGGAGCTAAAGTGGATTTCCTCTAATTTTCAGTGTAAAAAAGGATAATTTGGCATCCCCTGTTCCTATGGGCCTGCAAGTAGCGCGTATCGGTGTATTATGATTACAGAGGCCAACGTTCTAATCAATATTTTAACAACAGTATGAACAAAACTCTCCAAATTCCATACGTTCAATTCCCAATTAAATGTATACCTCGTTGTCTTCGAACCGATCTGTAGTTTTTAGGATTGATATGTTATCTTTTTTATAATTGAAAACTGCAAAGTTTTGTATCATAATACATAATTATGGCTTATTACTAATAGACACGATAGAACTGTTCTTTTCAGCTTTCCTGAAATAAACACTATTTTTGAAGTACTAGAATGTCAAGAGTGTCATTTGAATCATTCGAAAACACCCAGAAGGAATCGATTTTACAAATTAAAAGATTTGAAAAATTCAAAATTTCTCTTCTGCAAACAGGATTTTCTTCATCATTTCTCTAATCAGACACTGACCCTTTCTCTTACAGTAAACACTTGCACTGCTGCAGACAACAAAATGGATGTTTGTAAACATAGGATCCGTGTATAACACATAACAGACACTGTCACGATTAGCTTTATAAGCGTATTCTTGTTTTGCACCAACATTTCCACTATTTCTTTTATCTCTATTGCGAACGTAATAAACAAGGGCCTTGTTCCGTAAAAGGTTAAACCTCATAGACGTTGCTCTTGAAAAACTAATTTCCCAAAAGACGGTTTAATTCACTTAAAGATTTCATCTTCAAAAAAAGGCGTTAAACGTCTGTGATTTGTCATTTCTAAACATTTACCATTTTATACCCCTAACTCAGTAGAAATTAGTTTTGGCCCTATGCAGACAACACATTTTTATCAGGCCAAAATGAAAGGTAATATACTGAGCAAAAAAATGAACATAGCTTTGTGCTGTTCAGTTGTCCCGATCGACAAACATTACGAACACAGTTGGGGCGCCGTGGTCTAATTGTAAGACGCGGGCTTTGGGATCGAGGGATCCTGGGTTCAAATCCCGCCAGCGCCACGGGAATTTTTCTGAGCAAAAAACTTACCCCACGTTGCTTCTCTCCACCTATGTGTATAAATGGGTACACGGGAGAGTTGAAAGTCAAAGATCTTTGGCTGCCGAAGGCGCCGACTGTTAACAGCCGACTTGAGACTCAGTGATCGTGGGTTAAAGTGTAAAGTCGGTTGAACACGCAAGTGAAAATAGACTTTAATAGTGGGGCGCACAACTCCGAAAATTTGGCCTAATCGTTCACTTTGTGATACAAGCATGAATTTTGGTATGGTAAGTCATTGAGAGTTCATGAATCAGAAAAAAGTGCTAGCCACTTGAAATTCGCATCCGGTGGCCATTTTCCAAGATGGCCGCCATTCGGATAAATGTAGTCTATATATCAGATGGAAAGACATTCCAAATGCTGAAATCCGCCGAGATTTTTCTAATAAATCGTCCCAATATAGTCAATTTTGTAATTAATTAATAAACTAGCATGGCTTTTTTACAACATTGCGGTCGTTTATCCGAGATGGCCGCCAAAATACTCCAAAATTGGCCGTTTCTTCAATTAGATATTATTTTTTAATAAGATATTATCAATCCTTGTCATAAAATTTCAACCAGCATAATGGAATGAAACACAAACAATGAAAATCGCATCCGGTGGCCACCTTTCAAAATAGCCGCCATTCTCATGTATTAATTAGGCCTATATATGAAAATATCAAATAGAAATGAATCCCAAGTGATGAATTTCGTCGGGATTTTTATATACCTTTCCTGCATTGTCTTTTTGTAACCGGGATTTTTATATACCTTTCCTGCATACTCTTTTTGTAACCAATATAAACCAACTTGATGTCTTTATAACATGGCTGCCTTTTTCCAAGATGGCCGCCGAAATATTCAAATGTTCATAGTTTCTTCAATGAAATCTTATTACTTTTAACAAAAAAGATATCAACCCCTCTCTTTAAGTATCAGCTAATAAAATGAATGAGATACAAACAAAATTGTTCTAAGAGAATATATATTTTGCTATTGAAATGACGACCATTATCTAAACTGTCTTATTGGCCTCCATAATTAAATACCGATTATCGTCGATTACTTAAAAAAAACAGCAGCTTAATTAACATGGTTTAAAGCACTTTCGTGTGATTAGTCGCTTTGCGCTAAGTAAGTCAAAACCTAGTGTTCAAATCATCCTTGGAATCGTCCACACCAAATATCAGAAAATTCATGCATTCTAAACCAGATAGTGTAAAAGGAAGTCTTTCTTACATTAATAATGGATGATTGTAAAACAAATGAACAAAAATATGTAAAGTAAATGTTATCCCTGCCAAGAGGACAAATCTAATGATTTGCTTATTTCCCTTCTGAGTAATTTACAGAAAAAGCAAGATCTTAGTGGATACAAATGTACCATAATACTGCAACAGATATTCCTTTATACCTTGCCTTCAATGATATACCAACTTCGTTCAATCCAGCTCTATTAGATGATAATGAAGGCAAAGAGAAAACTTTGACACTACATAAGCCAAGTATCATACTAGATACCGCCTTTATCTACAATATAAAGCTCACATGGGCACAGAAACAAGGTTCAATTACAGATGGAGACAGCTGTAAAAGGTCTATAGAATCTGATTTGCAAAAGATGCCACGTTTCTTATGCATTCGTAGCACGATTCGCAAAATTTGAGACAAGCTTAATCAACGCGTTTAAACTATGGACAATGGCAAGTTGCTTGTAAAACTCAGCGCACTTGTACGTGTTGTCGTTCAAGAGTTAAAGTATCACCCAAACAGCTTAGTAGAGTTGTATAACTCGACGAGGTCTAAACAAAATATGATACAACAATAGTTTTGTAAAAGATTTACAAGTATCATGTGGCTTTTTTAACTTGTTATATACCGGTATATCATGGAATTCGTGGCTTCTGAGACAGTCCAGTTTTCAAATTTCATGACTTAGTCCTATTGTATAAGCACCATATCAATGCGCAAAACAGGCTGCACACAAAGCTGACCATATTTAGAGACTGTGTAATTTTCAGCAACCGAATTATTAATGCCGGTCGAAATGGGGATTGCCAAAAGAAAATGAATGTTGGAGAGTTGTTTGGACCCAGTTTCGTAATGCTGCAGAGAGATGGCTACGAATGGGTGCAAAAACTTGAAGTGGACGGCGTCAGTTCAAGAAAGCCGGGCTTTTCTGCACTTCACTCTATATCTGCGTCTGTGAAATATCACATGAAAGTTAAAATCATAAATAAGCAGTGGCGGCCATCTATGTTGTACAGCTTCTTCAGTGTTGATATGACTATGTTAACAAGCACTAAACCTTGCTTGTATTCGACATACCATCTCTTGTTGTCGAGGGACCCCATATGGGGTGAGGGCTAGTTTCCTTGTAAAGGCTGTTAATTTACAGAACAATTCTGGTCAAATAACGAATACACCGGACACATGGATGTTGAAAATAGGAATCAACTGAGACGGCGTTAAAACAATAATTAGCCTCAGTGGGTTTTGCTGCAATCTCTTGTAGGCATATTGTCAAAATTGAAAATCGTCTGCTACATTTTTTAGAGACCGTCTTTGAAAAAAGCCGGTTGGCTGCCATCTCTCATGGGGATCTTATCAAATTTGAAAACTATATCACTGGGGACTTGTTCCAGATGATTGCCATCTCGGGTCTACAGACACTATATCTGACTTGTATTCTACATACCATTTCTCTTTGTTGAGGGACCCAATCTTGTAGTCTACTTGTTACGGTAGGTTCTGTGGCTCTAAATTAATTGTCTCACCAAACTGATATACACTACATATTACATTTGCAGATATCTATGGCAATCGATTAAAAGAGTAAGAAAATAATGATTACACGGACTTCGTTGGCTGCCATCTGTTTTCAAGTCAGTCGAATTTTATATAATTCGTCAATGAAATAAGCCAGTGGGGCTTATAAGTCGAAAAAGCAAATCAAAGATTTTTTCCAGTGGTAAAATCGCAATTTTCATATAAAAAATGAAGGACTTTATATTGTATGTCAGCCGTATGAGATTTTGGTTGCCATCTCAAGCACAAATATTGTCTTTTTTACATCTGGCATTTATGTCTGAGTGTTTGAAATGAAAATGCAAGTTTATATCAGTTTTAGTGCATCATATCATTACACAGGGAATCTATATAATGCCCAGATGGCGGCCATCTCAGAAAATGGCCGCCATATTGAATGTCAAGTGGCTAGCACTTTTTTCCGAAAATGTACACTTGAAACTATATACATGTATATACTTGTTATCGTAGGTTCTGTGGCTCTAAATTAATTGTCTCACCAAACTGATATACACTACATATTACATTTGCAGATATCTATGGCAATCGATTAAAAGAGTAAGAAAATAATAATTACACGGGCTTGGTTGGCTGCCATCTGTTATCAAGTTAGTTGATTTTTTTTTAAATTCATTAATGAAATTAGCCAGTAGAGCTTATAAGTCGAAAAAGCAAATCAAAGATTTTTTCCAGCGATAAATTCGCAATTTTCATATAGAAATGAAGGACTTTATATTGTATGGCTGCCATATGAGATTTTGGTTGCCATCTCACGCACAAATATTGTCTTCTTTTACATTTGGCATTTATGTCGTTTGAAATGAAAAATGCAAGTTTCTATTAGTTTTAGTGCATCATATCATTGCACAAGGAAGCTCTATAATGCTCAGATGGCGGCCATCTCAGAAAATGGCCGCCATATTGAATTTCAAGTGGCTAGCACTTTTTTCTGAAAATATACACTTGAAACTATATATATGCCAAATTTCATGCTTGTATCACAAACTGAACGATTATATGAGTTATGCGCCCCACTATAAATAGAAGCTTTAACTTTTTATGTGTGGAGTGAACATTCAGTGTATTGGACACACAGTCCAGATTAGCAAAAGTCACGTGAGGCACGTGTTCAGTGACATCGATAATGTCTAGGTTGTCAAAAAACACACGATTACACAGATCTGTTAGCGGAATCAATTTAACTGTTACAAGTAAAATCGATTATAGGAAGGCGAGAAATGATGACGTAAGTTCGACGTCAGAGAGCTCTTTGCATGGTCCAAGCAGGTATGTCTGTTAGAGATGTCGCTTTGCATTTTAAGTGGCTCGAATTGACAATTACGCGCCTACGGCACTTGGTTTATGCAACTTTGGCCACCAACGACCGACCTAAATCTTGCAGACCGTGTAAAACGACGTTCAGGGATGATCATTTCACAGCGACGTCCTGACGACGTTTCGAATTCTTGTCTAGTAAGAATTTAGCACTACTCCTCCAGGACGTCACAGGGTATACCGTTAGTGACCAGACTGCTCGGAACAGGCTCCGCACAACTTGCATCATGGTCCTCCGATATTACTCAAATGACGTTAAGCATCGACAGGCAATGCGTCAGTGGGTATGGACACATCGATTTTGATTCAGGAGACATTGGACTGATGTCCGGACGAATCTCATTTTACGTGTCATTAACTGGCGGCAGGATTTGTGGTTGGAGAAGATGCGCAAGGCTTGGTACCAATAACATCATCATTGAGACTGTTACGTCGAGTACAGCGTCATTTTTTGGCAGGAATAGATGAAAACAGTTAAACAGACCTCATTTCAATTAATGGCAACCAAATGGTGCAAGGGTACTGCAATGAAATTATCCAACCTGTCACTAGACCGTCTTACAACGACACACCGTTGTGATATTTCAATAAGATAATCACCGCCCACCTACCCCAAGGAACATACAGAATGATTTACGCCTGAACTGCTTAATCACCAGCAAAAGAACACATAAAGAACATTGTTGGACGTCAGGCTAGAGAAAGTAATGACGTCTGTAACGTCAATGGCATTGAGAGTCATCTGCAGTATGAATGGGCAAAATTCCTTTCTGTGTGGACAGGAAGCTTGTCTGCAACATGGGAAAACATTGAATGGCGGTCCTAGCTGCTAATGCTGGACATTCGCGTCATTGAAATTTGATTGACTTTCGATATCTGACCCCTGTGCACTTTAACGTAAGATACCTTATTAACGCTTAAGAATTTTAAAACAAAATTTTCAGGAAGCGCCAGAAAATTGAATTTTCAAACACATTACTGTTTTCTTTTTAGGGATTTTGGAATAGTTTTGGACTAGGAAAAAACATTTGCCGAGTGTGCTAAACTTTTTTGCGTAGTATATGTACATGTATGTAATAGAATTCCTCGCTTCCATGTTAAATGTGTAGCCGAGGTATTTAGCCCTTTCCCAAACGACAAAATATTCTGGTGGTCCAATTCGAAAATTGTTGCAGACGACAAAATTAAAGCTATCAAAAATAGTAGTTGTGCATGTGAAAGCATAGAAAATATCGGGGAAAAGGAGAAATAGTAATTTCCTCTTTTCTCTCAATGTTTTCCCAAATCATTTCTACAAGGGACGTCAAAACCAGGTCTTGTTTATGAAAGCGTTAACCCAATCAAAACCTTTCCTGCGCTTTTAACGAATACTAAACCGACAAAAGAAGTAGATAGTTTTCCATCTTATTTACAAATAGCCAAATTTGCAAATAACTATCCATTCTAAAGGGAGGGAATACACAATTCTTTGACGGCGTATAATAATATATATGTACCACACTCACTCACAATATTCATCAACAACATACTAGAAACTAATAAACATTGCTGTTTCGATTTAAGCCAATACGTATGAAGTGCATAACTTACAACGCTGCATAAACGTTAAGCCTAACAAGTATTGTCTTTAATTTCCAATTGAAGCCATTGTAATCGTTGTATCGAAACGGTATTGCTCTCCATACTAATACGACTTAAAGAACAATCCAACAATGTATGTAATAAAATATGTGTACCAAGTTTTTATTATCTGCACTAATTCACATTACTCCTATATCCCGAAACAATATGGAAACATAAACATCAGAAGTACTTCAGATTTAATCCAATACCGATGAAACGCGAGCAGCAATAATGGCTATTTTCACTTAGTTCTCGTTTTAGAAACTCCTGATTAGTACAAAAATAGCAGCTCAGTAATGTTTGAAGCCGCTTGCAGTTAGAACGTAATAACAATTCGCACCCCCGCAATCGATGATCCAGGTTGACTCTTTTTGCAGACAACGAAATCTTAGACTTCACCAAAATGAAAGAAGAATCGATTGGCACAGTTATTTGTATATGTACCAATTACTAGTAATTGGGTTTAGGGTAGGAGAACCTTAGGGGATCTTTGACGATAGCAGTTCAAAACCAGGCATTGCGTAAACAAGGAGTGGAAGGCTAATTTTCTACACTGCGATAGCTTTAACACGTTGTCTTCAAGATAAAATGAAACCTGGAAATATGGTATGCAAAAAAAAAAAAAAAAAAAAAAAAAATGAAAATTTCGCATTGGGTAGACGTACTTACCAATCAATCTAATTCCAGGCTTAACTTAGAATTGCACAACAAATCTCCCGATTGGCTGAGACATACGTCCCCAATCAGATGGCTTGTGATCTAATTTTGATTTAGATTATCAATTTAGAACTGTTGACGAACACGGCACCTTGATTCACATAACGGCTCTGCAAAAATCTGTCTGATACAATTGGAGCTTATATGCATGTAGACATTAATAAAACTGTATAACGTTGAATTAAAAATCAGCTTGGTTAGAAAGGTAATTTATGCTATATGAATAACTTGAATCAAGATCAGAGCCGCGTTCTTTAGACCGAGATATTTCAAGATTTCTTGAGATGTTTTAGATAAAGCGTTTTTAAGACCGAGATTTCATCGAGTTGTTCCGAATGTTCCATGCTTTATACAAATGACGTCATCATGACGTCATTTGTGTAAAGTATGGAGCATTCGGAACACCGCGGTTTATAAATTACGGAGCGTTCGGAACCACTCGGTCAATTTTCTTTATATCGTTTCTACAGAGTTGACTGAGGATTCCGCATGAAGTAAAGAGTAATGGCGCCTCCTATTAAACGACTTAAAATTTTTGATCTAAAGAATGCTTTATGTTGAAATATCTTAAGAAATCTCGAGATATCTTAAGAAATCTCGCTCTGAAGAACGCGCCTCAGATTTCGCATATGACCTGTCTAGCTCCTTTACAAGCCATACAAACATTAAGAAAAGTTGAAAATGGGCAAATCGTTCTTAGACAGCCCGTACATGCAGACCGATCTGGGACTTTGCCGGTCTCCAAATGCAATTTCACATTTCAATATTTCAAAATCAAATACAAAATACAAGGTAGCGTTGTAGTAAATTAGTCCTCTTTAGAAAAGTGTTAATACTCATAAAATATTTGCCCCTGATGGAATTCTAATGTAACTAATCTATTGACATGATATAGAAGTGGTGTGGACCGGAAACAAGGCACACGTTTATTTCATATGTTATAAATGGGGATATTCAATTTGCTTTGACAGCGGAAAGTAATTCAGTTGATGTACACAATATTTTATGTAGCTATAACACATTGAGGCAATTAATCCTTTTCAAAAACGTGTTTTTACCAAGAGATGGTTATGACAACATTGAGAGAATAATTTATTGCTGGAGATCAAATTGTTCCTTTAAAGGTCAAATGTAACGCCAAAATAATCTACACTTATTATTAAGACGAATGAAAAATATTAACAACGCAATATTTGAAAATTTGATATTCATTATAATAAGGGAGAAATTCACAATTTTCTAATCGCTTACCTGTACAGGCTTTGAGAAAGTCAAATAAGCGTGACGTCACCGTAGGCGGACGATAAATTGGCTGCCTATATGCTAGGAATGCTAACATTGCATATCGTCGCTTTTCAACGAAACCCTTGTAACTGCAGCTGGTTATAAGCTGCAGTTACGAGGTTTTGTTGAATAGCAGCGATATTTATATTTTTCCATTGGTATAATATGAATCTGATATACAAAAGATCGGGATGTGTTGTATCGTCAAATATCTTGTCACTGCAGAGATAATAAACATAATAGCATTCTGTTTATTGGCATTTGGTAATCGGGTTACAGGGAGTCATTTCTTACTGTTAGTAAGTCTGTGTTCAAAATCTCGCAACTACGATACATTTATAGTGCAGTTGGTTCATTTTAGATATGGAATCTGGTCTACATAATTATGCAATTATATGCGCATTTATTAGTTAAAATTCTATTTCAATCAATGCCATGGCATATGCAGAAAATAACGAGTGAAATGAAATCTGATTATAATTTGCTTGAGTCAGAAGAAATCAATGTATTTTAGCACAGAAAATATCGAGCGAAAAGAAGAAATTGCTGATTATCAGCATTTTCATTTACCCTTTAATATTTTCTAGAACAATTCCCACATGAGACTTTAGAAGCAAGTCTTTTCGGAATGAGTTAAGCAAATATATTATTTGGTGAGTGAAGACGTTTAGATAGAATGATAAATGTACAGAAAAGTCTGGAAATAATGCAACAACTTCGATAAATTACATGTTATAATCTAGAGACAGAGAAACTTGTGAAAGATCTATACAGTAACTTGTCCATTTATATATTCATATTTGTATATTTTAGGTACAAAAATTACTAAAAAAGAATAATACAATTTTATTAAAGTTCATTTATTGGAATAAGGTGGAGTTATTTGTCGTCGATGGTTATATTCATACGTGTAAATACAAAGGACCTAAGTCCTTTCAGACGTTTACTACTTGATATGATTTTATTGATGTCTATTTTATAATAAAAATCGATAACACGCCCACCATAATCTATCAACCAATCAAACGTGATCTTAGAATAGTATCGGAATTTTACCAATATTATCGATATGTCAATTTACCGATAACACACCCACGGTAATTTTTCAGCCAATGAAATGCCTCCTTTTTTAAGTGTCAATTAAACCAGGAATCCTGACGTGCGAACGTCAACGTAGGTCTCTTTGGCGCATGCGCGAAAAATCGATTTCGGCCAGGTAAAAATTTCCGATAAAACACGCTGTGTTATTTGTTAATATCGTCTGTTTGGAATCGAACTTTTGAACGCAGATTTTTCATACCGATTTCTGTTATCTTAAAGAAATGAAAATAATTTTAAACGGGTGGTCCAAATTTTTGATTTCCTTCCACCTTTAAAGGGACATTAGTATCCACAGGCCTAAATCCCTAATGATCCACAGAAGTTGGCTTTTAGTATGTAGTCGCACCGTTTATAGACTTTATAAGACAGAATACAAGATTCATACAGTAACACGGCCGCTTATCTACTAAATCACAACATTTTGTTGTGTATGAAAAAAAAGTTTAGAGGATATCCGGTTGGCAGTTAGAGGAGCCGACAAATCGGCGGGTGAAAGGTGAGTCTCGTCTTTTAATCGAAATGTTCTTGTTTCTAGCTCGAAAATCAAAAATCGGAGAATGTCATACAACCCTTTATTCATTTTCACATATTTGTGAGCCCCATCCAAACCCCGATTCCCAGAGATTGAACGGAAATTCATTTTCTTCCGTTGCAAGGGTAGCCACAATATTGACATTTCGTCAATCCTGATGAGCGTTTGTCCACTTTCTGAGGATGAAAGGCCCAAAACCTGTGTGTATCATAAAATAGTTGTATGTACATTACATCGCGCAAACAATATTTTAATAACTTACTGTCGATCTTTGAAGAAAATCAGTTCTTCCGGTCAGTTTGTGCGTTAGAGGATAGGTTGTGAGTAAGAGTATAGGTTGTGATTTAGAAGACAGAATGCATTCATCGCATTTAATACCATTTGTCATTGTTTATATGCGAATTAAGCCAAACCGAAATACTCTCATTACTAGACTAGTCTTGTCCAAAGATTAAACCCTTATTTCACTTAAGAATCACTCTGTCATCTTTATTTGACAGAGTACGAGTTCATTGTGATATGATATCGAAAAACCCTTTTACACACCAGTTATATATATATCATATTACATTATCTCATCTAAATGAATGTTAGGTTCTTATGCATAATAGATCTATAACAATGTTTGATATAAACATTCACTATCCTTTGTGTTTCTTTTGTCTGTCTGTACTCTTTGCGTCTTCATGTGAACTTTAATACAATTCAAAGTAAATACTGTGCAATATTCCAGCCATTTTTGTATGCTCTAAAGTAGCCTCTTTAAAATATAATGCGTAAGAAGTGGAAAAACCGGAGACAATAAAGACGTGTCAAAAATACAGATCTGTAAATCTTGTTTATCCATAGATCTTCTTGTTTATTGATTCAATATGTTTAATATTATGACACCAATCATATAGGCCTACGAATTGATACATTAATACATTTTGTAAGTTGTAACATACATTAAAGATGAACTTTGTGAAATCCGTACTTTATCACTTTTGTCAACTTCAACGATGGTGTGTCTAGGTACAAACCACGTCATCGTTAAAAAATATCCACGCATGCCTCACTTCCAAAATATTGTAAAGTTCCTGCATCTTATTGAATAAGCGATAAAAATAGCCTAAAGTTTCTCTACTCCATACATCCCGTATCAGATTAGTCTGATCTCATTTGTGGCGAGGAATTGGGCCAACACATCCTGAAAATCAACAAAAGCAAATTATTAATCTTGGAAGTAAGAAATTCACCGCTAGCATGCAGCTTCATATCAAGCAGAAACTAACGACGGTAAATAACCCTTTTAGAAATGATTCCAATGTTGTAATTTTTCGTTTTTGAGATCATTCCATGAGAAAATCAATGACACAAAGATTATCAGTTTACCTCTCTTAATTAAAAAGATTTATGACCATTTGACGTTCATACAAATATAGACAAAATTTGTCGAATCTACAATTTTGCGCGTAGGATTCTTAACATCATTCAATACTCCAAAATAAAGGGCCACTAAAATACTTGGATGACAGATCTAAGTTTGTCTACTAGTCCGGAACACTTTTGCAGTACTTACTTTATATATCTAGGGACACGACTTGTATCCAGTTAAAACAGTGATTTTTAAAACCGTGAGTTTGTCACCTAATCTTGACACACCAGGAACATGAGGAAAGGTGTTGAAATCTGATGCCTGCATTAGAACAACAAATCTATTGTAAATATTTTAACCATTGCAAATACAACTTACAAAGTTTGATTACAGGCACATCTTCACACCACCAACGTTTTAAAAATCTTTCCGAAACAGCTACATTTTAGGTTGGTCCAATTTGAAAAATGCTGCAGACGACAAATGGATACTAATACTAAGATGATTTATATAAAGAGAAGTAGTACATAGAATACTGAGACAACGGGAGAAATTGCTGATTAACAGTAATCTCTTCTTTTGTGTCAATACTTTACAATCCCTTTGTAATAAGTACGTTATACCATGCCTTGTATGAGAAAGGGTTAAAGAATCCCATTAACACATCATGTAAAAGCAACGGAACAAGAGAATTCGATTTCCTTAATAAAGATTTCTCCAAAAATCCTGTCCCATACAAGATATATTTTATAACTCCCTCGTAAAATAGTTTCGGAAAACATCGAGAGAAAGAAGAAATTGTTGATTATCAGCCCTTCCCTCAATATTTACGCCCTCAAACATATACTTCTCACATCTGTAACTCTTTATAAATAAAGCAGTCCAAAATTGTGTCATTTTGAAAACACTTTTGAAAACACTTCACCCATTACCAAAATGGCTAAATATTTGACTTTTCCGAAGCAAAAGATGTAGGCCTAGCAGACAAGAATATCAGGTGTATGAATTTTTTAAAAAGAGAACGCGCATACGCCCTCTTAACTTAAATTTTCACTTTAAATTATCACATGCAGATTGGCAGACAAGCAGACAATGTTAAAGGTCTGTGTCCCTGATGTATCAATTTACTGGGCGTAAAAATACGTTATGCCATTTCACTCACCCGTTGAAAATAGACATATCACATAGAGTATTTCGGTTTGGCTTAATTCGCATATAAACAATGACAAATGGTATTAAATGCGATGAATGCATTCTGTCTTCTAAATCACAACCTATCCTCTTACTCACAACCTATCCTCTAACGCACAAACTGACCGGAAGAACTGATTTTCTTCAAAGATCGACAGTAAGTTATTAAAATATGGTTTGTACGATGTAATGTACATACAACTATTTTATAATACACACAGGTTTTGGGCCATTCATCCTCAGAAAGTGGACAAACGCTCTTCAGGATTGACGAAATGTCAATATTGGGGCTACCCTTGCAACGGGAGAAAATGAATTTCCGTTCAATCTCTGGGAATCGGGGTTTGGATGGGGCTCACAAATATGTGAAAATGAATAAAGGGTTGTATGACATTCTCCGATTTTTGATTTTCGAGCTAGAAACAAGAACATTTTGATTAAAAGACGAGACTCACCTTTCACCCGCCGATTTGTCGGCTCCTCTAACTGCCAACCGGATATCCTCTAAACTTTTTTTCATACACAACAAAATGTTGTGATTTAGTAGATAAGCGGCCGTGAGTAAATGACATAAATCGATAATCATGCAGCGGTGTAAAAGTATGTAAAATATTCAAAGTGGGTTGATAGTGTTTACGAAAAGATGTGATATTGGGTTTAAATCCGTCGTAATCTAAGCCAATACATATCAGACAGAGCTGAAATTTTGCACAGAGAAAATTTAAAGGCCATATTTTAATTATACACAGTTATTTTTACAGCAAATTACCCCGAAAATATGTAAGTAACAGTAAATATGTTTCTTTAAACATGACAACTATAAGTCATAATGCACTTTTTGTGCAGATTGGGTCGTTTTGACAACCGACGGTGCGACCAGGATGTCAAGACAAGGTGATCCTGACCAAGACAACTGGTGGGGAACTCGGCCAAAGCGAGGGACGTTTTTCGCTACAACAAGGTACAATGTATAGATATTTTGCGTTTAATGTGAGTTTAAAGATTTTTAACTCTAATTGCAATTAATTTGGTATAAAATAGACCGGGTCCATACTTATGTATTGACAAACCGTCGGTGTTGATATAAAATCTCGTAACTTCGGCTTTATCTAAGACGTAGTTACGAGATTTTGTAACAACACCGACGGAATACATTGTTCGCTGAAAAAACGTCCCTCGCCTTGGCCGAGTTCACCATCAGTGAAGACCTTAGTTGCCGAAACATATCAGACTGTGTAAGCTCGAACTTTTGCCTTTTGATATATTTTGTTACATCGTAAATGTCGTCTTTTGGGATATATCAAAATACAATGTACTTCTTTTGAACATGTCGACACGAAATGAACTTCGTCGACTTTAAAAGTATAAAAAACCCTATGTGATAGCCATTTCATCTTTAACGTTCGAAAATTTCGTACCTACAGCTTATTCAGGCTTTAATTGCGATGTTTTCAAACGTAGCCTACGATATTTAATTATGACGAGTGTCAAGTCTGGAATCTGAAACTTTCTCTGTCTGCAACCCCGGATATTTTGTGACATAAATAGAACAGAAATATTGACATTTTGTGTGAGAAAATTGGCGTCACACACAGTAAGTGGTTCATATTTAATTCTTTAATTGATGCTGACACGACCGTGATTTTCTGTTTCTAGACATCCCTGAAAAGAAAAAAATGGACAATCTTGGAATAGTGGAACACGCAGGCTGACTACAGACCTCGGTCACATACGATTCTGCGTCCATATCGCGTCCATATCGCGTCAAAAATTACACTGCGCAAGCCCCATGTTGTTTTAGACGTTATCCGGGCGTGATGTGGACGAATAATGTTGTGGGTGACCAGGCCTTAAGGCTTAGATTTTCCCACCTTTTTTGGATCTAAATGTCATTCCTATCTTACTTTATTACACTTTCAAATGTGACAATATGATACCTAGATTTCTGTGGATCCTGTTTCGTACCTCGTTGGTAACATTGGTTTTATGGCCATTTCTCAAGGGCGGACCCAAGATTTTTTTCTTTGGGGGGGGGGGGGGGGGTCCGAGCCCAGATGATGGCTTAAAATGTGATAAACATAGTTGCTTTTCTACGAAAGCTTGTTTTAAGCTGCAGTTACGAGTTTTTCGTTGAAAAACAGCGATATGTAACATACTAAAGTTATATGGTCAAAATTTAATTTTCCGGGCGATGCCCGGGGGCGGGGGCGGACCCCCTAACCCCCTCTAGATCCGCCCTTATCCCGTATTATAGCTTATAGCGTAACATGCCATAATTATTAAGAGAGCCTGACACGAACCATCAAGCTTTTTTGGAAACTCAAAAATTTTCGATATTCATTTTTTTACTTTAAACTGACCACAGCAATGAAACTAGACATATGATGCCATTCGTTTTCATTTTTTTCCCTTTTTTCTATTTTTTGGGGATTTTTTTGTTGTTGCCATGGATACTGAGGAAATGAAATGATTTTTCACGATTTTGAAGTAGATTTTATTTACATTTACAAATATACAGTATACTTCAATACATTATATCATAATTTAATAACATATCAAATTTCACAAAATAATGTTTTTAAAACTTTAAACCTTATATTTATGTTGCTATGGTTACCAAAAGTTGACCTACTTTTCAATAATTCACAATTTTGAAAAAATGCCCTCATATAAAATCGTTTTTTAAAAATCTGCAACCAGATACACATAAACCACGCAGTGTCTATAATTGAGGAAGATTTCCTTTACAAGAATCATTAATAAAATTTTGAGGCACTCTGAAGGGAAATGTGTAAAAAATGCCCAAAAATCACAAATTTTGGAAGAAATGAGAAATACCATGAATAGATTTAACCGTAAACATATGCACAGTTTTGATCATTTTACCTCAAAAACAGCAAAAAAACAATTTATTAGGTTGAGAAACATGTTATAAGTACTTGGACATTTCCATAGCAACCGTTTTTATTCCCTAGCAACCGTTTCTTTTCCTTGGCAACATCATGAAAATCGGAATTTTAAGTAAAAAAATGTTTCATTCTGACATATAAAATATGTAATCTTGAAAATAAAATGACAAGATTGATAATCTATTATGTATGAAATTTCACCACTGAAACATTTCAAAGGTTTACAACATGCAGGTATGTTGCTATGGAGACCACAAACAACACATATTCAGACTTTCTCGAATTTGAGAAAAAACCACTGGTATTATGACGATTATTTCTCAAAACTGCAACTAGATGAAGATGAAATACTTAGTGTTTAATATTGAGGATAAATATATTTACAAAATTCATCAATATAAATTTGAAGCATTTTTGGGAAAAAAGTGGAAAAATTGCATGAAATATCGTGATTTTTGGGAAAATCATAAATATCAATACTGGAGTTAAACTCAATCATATGCACAACTTTGAACTAATGTACTTCAAAAACAACAATTAAACAAATGATTATGTTGAGAAACAAGCTATAACTACTTTTGCATTACCATAGCAACCATTTTTATTCCTTAGCAACCGTTTCTTTCCCTAAGCAACATCATGAAAAACGGAATTTTTACGTGACAAAATATTTCATTCTGACATATAAAATAGGCAATCTTGGAAATAAAATGACAGGATGAGTAATCTATGATGTATGAAATTTCACAATTGAAACATTTCAAAGGTTTACATCATGCAGGTATGTTGCTATGGAGACCACAAACAACACATATGCAGACTTTCTCGAATTTAAGAAACAAGAGGCCCAGGAGGGCCTGAATCGCTCCACTGGTTAAAGTGGAAGAATTATCCCATGATTTCTTGTAAGCCTTACACAGCGGCAGCCAAATCTTGATATTTGTGAATAAATTTTGAAGAGAGACTCAAAGAACATTCTTGCAAAATCTGGTTAAAATTGGCTCAATGGTTGATTTTTAAAGAATTTTCTTATGATTTCTCTAAGTCTGGTAACCCCCTTTCTCCCTGCCACGGCCACATTTTTTTGACAAATATAAACATTTGTGAACAAATTTTAAAAAGAACGACTAAAGGCACATTCCTGCAAAGTTTGGTTCAATTGGGCACACTGGTTGATTTTTTAAAGAATTTTCTTATGATTTCTTTAAGTCTGATAAGCCCCTTCCTCCCTGCAACGGCCACATTTTTTGACAAATGTAAAAAAAATGTGAATAATTTTTGAAAAGAGAGACTCAAAGAACATTCCTGCAAAGTCTGGTTCAAATTGGCCCAATGGTTGATTTTTAAAGAATTTTCTTATGATTTCTATAAGTCTGATAAGCCCCTTTCTCCCTGCCACGGCCACATTTTTTGACAAATATAAAAATTTGTGATTGAATTTTGAAATGAATGACTCAAGGCACATTCCTGCCAGGTTTGGCCCAAATTGGCCCAATGGTTGATTTTTAAAGAATTTTTTTATGATTTCTTTAAGTCTGATAAGCCCCTTTCTCCCTGCCACGGCCACATTTTTTGACAAATGTAAAAAATTGTGAACAAATTTTGAAAAGAACGACTCAAGGCACATTCCTGCCAGGTTTGGTTCAAATTGGCCCAATGGTTGATTTTTGAAGAATTTTCTTATGATTTCTTTAAGTCTGATAAGCCCCTTTCTCCCTGCCACGGCTACATTTTTTGACAAATGTAAAAATTTGTGAACAAATTTTGAAAAGAATGACTCAAGGCACATTCCTTCCAGGTTTGGTTCAAATTGGCCCAATGGTTGATTTTTAAAGAATTTTCTTATGATTTCTCTAAGTCTGATAAGCCCCGCCCTGCCACGCCCACATTTTTTGACGAATCAAAAATTCGCGAACAAATTTTGAAAAGGGTCACCCAAGGAACATTCCTGCCAAGTTTGGTCAAAATTGGCCCACTGGTATAAGAGGAGAAGATGTTTAAAGAAAAAGTTAACGGACGGACGCACGGACGGACGGACGGACGGACGCACGACGGACACAACGCCATGACAATAGCCCGCTGGCCTTCGGCCAGTGGAGCTAAAAAACCACTGGTATTATGACGTTTATTTTTCAAAACTGCACCTAGATGAAGATGAAACACTTAGTGTTTTATATTGGGGATAAGTATATTTACAAAATCCATCAATATAAATTTGAAGCATTTTTGAGAAAAAAGTGGAAAAAATGCATGAAATATCGCGATTTTTGGGAAATCATAAATACATGTATCAATACTGGAATCAAACTCAATCATATGCACAATTTTGAACAAATGTATTTCAAAAACAACATTTAAACAAATAATTCTGTTGAGAAACAAGTTATAACTACTTTTGCATTACCATAGCAACCATTTTTATTCCTTAGCAACCGTTTCTTTCCCTAAGCAACGTCATGAAAAACGGAATTTTTACGCGACAAAATATTTCATTCTGACATATGAAATAGGTAATCTTGAAAATAAAATAAAAAATTATAGGGTTAAGAAACATGCTAAAAGAACTAAGGAATTACCATAGCAACCATTTTCATTCCTTAGCAACCGTTTCTTTCCCTTAGCAACAGCTTTAAAATACGAGTTTTGATTAAAAATTAGCTTCATTTCTGAGCATGAAAACTGAAATGTAAACTTATGATTGGTTGTCTTTCTACCATAATTTTTAAAAAAAAAAAAATATATTGAAAAAATTGAAATTAATGGTTGCTGTGGTAACCAAAAGTTGACACTCTTTCCAATAAATCTTAAATAAAAAAAACCTGATTTAGAACTCTTTTTTCATATCTGCATTTAGGTAAACATTAAATGTTTACAAAGGAACAGTCCCATTACAAGAATCACAAATATAACTGTAAACATTTTTTTGCTAAAAAATTTGAAAAGAATGTCATGAAAAATTCTAAATTTATGGAAAAATGATAAATATCAATACTACTAGTTAAAGGTTATCATGAGCTCAGCATTGTTAATTTCATTGCAAAAGAAACAAATATGATATGTCCCTTTTTCAAACGGCAGAAATATGATATGTCCCTTTTTCAAACGGAAGAAAATTCATAGCTTCTTCAGAAGATTTCATTGTATATTGATTAACATAGAATGTTTAGACACTACAACCCATATAAAAATGAAGTCAAAAGGAGAAAAAGCTGATAATAGACAATTCCTGATTTTGTCTAAAACTTTTCCAAGCCTTTTCAATTAGGGATGTCAAAACCATTTTTTTTTGAAAAAGGCTATATATAACAACATTTATGATGATTATGATTTGGAAAAAACTACAGTGAGGATTTTCAGACTTAACACGATATTGAAAATTCTCATTGTTATCTACAAAAAGACATCAAAATGTACAATCTCATTAAAACATGATGTTAACTTTTCAGTAACATCTGAGACCCACCCATTAGGGGTCACTTTCTGCGACTTCTCTTTGCAACAATCAAAATAAAGGTTATTTTGAAAAAAAGTGAAAACTGTTAAAACCGTAAATAACGCTACAAAGACGAAACATTTCAGTGCAGAACTTTGTTTGCATGTAATATTCACAGACAATCATAATTAGATAACAATAGATTTTTTAAATTGGTTTGCTATAAATTTTCTGCCTTTTGAAAAAGGGACATATCAATAAGTCAGAACTGCAGAATATTTATTTTTGTTTATATAAATGTTTTGTTTATCCTGTAACAAATTTTGATAAAATGGACATAAGACAAGGGTATTTTTAAAATTGCTAACTTTTGGAAAGGGGGAGGGGTTTAACGTATGGTTACCTTGTCGACATACGTTTAAGTTACAAATTTTTGAAATATTTTTGGGATGAATTCAAGAATATTGTATATGAAATCAAGTATGTAGATACTGTATGAACATTCAAAAGCTAATCAAACTTTTCTTGTTAAAAAATGAAGTGTTTTGTTACTTAAAAATATGTTTTTAATGCTGTTGCTAAGAGAGAAAAACTGTTGCTAAGGAATAAAATCAGTTGCTATGGTAATAAAGATGTAAGTGATTTTTGTTTATCAACATAATAATTCGTTTATTTGTTTCTTTTGCAATGAAATTAACAATGCTGAGCTCATGATAACCTTTAACTAGTAGTATTGATATTTATCATTTTTCCAAAAATTTAGAATCTTTCATGACATTCTTTTCAAATTTTTTAGCAAAAAAATGTTTACAGTTATATTTGTGACTCTTGTAATGGGACTGTTCCTTTGTAAACATTTAATGTATACCTAAATGCAGATATGAAAAAAGAGTTCTAAATCAGGGTTTTTTTAAATTAAGATTTATTGGAAAGAGTGCCAACTTTGTGTTACCACAGCAACCATTAATTTCAATTTTTTTTCAACATTTTTTTTTTTAGAAAATATTTTATGGTAGAAAGACAACCAATCCAAAGTTTACATTTCAATTTTCATGCTCAGAAATGAAGCTAATTTTTAATCAAAATTCGTATTTTAAAGCTGTTGCTTAGGGAAAGAATCGGTTGCTAAGGAATGAAAATGGTTGCTATGGTAATTCCTTAGTACTTTTAACATGTTTCTTGACCCTATAATTTTTTATTTTATTTTCAAGATTACCTATTTTATATGTCAGAATGAAATATTTTGTCGCATAAAAATTCCGTTTTTTATGACGTTGCTTAGGGAAAGAAACGGTTGCTAAGGAATAAAAATGGTTGCTATGGTAATGCAAAAGTAGTTATAACTTGTTTCTCAGCATAATTATTTGTTTAAATGTTGTTTTTGAAATACATCAGTTCACAGTTGTGCATATGATTGAGTTTGATTCCAGTATTGATATTTATGATTTTCCCAAAAATCGCGATATTTCATGCAATTTTTCCACTTTTTTCCCAAAAATGCTTCAAATTTATATTGATGATTTTTGTAAATATACTTATCCTCAATATAAAACACTAAGTATTTCATGATCATCTAGTTGCAGTTTTGAAAAATAATCGTCATAATACAAGTGTTTTTTTCTCAAATTCGAGAAAGTCTGAATATGTGTTGTTTATGGTCTCCATAGCAACATACCTGTATGTTGTAAAACTTTGAAATGTTTCAGTGGTGAAATTTCATACATTATAGATTATCAGTCTTGTCATTTTATTTTCAAGATTACATATTTTATATGTCAGAATGAAACATTTTTTTACTTAAAATTCCGTTTTTCATGATGTTGCTAAGGAAAAGAAACGGTTGATAGGGAATAAAAACGGTTGCTATGGAAATGTCCAAGTACTTATAACATGTTTCTCAACCTAATAAATTGTTTTTATGCTGTTTTTGAGGTAAAATGATCAAAACTGTGCATATGTTTACGGTTAAATCTATTCATGGTATTTCTCATTTTTTCCAAAATTTGTGATTTTTGGGCATTTTTTACACATTTCCCTTCAGAGTGCCTCAAAATTTTATTAATGATTCTTGTAAAGGAAATCTTCCTCAATTATAGACACTGCGTGGTTTATGTGTATCTGGTTGCAGATTTTTAAAAAAACGATTTTATATGAGGGCATTTTTTCAAAATTGTGAATTATTGAAAAGTAGGTCAACTTTTGGTAACCATAGCAACATAAATATAAGGTTTAAAGTTTTAAAAACATTATTTTGTGAAATTTGATATGTTATTGAATTATGATATAATGTATTGAAGAATATTGTATATTTGTAAATGTAAATAAAATCTACTTCAAAATCGTGAAAAATCACTTCATTTCATCAGTATCCATGGCAACAACAAAAAAATAAAAAAAAAATAGTAAAAAAGTAAAAAAAATGAAAACGAATGGCATCATATGTCTAGTTTCATTGCTGTAGTCAGTTTAAAGTAAAAAAATGAATATCGAAAATTTTTGAGTTTCCAAAAAAGCTTGATGGTTCGTGTCAGGCACTCTTAATGGATATACGCTATATCTTAAACACTTTACCGAACGTCATTACATTAAGTTGGCTCAATAAAAGATAATGTCGTAACTCCTGAATTAGAATGTCTGCAAATGCAATGACTACACGAAATGTGTTTTGAAAAGTATCAAAAGTCGTCGATTTGCATATAGGTGCCGTAACTAAAACTACGTAAATCTTTATTTAGGACATTTTTTAAAAAAAAATAATCGAAATGTAATCCCAGCAAGTGGTATCAATTGAAATAGGAAACAGACTTCGCGTGTATACATGCAACCCTACGTCTCGAACAACCAGGGTAGGCCTGTTTTCAAAGCTTGTCGTAGAACATTTTAATAAAAGATTATTTAGACATGTTCTTGTGAAATTACGAATACATCTATTACGTCTCAAAATAAGTTGTCTTGAACATATTCATGCAATCTCAAAATCCGTATTTTTATGTCATGATATTAAAATGCTTGAAATCAATCATAACATACGACATCGCAATTTGATGTCACGCAACCACTGTTCTAATTTTAGCATGTACTAAAATAATCTCCAAATATGTAAATAGTACACCAATTTTCCCTCCATAAAAACATTAATAAATAGCATTGAAATTAGCAGAAACAAAGTTGGATAATTTCTACGCGATATTGATTGACACAACAAAGGAAAGTAAATGTCATTAAGTCAATAATTTAATCTAAGTTCATTTAAAGATTGACGTAAATACTAAATTACAACGAAATACGCACATTTTATTGAAAATCAGATTATGACGCATATGCTATTGGTTTCTTTTGTACATTTACCATTGTTTTTTTTCTACGAACGTATTGAGGAGCACGGGTTAAAATGGAGGGAAAGACGATATAAATTTTCTCTTTTGCCATCTAATTTTAAAGTCGTTCAATTAGCTATCAGCTAGGGTTGCTCTGTCAGGTCATTTATCACAGGCTATACATAGTAAAAAGTGTTGACATAGACAGTAAAAAATATGACCTATTTCCTTCCCTCCTTCCGCGTCCGAATTCCTGAAACTATTACGCTTTTAAATCCCACCATTAAAGAGAGATTTACAACAAATGAGAAAATAAACCAGCATTTGGAACCAACTGGGACATTGACCCCTTAACGCATTTCCAAATAAGACCTTATTTGGACGTGCCTGATAGTAAATCCTTTGAAAAACATTGAGACAAAATACGCATTTTCTGCTTTTGCCTACAAATTTTCTGATCTGTTGTACACATATACTTTCATCACCAACGTCCATCTACGTACAATTATATGAATACACAAGAATTTTAAGGTTATGTTCGTCATGCATTCTAAAAACATTTCTTTCTATTTATTTCTTTTCCATTCCTTTTTAGAATAAGTAACAATATTCAAGAGTTTTTAATGTTTTAAATATAATATTTAGAAGTGTGTACAATATATAGCCTATCCTTCGAAATATCCGAAGTAATAAAATTGCTCCTAGTAAAATTGAAAACTCATACTAATCGGTAGCCGGGATCTCATGAGCCGGAATCTGGAAAAAGGTCCCTTATTGTATTTTCGACAACCAAGTTTAAGATTACCATGTGGTCAAAAGCATACCCATAAAGATCCACGCAGTGGTAACTTAAATAGGGAACGATATTATCCAGTTAACAGTGACGTAATTTCGGACAAACAAATAGGGGCCTACTATTTCACGGGCGTTGTTATAAAATCTCATGACTACTGGCTTGGTTGAAGCCGTAGTTACGAGATTTTATAACAACATCGATGCTTTATCAAAACACAACGGAAAACCCGGTCTATTTTTAGCACAAAATCCAGTGCCATTTGCTACAGGTGGAGGTGAAGCTATCAGAGAATTACATGGATGCTGATCAGAGAGAGCATGTGAATTGACCAGACCCTCTGTGCTGCGACGAATAATGGTAAACTTTTCTAGAAAAAAAAACAATCTTCAACATGGTTAACATTTGTTTTTTAAGGTATTCCGCCGTCATTAAATACCAAACCTCTACTTCGTGCAAGTTTGACGTCATACGTGCCAACGGAGAATGACGAGGCTACCCGGATGTCCTCGTCATTTCCGATGTCATGGAAAACACCGTAGATGCGGCGAGATTGAAGTTTGGTATCTCAAGATGGATGGCATACGTTAAGGTAGTTTACCCGTAATGAGATTCGGGCGACGTCGGAACTATTCGGGCGTGGTCGTAAACATTCTGCGGTGAACCTCTCCACCGCCGAATGTTTACGACCGCACCCGAATAGGTTCGTATAGGTACGATGTTTTTTAATCTCAAAATGGTCACAATACGGGTATTCTACCATAAGGAGACAAGTACTGTCAGATAAATGTAACCCGTCACGCTAAAAGGGACATTATCCTAACTCTTAAAATCCAAATTTTGACAAACTTGTCAGACTCAGCATAGCTAGGCTAACCAGATCCTGTATACGAAAAATGAACATAAAGTATAATATGGAAAACATTCAAGATTTAGAAAATTACATACAAGTGAAAAGTGTTGGCCCTCGTCTGGCTGCGTGGACTGCGCAGCCAGACTAGGGTCGATATTTTTCACACTTCCTATAAGGTCCCTTTTAACGTGATGGATCGAAAATATATGCAAAGACGAACCATACATGTGTCGAGAAAACCTTTCACGAAGTGCCTAGTCACGTACAATATGTCACCTGCGGTAACATCTTGCATAAGTGTAAATATCGGATATTCATTGTGCGTTATCGTGTATGAGAAAGCTAAAACGTTGTTATTTTCCAGTAATAGATGTCTTTAAGGCATTTGTATGATCTTTTCAACAACGCTCTCCATTTCTCTTCATACAATGAGGTGATCATTCAATATGTCGTTGCAATGAAAACCATGTATTTCTAATCTACATGGATCTATAAAACGACAATACAAAAATAGTTATTTGTCGCATAACAGTCTTTGGAAGCAACAAAACAACATCATCTGATACCGGGGTTTCCACCTTTATATTGATGGCTTAGCGCGAAACAGTTGTAACTGCCTATATGTTTATAGGCAGTTACAACCGTTTCGCGATGAGCCATCGATATGTTTTCAGTATTCATTACTAAGAATGTTTAAAGAGCGGTTTCCATAATGTTCTTGTATTCCAGGTCAATATGCTGATATGTTACCTTCCCTGTGAAGTGAAATCGGCACCGTTTAAAAAAAACAACAATTAGACAGCGAACGTAATAATGGTGTCGTTTATCGGTCAATTAAGGTGACACAGAACTGGAACTGACAACCGTGTCAAGATCGTGTGATATTGGCCTTGATAAACGACAAGCACAAGTGATAGGAGTTCAATGAACGAACCGACTAGCACGTAAACTTTAACGTTCTGGAACCATAATGGATTTCGGTTATTATCGCCGATGATCGGGTATTTACGACACTCGGTTATTTCCGTGAAACGCACTTCGGAAAGATTCGATTTTGTTCTCACCTCGGTTTACTTTCTCGTAAATATTAATATATATCGGCCGTGTAAGCTATTTAAAGTGTATTTGTCTGCATAGATAGAAATAATTCTCGTATTTCTCGTTGTTAGTAGCATAAAAGATGCTTAAATATTATCGTTCTGAACACTCTGGCGATTAAACGTATATTAAACGTACATTCATTCCATTAGAATAGGAAATACATGAAAAATACTTTTTCATGTTGTATTCTATAAATAGCAACAAAAAAGAAAGTGAAAGTACAGCGAAATAGGGAACGATTTTATCCAGTTAATCGTGACGTTATTTCGGACATACAATACTAATTCGTTGGAGCTGTTATGAAATCTCGTAGCTACGGCTTTAATCAGGCCGTAGTTACGATATTTTATGACAACACTGACGGTTTATCAAAACATAACTTTAAACCCAGTCTATTGTTAGCACAAAATCCATTGCTATTTACATGAATTTTCCGTGGTTTGTTCAATTTCAACATTTCCTTTCATAAATATTTTGATATTTTCAGTAATTTTGGGGTTATCAAGGCTTTAAACGGTAAAAGGAATCGACAGTGGTGACGAAGAGATTTACGTCAACTATTTTTGATCGTAAAGTTACGGAAAAACACTTAGGAAATTCTAATCTTAGCTGCGTACATGTTTTGTAAAACGCACTTACGCAAAAAATTTGAACTTCCGTTCAAATCTACGAAAATAATGTGCGTAATTTCGTTGATAAAACGGGACCCAGATCACTGGTAGAAATAACAGAAAAACACTAAGAGAAATGCAGAAATAACTGTTTCAATAGGCCTACAATTGTTATGAATTTACTGATTTGGTTATAAAGAGCAAAGGACTGATGTATCCTTCTCTTACCAAGTCTGGTTTTGACGTCCATTGTAGAAATAATTTGAGAAAACATTGAGAGAAAAAAGAGGTTGTTGATTATCATCAATGCATTATCATCAATGCGTCCCTTTTCCTCAGTGTTTTCTGTTCGTTTGGACTGGTACAGTTTTGTTTTTTTTATGGGAGGGGGGGGGGGGCTATGTAAGCACCAATACACTTGATTGGTTCAAGATCTATACGAATAAATGCTGAAGACCAGCATTTGATATAGTATCAATATTGCGTCTTCTGTCTTGATTTTTTTTATTATAGTCCAGTCACAATATAATGACACATGTTTACAAATTTTACAGTAATAAACAAAAGGTAATCCTTGTTAATTTTCAGTTCAACGTTGCAATCTTGGTTCAAATCTTGAAGGTGTAAGGGACCTGCAAGATTCGAACCATCACATGCAAATTTACAATAGTTATGACTTTGCTATTGCGTTTTTGCAAGGGTAAATTTTGTAAACATGTGCCATAATATCGTTAATTAAAGGACTATATGTATGTAAAGACCCGGTAATCAAAGATACATGTTCGTGTAAGATTAGGTTAATTTGATTAAAAAAAGGCGTTCTTATACAGTAGTACATGACACCAATTTCAACCCTCTTCCACCCCTAGAATCTTATATCACGGCGGGGAATCACCTGACATAATAGTTTCGATATTTTCCAACAATTCTGTCAAAAGATGACCGATTTGAAAAGAAGAATTTAAGCAGAGACAGCGGGAACACTCCATGACTTTGCTGAATGCCAAGGATAATCTTTGAAAAATCAGCTAATACGAAAGTTATTGACGACCAACCAAAACTTAATCTGGTCGTCAATAACGTTTTTATCACTTGATTTGTAAAAGAGTTACCACCTATCTGATATCGGGCGTTTAACACTTTTTTCTGTTTCGAGCCGATTTCAAATTGATCAAGTATTTACAAAATTATTGACGATTTTCTGAAATTTAGTGTCACATGATTCCCTACCGATGTATATAATGCCCTTGTTTTGTTAACAATAGTTTATGTAGTAACTACAGGGAAATCTGGCAATGAATATTTGATAAAAATAAGTTCTTTATATAAGTTACTATAAAAAATAATGTGTTGTTACATTTGACCTTACAATGAATATTTGATGGAATTGAATGACCTATTTTGGATAATTTTGTCCTTGTTTTATGCGCCCCTACTAAGTTTGAATTCATGAAAAAACAAAATTTAACGGTAACTTTTTCCCATTCTTGTTTTATTTGCACAAGTATAAATTAGAGATAATTTTGGTGTAGGTCTCATACCCTGCCAGTCAATATTACAAAAATTACAGATCAAAGAAAAATGTTCATTTTTCTTAAACATGGAAAAAATTCAGTCGCAAAATCATACACCTTATGTATAATCAAGTGTTTTTTTCTCAATTTTGTTTTTCATAGTTTTGTATTTAGCTTATTTATGTTACATACATATCTGTTGTATCATACAAGCTGAAAATGTCAGATATTATCATCTTCTGGGAAAAAAATATGAGATTTACGGAGTTGGTGCTTCCCCTTTTCCCGCCTTTTTTTGTAAAAGGGGGTCAATAACTAAAAAAATATATAAAATTCCAACATATCGGTAAAAATTGTTTTAAGTTTCATTTTACCTCCGTGTTATATCATAGAAATAATATATAACAATACTTTTTGTATTTTCAAAATTGTCTATTATGGTTCCAGATCGTTAACTCGAGTTCAGAAAGTTATCGTGAAAGATATAGAGGTTAACTAACTGGAGAAATGTGATATTAAAATTATTTCATGAGAATGAGGTGAGATGCGGTTGAAAAAACTAGTCCGGAAGGACGAGTTTTTTTAACCGCATCTCACCCCATTCGAGTGAAATAATTTTAATATAACATTTCTTCAGTTAGTTAATCTATTTATTACATACCCTTTTCGGGAGTTTTACCCCCGTTTTTAGGTTTTTTTCTTTTTAATTCTTATTTCTTATCTGATCTATGGCGTCTTTACATTGCGTATAAATACATGTTCTATGTGTATTTAGAAAAAAAAAATGACCGCCATTTTGTTTGAATGTTGAAGCGAGAAAAAAATACTAAGCATATATCAGAACTTCAAATCATAAAAAAAGACAGAAATGAAATGATAAAGAACGATCTGAATAAAATTTAAATCTTCTTGTCTACAATCTATCTCGAAATCCAGGCTATTACAACAACAACTTTAATTATTTAACAACAACAACTCAGATTTCTGACAGAAAGAAGACACGGGATTTTCGGCCGAGAACTATTGATTTAGAGGGATTTAAGCATAGAGGATCATCTGGCAACAATTTTTATCGCTTCTGTGATGTGTCTTTTGGTTGCTTTGACAAGACGTGAAAATAAACAGTCTCTGTTCAATGTTTGAGTATGTCACAGTGTAAATTCGTCGACTGGCTTTGTAGTTACCACTTTGGCAGCACTGCCTGGATGCTTGGAAAGGTATTTACGCTTCTCACATCTTTTTGTTTTATAGTTTTATTGAGTAAATTCTGCCCTAGATTTTAAGACACAGCATAGCCTGGTTAAAAATTGTTTAGTGCAGTTTTTAAGTTGCCAAGACATGTGGAAATAGTCCCGGCTACTACAGTGAAATTTGAAAGTGATATCGTCACTGGAGTGACGATATCAAAATTTATTACACTGAGAAAATCCAGGACTTCACAGCTAGGAATGTAATAAAGTGTTATGTCCGTCCTTAAATGATTTTAGATTTGTTTTAACTCTACAAATGCGCTAGATCTACTTGTACAAATATAATGTTTAATATATACTCAGTTCCAAAAGAAAGTGTGCACTTTTGCTTTTTGATTTTACCTCAATTTTCACAAAGTTTATGGCAATTACGGGTGTAAAAGTGATATCATACTTCAGACTAGACCTTAAAGAATATTGGCAGCAAAACAGATGTTGATAGATTTGCTTATACTGCATACACACAGTCAGATCATTATGGTATTGAGATTTGCACTCCTTATAGCTTCTTCTGTGGAAAGAGTTACACGCTTATATGCCGTTGTAGGGTTTGACCATGCCTTCAAAGGCATTTCCACTCCAAAGTTTGAATTTCTTGTAGACGTTACGTGTGCGCCAACGTTAGAAATCGCTACGTTAGCAGTCAAGTGAAATGTCATCGAACGGTACAACAACGTTCTACAACAAATTTGTATGCCTTTAAGATGTCATACAAATGGACACTTGCTACTACAACATATATACCGCACAATTTCAAATTTTTCGAGGGATTTTGTTTTCACTAGGTTCGGCGTTGTTCAACGACGTTTATTGTTATTCTTTTGCCGGTTATGCGCTGTGAACAAATGTAATGAAATTGTGAATTTATGCTAGGGTATGCAAAAAGGATTACATTAAGTTTAATTTCAGGTCGATAACTCATCCAGCACTTGAGGCATACGTAAGACACTAAAAATGCAATGTCGCAACCAAGCCAAAAATCATGCGTGCTATGTGATTTCTTCATCAATATATCGTTTGTCAATAGTCTTGAGATGTCTCGTACAAAATTGCCTGACGGTAGACGGTATACTTTTCGAGATATTCAAAATTTAAAAGTGCACACTTTCTTTCGGAACTGAGTATACTTTCTGACATGGGTAATGATTTAGGTATGATTTGTGTATAATATAGCACAAAAGATATTGATGCAAGATGATAAAATGCTAGTTTTCAGCATTGTTTTCTCTTCTTTTGCTTCAATGTTTCCCTATGTCATTTCTAATGGGGACATGAAAACCAGTTCTTGTTCGGGAAGGGGTGAAATAAAAGAAAGGTGCCTCAATCTACGATAAGCTCGAATTCATTCTAACCCTTTCCCAAACAAGACGTGGCCCCCGGTTTCTCGAAAAAACGTAAGTACGTTCTCATGCTCAAATCTGAGCACCGTACTCAAATCGCACGAAATCCACGTGAACTTCAATCGAATACCCTTCAACGTTGGAGAGTATTCGTTTGAAGTTGAGCATGGACTCATGAGAATATACTTAAGTTTTTTCGAGAAACCGGGGCCTTGTTTTCACGTCCCTAATAGAAGGGGTTTGGGAAAACATTGAGATAAAAGAGGAAACTGCTGATAACCAGCTGTTTCTCTTTTTGTCTCAATGTTTTCTACGCTTTATTGTACACAAATCCTGTCCTCATTAACTCCAAATTTGTAGTCATTAGCAGCTTTTGATTGTGAAAACCCTAAAATTGTGTCGTTTTGGAAGAGGTTAAAGCTCAATAGCATGTATGACTTTGAGAAAATGGAAGTTTACTGGATTTGTTCAGACAGTGCAAAGAACATCATTCGGTATTGTATAACAGGGTGTCTACAAGCCATTGAATAAAACCCAGACGGCGAAATAATCAGATTCGTTTTTATGGCATTGGCGGTCATTTTATCCTAATTTCTATATGGGTCCGGAATGGTTATTCCGATTTTATGGCAAATCAATCGATAACGATACTGAGCTATAAATCAAGAGATAGGGTGATGGTATATAACGTAGTGGTTTTCATCACACTGGCTATTGTATTTTTAGTGTTTTGCGGCTATTTTCTTTTAAGTGCAGCAAGAAAATTGTTGTCTTTGAAAGTTCACCAATTTTATCTGATTATGTAATCTAAATGCAGAATAAGATTTAAGTTTGTTGCTTATAATGATATGAGTAAATAAGCTAATGAATCTATGAATGGGTCCACACCTAACCCGAGGGACTTTATAATATCACAAATACATGTATCAATACTACATATAAATGAAATATGAAGTAGACGTGCCAAAACGTTTATATATTTGAAACATATTGTTAAAAGGAGCTTCGCTTAATGACAGATATTTCTTAATTTAACCAGATTTTTCAATGTTACAGTTGGCCAGCATTAAACATATTCCACAAAATGTCTTTCTCATATCGCCCGACAAGGATTCTTATCAGTGTGTCTATTATATAATAGTCTACGGACTATAAATCCTACGATGACTCCTGATGGCATTCTTTGTTAATGCTCGGCATCCATGCTAGAATTGTTCCTTAGACTATTACAAACAAGATAGGGGTGGATGCCCAGCGTCATTTTTCGATTTAAGGTCACAGTGAGGTCAAAGGTCAATGAGTGCAAAAATCAAGAAAATATGGCTTGTAGATAAAGCAGAATTATTTGCGTCCACACAAAATGAAAGCTATGTAAACGAAATCAAATAAAGTGAATCCGGAATGGACAGAGGCTCACCCAGAGCCTATATTGTCATTTTCAAACACTATTTTACCATATTTATGCTACAAAACGCTAAGGCCGATAACAAAATAAAGCAAGATACTTACCGCAATTTTGATTGAACTTGAGTAAAAGGTTTAGTTCTATTATTACACACAAATAATCCAAGGTATTCTTGTAACCGAAGGTAGTAATGCTAGACATATTCTAGACTACTTCAAACAAAGTTAGGATGCATGCTTAGTGTCTGTTTCGAATTCGAGGTCAGAATGAGGTCACATGTGAATTTCGTTCAAACGTGCAAAACTGGCAAATAGTTAAGCAGATAAGTGCAAACATCATGCACTTAATGATGCAAACATCAAACTTGGCACATACATTTATAAGACAATACAGTTTAATAAAAACCCATTAGGCACTCAAAAAGTCTAGATGGCCGCAAATTTTCAAGATGGCCGCCATTGACGTGTGAAAGATACCGCTTTTACCATAAAAGCTAATGTAATTGGCCGATTTTTCTACTTTTCACAACAAAATGAATGTTTCCAAACATGTGAAAACAGAATTTTAGAATGTTTTATGCACAAAAATTACAAGATGGCCACCATTTTCCAAGATGGCAGCCATTGACGGGTGGAAAATTACAATTTTTACCATAAAATCTGATATGGTTGTCCGTTTTTTTATAGCAAAATGTATGTTTTTAAACACAAGATAACATAATTTTGAAATGTTCTATGCACAAAATTACTATTTTCTATATTGTGAACAATACTTTTTGGCAAAAAAAAAAGATAATTTATTAACCTAGAGGCACATTGTTTCTGTCCAGACAATTGTATTAAAATGCATGCAGACTTTCTACTTCAAAACGCGATCTTTTAAACTAAGATCCTTTCAATTTCTAGTAATGGCTATGATGAAAAATTTCTCAATAGGAAGTGTTATACTTAGTACCAGTTCTATGTTTCTTTTCACTTTTGTAAGAAATAATGTGATGTTGGACCTATGCTCGTAAGCCTTGGTGCATAAATTACCTGACCCTGGTCTCTTTAAATCGTAGCGTGCATAGCTCAACACTATGATTTCTTGAAGCGTCAGAATTTACATCTGCACAGGGATGCATAGGCTAAGCCTATAGCATCAATCTTTGCATGACTTCTTGTACCCACAATAATTGACGCAAGTTAATCCAAATCCAGACAAGATGCTATGTGATTCTTCATTGCTTTCATTCCTATTTAGGAAAGTTTAGTACTTCCATTTTGGCGACAGTTATTTGACCGCAGTGGTACAAAGTAGACCTTTCCAAAGTTGCACTAGTTTGGGCATTATGCATCATATAGCATCATATAGCTTTTATGATTAAAAGAAAAGAACTGGGCCCCTTTGCCATATAACCGTAAACCTGAAACAACATCACAGACAGTGAAAGCATGAAAGACTCTCTCTTTCTTCCCTAAAAAACAGTGCATTATATACTGAGAGGCAAAAATAAGTATACACCCTAGGTTTCCCTTGTTTTCTGAGAAAACGATTAATGGATTATGTAAGATTTTCAAACCTCGCCGGAGGTGATCGTTTGTTGGTGTAACGTTGTCCGCCTATCAGTTTACCTGTCCTTTCTTTCGTTCAAATGTTTTTCATATCATACAGCGTCATCGAAAAAGGGGATTTCATCAATAAATTAATGCAAGCATTCTAGCTGACACAACCCTTACATTTGTGGACGGATTTGGATCAAATTTTCATAGAAAGTGTCTACCCACATAGGAACATGCGTACGTTGTTAAGACTTTTCCATATTGCGATGCGTCACGGCAAAAGGGGGCTTGATAAAAAAAAGTTATCTGACATAACTCCTTCTAAACTTATAGACGGATTTCGATAAAATTTGCGCAAAATGTTCCTAGCTACCTAACTAAGTGTATAGAGTGTCACATTTCTTTAGCATCATGCTGCGTCATAGAAAAATGGGTCTTATTGCTAAAAAGTGACATATTGATCAAATTCAACCAGCCAGCGCGAATTGTGTTATAACATTAAAGAAAATTTAACGTTGTGATTTGTTATGATCAAGAATAAAGAAATAAAGAATGGATTACCAACAACATTTGATGATTCACTAAGTCGCTCGTGCAAAGTTTGCAAAATCGGCATGTAGCAAGAGTATGGTAGTCAAGCAATTTCATGTGAAATTTATTTACACTATTATTGGTCTATGGGTAGAAATGTACACAATTTTGAGTCGAAATGATAGATAATAAGCGAGATATTGGCAAACAAAAAGTGTATACTTTCTTTTGCCTCTCAGTATATGTAGTGGCGTTTAGCATAAGGTTATACCTTAAACGAAAGCTTCTCAATATCAATACCATTTTGTCTTTGAAATACACTGGTTATTATCATAAGGACGTCTGTGCTGCTGACTTTGATTATCAAACATGTATATGTTCATGATTACAAGGCTCAATTCCCCCAAGACTGGCTACCTATAACCCTTTCTTCCCCTTTCACAGTGAAAATATTTTGCCGACATATCTGAACAATCTTCAGCCTGAAAGGTGGTGAAATCAGTCTTGTTGTCAGTGTCTCAACAAAATATATGCCATACTTAAGGTGGAATGCTTTTGTCAATCACTCTGTATTTGATGTCTTGACCATGCTTTGACATTTTTTTCAGCATAATGGTGTATAATGGTGTATATGTATACATCGGTAACCCAAATCAGTTAGCCTGTAAATGCCCATGAAGGTTTAGCTGAAGGAACGGCACATTCGGCTGCATGTTCCTAAAGCATTTGGAGGTACGAAGCTATGTGTTTATCACAGCTGACCCATCAACTATGATAGCTTAGACTTTTGCTTTTGTATCTGAAGCTGCAATTTTGGTTCTTAGAACTGAGGCAACCTGGAACTTAGTACTGCTGTGAAATATTAATTTCTAACCAAGAACAACTGGAAAAGATTGATTTTCATAATAAGAAAATTCTATGAGGGAGATTCCTCGTGATTTGCAAGCTATAAAAAAGTTTGAGAAAGACTGACAATTTTATTTTAAAATCCTAAAATACTTTTGACCACAATGAGCTTATTCTGGTTTACCTTATTCAAAAGAAGCCAAGTAGTGATTATTATCTTCAGGTAAAGAGTATCAGAATGTTCTTCCTAAAAAAAATTCCCCATATCATTCATGACAGTCTGCACCTTTCAAAAATGGCTGAAGAGTTGCTGTTTACCCCAAAATGTTTGTTCATGGTATCTAAAATTTCCATTTAAGTCTGGTCATGGTGAAGTCGATTTGCTCAGATTGAAAGAACTGAAAGACAGCTGAGTGCTTTGAGTGTTCTAAAGATAAAATGCCTCTAAGATTAACAGATATCCCAGTTTGATTATCTTCCAATACAAACTGTAAGAGGAGTTACGCACCCAAGAAATTGCTAACATACAGATGGAGGAGTAGACAGACGGACGGACGACTAATTCCATGACAGTATTCGACTATTCAGGTGTCATCATTTTTCATTGATTACATTGTCGTCATATTTAAAGGTACCTTTAACTCTCCCAAACAATATAATCTTATGGGGCTCCAATTTGGAAGCTCCTGCAGCCGACAAAACGAATCTTTACGAATACTGGAATGTGTTTGTGAATCATAATTATAGCTAGCATTTTCTTCTTTTGCATCAATGTTTTCCAAGGCTCTTTCTACTAGGGACGTCAAAACCAGGTCTCGTTTGGGAAAGGGTCAAAGTAATTGTACAGATAACTTAATATCTGGACTGGTCTTGTTCTGGAAACATAAGAAACAAACAAATATAATTCTGCAGTTCCACAAAAGATAACAGCGAAATTGCATTCTGTTCTGACCACTGCCATTAAATTATTTTAGCAAAGATAGGTTAATGAGGGCAAACGTTATGGAAGAGATGTAACTTCTGCGGCCATTCCTGCAAAGGAACATATTGCCATTTCAAGTGCAGTTACCTTAGCCTATGCTTACAGCAGACGTAATGAAGTGGGATAAGCATAGCATGTAATGAGTATTGGACTCACTGGATAGAATTTGGGACACTTACTGAGCTTCAACATTGAATGGAAATTTGTTTCACCGACTATGTACCCTGTGGTAGATTTCGATGCATTACTCAGGATCGTGGTTAAATAAAGATAGACCACGGTAGCACTCGGATAATTTCTTAGATATACAATACAAGTGTACACAGACCCTTACACAATATAGAGGACACATTCACAAATTAAGAAATGCTTATGATGGAGGCATCGTGGCAAATACCGTTGAAAAAAGACTGAAAATGTCAGAAATATTCAGAGGTAAACCGTTTTTAGCTTTGGAAAGTACATTTTTCTATCCCATAATAGTCAAAATATTCACAAAAACTCGCCTTTTCAATAAAATTATGTCTCTAATGCAGTTTTCAGCAAATTTAGCACAATTAGAATTAAAAATACAGCATGTATAGCAATTAAAATTATCACAATGACTATTTTAATATGAAATTGCACCCATTTGACCTTTGACCTCGCTGTGACCTTAATTCGAAGTTTCAGACTGGGCATCCACCCTGGGAGGTTTTGTCATACCCCAAAGAATATTATTAGCATGGATGCCGAGCATTAACAAAAAATGCCATCAAAACCATTTTCTAGAGCCCGTACGAATTAGAGTCCGTAGACTATAACTCGAAATGAGACTGCAAATGAGACTCGTAAATGATTAATACGTGCCCAGAATAAGAAACCTGGCCGACACCATTTTATAATCTAAGTCTACAATGCTAGTCAAGTTTGCCATTTTGTTTTTCTGTGTCCATTTCAGCGATTGTCAGATCGCCACTGTATATTACGTGGTAATTTATAAAGTGAATGATATTGTTTCATCTGCATTCCTATCATCTACGTCAGGGGAAGCTTGATCTGTCTCGTATTGTCATTACAAATATAGATATTTTGTGTCAGAGAGTGTCCAGTGATTCTGAAGAATTTCGAAGACAAATGATCATTAGTGTTCGACCTACTTTTTGGACCAATGTAATTGCAATATATTTTAAAACTTTTTCGCCGTATTTCGAATAAACGAGACTGTCGGCTCGTTTATGTGACGTTTATACATAGCCACGCCCCCGTCTCCAATGAATCGCTAGCTAACACTAAGTCACATAGAGTCTGTAAAGTTGATTCTACGTTATATAAACATTTAATGTGCAAAGCGCATTTGAATGTTTATTTCGCGTAGAATCATCTTTACAGCCTCTATTTAATATGTAATAAAATGGTATCTAAGCAGTCGTTCTTAAAAAGGATATTTGTACCAAACACGTGTCGCTGTTGCCCCCTCTCCCCCCCCCCCCCCCAATAAAAAAAGAAAGTGGAAGTTACTAGCTGTTGATTATCATTTCTCAGTCAAGAATTACGTCGTTGCTGTTAACAATCGATAGATCAATACTTGGTGACATATATGTACTACGTTATGTCTTAAAATCAGAATGACGATATATAGTAGGAATAATTCTCTACCGTCATTGGTAATAAACAGTACAAATGAAATAACCAGGACGCACCACAAGCCCTTTATTGCTGGTTTTACTGCTTGTCCACAGTAATTACCCGTGATTTATTGTGTCGCCAGAGCAACAGATAAGGAGGTATATAGGCGTTATGATCCATTCATATTAAATCCAGATCCTGTGTTGTGGGTACTTACTTCAAAAGTCTCGAAGAGACGATTAAAATTTGGATCTACAGGGTGTGATTTGATGAACTTTGAATTATGTTATTCATTTTGAAACGCATATATACCCTCTTTTCGGTAGCTCTGGATGCGATGTAATCGAGGTCCGCTGAAAAGTGAAATGTTGCTTTATGTACACATGTTGATGTCACGAACATGTTCCAGTTGATCATTTACAGCGGTTACGAAGTTAAAAGTAACGATAAAAGTAAGTGAAGAAAAACCATTCGTACATTTTATATCCTTATATAAAGTACATCGTGTTTAAATCTATATGTCATCACTCTTCTTCTAAAACCTCGTAATTACAGCATAAAAATGTAGTTATGAGGGGGTATAAGAAAAGCTGTACACAATTTCTAACCCGGCTAGTTGAAAAACCTATTCATCATAACACATTGACCCCCAAGAAACATTGTATTTCAGACATAGCATCAATTGAGCTGCAATCAACATTCAGATCTGTCTGGCGATAGCTTCATTACAATAGATAAGCTAACGATGTTAGTCATGTTACTGCTTTATTAGCTCACCTGAGCACAAAGTGCTCAAGGTGAGCTATTGTGATCACTTTTTGTCCGTCGTCCGTCTGTCCGTCTGTCCGTCTGTCTGTCTGTCTGTCTGTCCGTCCACAATTTGGTGTTTACGCTCTAGCATCCACAAATATATATCAATCTTAATCAAACTTTGTCAAAACAAGTATGGTCATAAGTTCTTGAATGAGTTCGATTATGGGCCAGATCGGACAAGAATGTGCTGAGTTATCTGCCTTGAATGTCAAAAAATGCCGTTTTTGACTTTGTTTACACTCTAGCATCTACAATTATTAATCAATCAAAACAAAACTTGGAGACAATGTTGGAGACCATAAGATCTCGGATGAGTTCGGTTTTCAGTATGATCTGATCAGAAAGATGAGAGTTATGTGCCCTTGATTTCAACAAAATTGCTATTTTCAGCTGTTTTTGACCTTGTTTACACTCTAGAATCTACAATTATAAATTAACCTAGACAAAACTTGGACAAAATGTTGGGGACTATAAGATCTTGGGTGAGTTCGATTTTCAGTTTGATCTGATCAGAAAGTCCAGAGTTACGTGCCCTTGAATTTGACAAAATTGCCATATTCGGCTGGTTTTGAACTTTGTTAACACACTAGAATCTACAATTATTTATCAATAAAGACAAAAACTTGGACATAATGTTGGGGACCGTAAGATCTTGGATTAGTTCGATTTTCAGTCTTATCTGATTAGAAAGTCCAGAGTAACGTGTGAATTTGACAAAATTGCCATTTTCGGATGTTTTCAACCTTGTTTACACTCTAGAATCTACAATTGTCAATCAATCAAGACAAAATTTGGACACAATGTTGGGGACCATACGATCTCGCATGAGTTCGATTTTCAGTTTGATCTGGTCAGATCAAAGCTTGGACACAATGTTGGGCACTGATACATCTCAGATGATTTTGATTTTCACAACGTTATTGCTCAAAAGTGTGTTCAGTTTTGAACAAAAATGTTGCTCATATCACTTTGGTTCAGGTGAGCGATATAGGACCATCATGGTCCTCTTGTTTCTAATTGCGGCTTGTTGAAGGGATTTATATTTTGAGATTTTCAAAAATCTTTTTAACACGGTGGGGATTGTGCATGATGGGATGGATAACGACTACCGACAATAGGGAACGATTTTATCAAGTAAACCGTGACGTAATTTCGGACAAATAAATAGTATTTCGTTGGTGTTGTTATAAAATTTCGTAACTACGGCTTGAATCAAACCGTAGTTACGAGATGTTATAACAACACCGACGGTTTATCAAAACATAACGGTAAACTCAGTCTATTTTTTGCACAAAATTTGATGCTATCTCGCCTCGCTTCAGGTAAGACATTTTGCAATAACTCTGTTATTTCTGTATCAATTTTCAAGCGGTTTGCTGCATGTACCCCGCCTTATCGAGCTCCTTCATCGGATGTATAACATTTTAGATAACTCATGATACTTTTTCCAAAATATTGTCCCAACCGACAAGAAATCGAAATGGTAACGACTACGGCCAAATTATCCACGCTTCAGGTAAGAATTTGTGCAATAACTTTCTTATTTCTGCTTCAATTTTCATGCGGTTTGTTGCATGTACTCCGTCTTACTGAGTCCTTTCGTCAGATTTATTACTTAACGGGAAACTCCTTGTACTTTTCTCATAAATCGATCCCATCCGACTAGAAAAAGGGCCTAAATTTTTTGTCGTTTTTCTGGTCGGTTGGGATCAATCTTTGGACAAAGTACAAGGATTCTACAAACAAGTCATATATCCGAGGAAAGAGCTCACTAATGCGGGGTACATGCAACAAACCGCTTGAAAATTAGAGCAGAAATAAGAAAATTATTGCACAATTTCTTGCCTGAAGCGAGGCAAAATTTGTCCGTATACTCCATATTCGTTATCCATCCCATCATGCACAATCCCCACCGTGTTTAAGACGATTTTAAGGATTCCCAGCTTAAAAAAGAATTAAAAGGCAAAAGATCTATTATTCTTGTGTATTGCAGTACCCTTAAAAAATTATCTGAAAGTTAAACGTTCTGTCTATAATTGTCCCAGTACACTTTAACAACCTTGTCCATTCTCATAATTCCATAATCATTGCTATCACACTTTTAGATATATACAATGGACGTACTCCAAATCTAGTAACAACAAATAACTACATATAACTGTATATAACTCAAAATGTATGCAAAGTAGGATTATGTTTTTTATACAATACATCTACCCTACACAAGATTTTTCTTGACACTTCCAATTCATAGACGAATTTTAAGCTTGAGAAACAACAGTGCTAAAACTGAACGCATTGAAATAGTATACATGTATATGACGTGAAAGTTATGTTCCAGGCAAAGAACTGGACGCTGCCCCAAGATGTCTTTGGCGATCTCGTACAACTGCCAGCTTTGCTAGACGTTTAATATGTCAATACGATGGCTGCTAATAAAGTAGCCGGAATAGTAGCATAACTTTTTAACTTTTTTCACCAATTGAGATGAAATATTCAACATAAATACTTTGAAGAAATATGCATTTGATTCTGCAACAAAAGACAGGCTCATTGTATTAAGGTGTATTAGACAGTCGCTAAGAAAACGTAGGGTCAAGTTGGGCGGGGCAACTTTTGATACTTGGTGAAAATGTAACTTATCAATCGCATTTAAAGTAATTATATTGTGTATTTTTCACATCAAAATCTTTGAGATTACTTAGTTCTTTGCAAATGATGCATCATCGACTAACATATGACGTCAATTCCGTAAACAACCGTAGGTGAATACATTGCCTTGCTGATGAAGCAAATATGGTGTTTGAGCAGTGGAATTCAACAAAATTTTGCGTGTTGATGGGTAAATCAAAACCAGAGATAGCGCATTTTAAAACGATTCTATACATAAAGTTGCTGACCTCAAAAGATCTGGACGTCCCAACAAAACGTCGGCGAAAACGTTCATGAGACGCCAGTTGTGTTCGAGAAGCTATCCATAAAATTCCCCAAGTATAGTTCAGATCATTCTTTGACAAATGGTGCCATAGATGGGTGTAAATGGATGTAAATATTTTATGTGTAAGACAGACTTTCCTAACGTCGTATCCGTCAAAGAACTAAGTTGCCCCGCTCAACATGACCGTGCGTTGCCATAGCGGTTGTCGAACGCGCCTTAATGCAAACAACCTAGTTTTTGTTGCAAGATCAAAAGTATAATTCTCCAAAGTATTGGTGTTGAAAATATCGCTACAATTGGTACATAAATCAAAAAGTTATGAAACCATTCTGGATACTTTATTAACAGCCCTTGTATGCACATTTTGAAGTCTTTGATTATCCTTGTTATGTATATTTCAAGGAACATCTTAAATTGGAACGCCTCTCCTTTACAAAAAGAATAATGTGGTCTTTAAGTATCATTATTGCCTAAAAATTGTGTTTTGGGGCTGTTATCGACATTGAATAGCGAGAAGAAACCGGGCGGATATCCAGAGAAATCGTGCATTAATCGGCAGATTCACGTGCGATATCGGACCGGTTTTGCACTCAAATATCCTCGAGTTGACCCTTCAAAATAAGCAATTGTCTCTTTTCCCGCAAAGTTCTCAACGTCTTACGTTAAATAAGCGACGTTCGCCTTTTGGCGCCAAATTATGACGTAACGTCGTTTTACCGACGTCACGCATAACAAAATATTCTCGGAAGATTTATCAGAACAAAACAACAATGGCGGACATTTTCTTATCTCGCCTCGGTTAATTTTTCGCACATATCAAGGGGTTTGGCGTAAGTAATCATTGGAATTTTATGCTTTTTATGCAATAATAGCGTCAATTCACGTATTTTTCGGTCATTAACATTCGCAGAGGCCCGCAAAATACGAAAACGACCCTCCTGCTTCGCAGTCGGGCGTTAACGTATTTCTTGGGCCTCTGCGAATGTTAACGACCTCAAAAACGTGAATTAACCCTATATTATAATTTTGGTTTGCGTGAAAGACGAAACAAAGCAAGTTTCCAGAAATATAGTTACATTAGAGAAATATAAACTGTTGCAATAAGTGTCTATAGTGACCTGTCTCGATGAAAGGAACCTTATGGGATGCCTGAAAATATCGACCCTAGTCAGTCTGCGCGATCGAAATTCTCAACTCCTGGTTATTTTTTGTTTTGGTTTATAAAAAAAAACTTCTTGTTAGGCCCCATTAGTGTAATGGGTCACATATCTATTACACGATGCAAGAGAAGTTTTTAAGAATGTGTAAGGAAACAGTTATCTAAAATTAAATCACGAACTGGGTGCAAAGTTACTTCACATTATAATCAAATCTTCAAGCATTTTCATTTGACAGTCGACTGACAGGAACATTTACTTCAAATAATTATTGTTTAAGTTCTTACTCAATTAAAATTCAATACCGGTAGTATAATTAAATAAAAATAGAAATAATTTTGAATAAACAGAGAACGAGTTCGTATTTCGTAAAGTCGTACATTTTGATACTTTAACATTTTGAGCGCAAATCTATGTTACGCGTTCTAACAAACAGAAAGTATCGGTACAAATTTAGCGTACGTGCTACACAAAACAACAGACACATCATATTTCTGCTCTAAATAGCTAATAGTCATCATCTGCTTTCTTTCTTTCTTTTTTTAAATTTTAGCCCAAATATCAACAATATATTGATCGTTTGCCATGAAATTGAAAAGAAAGTATTCGCCTTAAAATGAAAGAATGTGAAGGTATGTACTTGTATGTAATGACGTTAAATCCGATGTAGTCCCTGGCAAATCAAAAGAAGGATACTTACTGTTATATGCAACAGAACACAAGATGTAGGGTTTGCTACCAATGTAAATAGTTGTTCAGACAGTGTTAAGAATGTCATTCAGAATACGATAACAGATTGTCTACAAGCCATTGAATAAAACCCAGACGGCGAAATAATCAGATTCGTCTTTATGGCGTTGGCGGTCATTTTATCCTAATTTCTATATGGGTCCGGAATGGTTATTCCGATTTTATGGCAAATCAATCGATAACGATACTGCTATAAATCAGGAGATAGCTTGCGGGTGAATTGCGTAGTGGTATTCATCAACTAGGATATTAGCAAATCAGTTTTTACCCATCAATTTCAAAGACTCGTCTATAATGAAAGCATTGTGGGATAAAGAAGTTCAAAATCTATCGGCACCCAAACAAAATTGTGTACACATAGCTAAGGGAAATATGGGGGAAATGGCTTTTTCAAAATGCAAAATATGGTTCAATGTTTATTAAACCTATATTTGGGGTACTCATTTAAATTGACGTGTCGAGACGATTCCGATGAATACCCAACCCATTGGGTTTTGTTTTGAAGAAACAAAGTTTGAATGTCTTTCCATCATCTTATCTGTTTTTATATGTCCACCATGCAAACAAACTGAAGGCACAGTAAACGGTATTTACTCAAGCAAATGTAATTCCAAGGAAATCCATCGGAAATAAGGCTATCAATGGACAAAGCCGAGCTGATCGAAAGAAAACAAACGCATCTACAGGAATTACATCTATATATCCCCAAATGGGTCACAGTATGAATTAAATTATTGCTGCATCACAGAGAAAATTAGATCAATATTGTCAAATACCACAAGTTTGTATCTTGGTCTGATTATTCGAGATATTCTAGAGTAAAATAGTGGAAACTACGCGACAGAAGTGTAGATAATTTATGTATTGTCCCAAAACTCACAAAAATATTGAACTATTAAATGCTCAATCTCGCCCTTGTAGTTTTGCCTGGTGCAGTCATATATTTTCATTTCCTTGAAAGAAAAATGGATCTTTCTATTTCCTAGAAAAAGTACAATGTTAAAGAATTTAGTCTTTGATGATCTCGTTTCCTAACGGAACAATCCATTCAAAGATATAACTTACACGGTTGGTATATGTAATAAAATGTTACTACGTGTTATTCATTTTCAATGTTTGCAACTCGCAAGAAAACAACAACTTCGGAACAATGCTGAATGATACATTATGCACTACTTAATTGTTTTCCTTTCCTTATGCAGTAGTAAATCCGTGATTAGATTATAAAAAACATGAATGTACCTTAGACTTGATTGAGTATTTATGAGAAATTTGGCGAGTTTGAAAGTTCTTTAAATTAAAATTCGAAAGATAAATTTCAATTCTTCAGTATGAATAGGTCTAGATGCACGCAAATTTGCGCTGTTCAAAATACAAACAAGCACAATCCGATAAAACTGTAAGGCTAAATCAAACGTTTTGCAGGTTCGCAGAGATCATTGCAAAATGATGCCAGATCTGGAATAGGTACCAATATGACAAACCTCTAAAGTCAAATATCAAAATGTTCTGTAAGTTATCCCAATTGATTACTCTATTCGTGTATTGCCTTTATACATACAAAAAGAATTTCTAAACGATAAGTTAAATGTAAATACTTTTAACCCATTACAGAACAACAAATTTTGGACTGGTCCAAACTCAAAGATGTTGCAGACGACAATTTCAAGTTAAGGGAAATCAAGATATTTTGGTCTTTTTTGGTAGAAAACATTGTGGGAAATGAAGAAATTGCTTGTCACAAGCAATTTCTTCATTTTCCACAATGTTTTCCTAAAGCATTATCTTATGAGGAGTCAAAAAGAGTCACTGTTTGGTAATGGGTTAAAGAAGAATAAAATCAATTTATTACATTGGTATGAATGAAAAAGTAATGCGGTGTTGTAAAGTATTGACAGAAGTTTAAGGGTAAAATAATGGAATCAAAGCTTTTACAACCCAGTACAAGTTTATTCTGTACATAAAATAGCAACTGTTGTGTAGCAAAAATCTATGAACGTACCATAAATAAGGCACGACGTTTTAATTACAGCGACACGGCAATAACAGGAATAATGAGATTACACCTCAAACAATTCCCGCCATATTGAACATCGAGTGACTCTTTCTACTAGGAAGCGAAAACAAATGAGTTGGGATCTGGAAAAACGTCCCTTATAGCATTTTTAAAAATTGAGTTTCAAGATCAGCCAGTTGTCAAATGCAGCCCAATATGCATCCATGATGCTCTCTTTAAGGTACTATAGTTCACGAAGAAGCTATTGGAGAACAACATGGTTCCTGGTCAGACTGCGTGTATACGCAGGCTGATCTGGAACCATGTTGTTCTCAAATGCTATAAGGGACGTTTTTCCAGATCCTGGCTCAAATACATTGTATCGTATTTCCCCTCTATTTTGTGATATACGTTCTAAGTACGTTGTATTTCTAATTTTCAACAAATACCACGTAACTACAGCTTAACAAAATCTGCAGTTACGAGAATTTTGTTGAAAAGCGACGTAATAATGTGTTTCTGTTACGGAAGTTTTGGCGATTTTCATAGTCTCTAGTTTTACGTCTTTAAAGATAAAATTCCACACGGCGACCGAAAACAGCTTGAAATGCATGCACACAACCGTTTTAATGGCTGCTGAAAATTATGTTCAACACGACGGATGCATGTTTTGATTTCATTTTGTTCCTTCTTTGACCTTGGTGCTCATTTGTTCTTCCGAGTAATTTAAACATGATAGAAGTCATTAGACTCGCAGTATGGCAGACCTCAAGTCGCGTTTCAAGCATGCGAAATATATCAATCATATGGTTTTTAGTTTTTTGCTGGAGGACAAATGAAGAAATATGTTTTTGTACAGAGAATTATTGACAATATGTTATAAAGTCACATCTGATTTGACTTTACCAGTGTCTTGATATGCCTTTTCCTGTTCATCCTGAAATATTGCTGTAGTTTTGGCATGCAGTATAAAACAATAATAATTGCAAAATTCATTAATTGTTACAACGACTTTATTTGATAGAACATTAAATTTAAGGGAAAATGCTAAAAGGGGGCGACGAAGGAAATAAACGCTACTTCACCAGTTCAAGGCAGTTACTAGCTTGATTACATTGGCATTAAATTTTATTATTCAGAATCTTAATTGTGCACGAAATGAAGAAAGCATTAACTGTAAATGTTCTTGTCAGTCTTCTGTCAAATGAAAGAGCTTGATTTACAGAAAAATGTAATTAAGATGTGCAATAAATGTGCATATAGTTCAAAAGAGATTCTCAATCGATGAGAAATAAATAATCCGATCAAACCACTTGAAGGGTGCACTGGTGCAATATCACAACTTTGATTCTCAATCTACATTTCTTCTTTGACTGTAACTTAAAATATGCTAATTATTATCCACAGAGCTACAGATAAGAGGGGGTTAATGATTTTTAAAATAAAAATATTTGATTTATCTTTCATCAAACATTTTGTTGTAGGTACCCATTTGAATTATGTCATCGAGACGACTCAAATGATTACACACAACATAGAGTTTGTATCTGAAATAACAAATTTGGAATGCCTTTACCTCTGTTACTCTTCTGAGTTATACTTTTAGTATTATTTATATACTAGTATATATTATGATATTTGGGTTTTACCAATGCATTTAGTTGTGAGGAAATTGAAGTTTTCGAAGTAACGGAAGAAATGAGATGAAAAAGGAACAAATAAGATAAATATGGACAGACAGATCGACGAAATATTTGACTTTCACAAATATACGCCCCTAAATTATATTTCAACAATATCGGATTTTAGCGACAGTAAAGCTACTGAACCGGTCAGTAAAGAATATAGTCAGACTGCACCTATGAGTAAATTCCCGTCAGTGCAAGACGATGGTTATTGAGTACATGTATTTAAACCACGAAAATTACAAAAAAAAATCTTCAGAAAAGGTCAGCCTAGTATGTTGATATTTACGTCAACAAATGGCCATTACAATGGCAAGTTGTAATTACTTTTAATGGTACAGTCGAATGCATAACCATCGATGTCACATTCTATACTGAAGTATGCTGTACCAATACCACGGGTGTCACAGAAAAGGTTTAGAAATAATTCCATTGGTGTAAAGCCCGTCAATGAAGTTACCAACTAATATCGTTGATATCAACAGAAAATATTTTGTAATGGGATGTTATGGTTTTATAGGTTTTAAAATAGTAGATCAAGTACATGTAACAACTGACAGAGGGGAGGCTATATAATGCCAATAGGGAACGATTTTATATAGTTAGTCGTGATGTAATACCGGACAAACAATAGTATGTCCGTAGGCGTTGTTTAACCCTTTCGTTTGCAGAATTATTTCCCAGAAATGACTTTTTCCCTATTTCCAAGCACTTCATGTATACAAATGCATAATAGATAGATTTTACTGGCAGAAAACCCATAAACCTAGATATCATTGGAAAGGATATTCAATTCCTTTAACAATATGATGAGTAACTGATAGAAAATTTGCATCTCATCAAAATCTCGACCTCTAGCCCCATGACCCCTGTCAGGCTCCCTGCCATGAACCCGACCACCCCCACCCCTACGATTTGGGACTGGATTCGGTTTAGGGTTATCGGAATCACTATTTGGGTCACTATTCGAAGTCTCCGAAACATTTCCAATGTTCAAATCACCTTTTTACACCCAAAAAATCAGTGTAATCGCTATCATCATCGTCTGGCACTGACATGATGATTTGCCGGACCTCTTCTGCAGAGTATTGAACCCTCCTGGCCATCGTTACAGCTCATAAAAGGAGTAAGGTCACTCGGAGAAGTCCTTCCGGTCCATGGGGTGCTAAAATAGTTCTTTAAAAAAATTGGCCCCTTTTCTGATGGTGCCTTGCTCTCTGCATGAATGATTTTGAGCTAGGGTTTTCATTGGATGCTTTTGAGTGACATGTTTTCTCATTTCTGAGCCAGAATCCATCTTTCTTTTCAGGACTATTTTGTGTTTTTGGGTGCAGGGATACACGTGACCCCCATTTCCGGTGTCTCTATTTTGGCGCGGAAAAAAACACGGTAAGTATGTTTGAGTGGAAATTGTGAAAAAATGAATCACATGAGGTGGGTCCATTTGCTGATAGTTTTGCAGGGCAAGGATGGATCTGTGCCATTTCAGGCATAGATTTGCTCATTCTTATTTTGGAAAAGGTGTAAAAATGTGTTGAAAAGGGGCATTTTACATAGAGTTATATAGGAGCCCATCTCAGTGACCTTCCACCAAAAACCCCAAAACTGCACTTTTCTTCACATGTTTACGAAAACAAAACATTATTGCGCAATATTTCAGCATGCATCCGGTGTCATAATAACTTTAACAATGTAAAAATTACTTTTAAAAGCCCATGCCCCCCCCCCCCTAAACAGTATAAGCGTTCCTGACCGCGCTTTAAAGCAAACGAAAACGAAGGAAATCTCGTAACTACGGCTTGAATCAAGCCGTAGTTACTGGAGTTTATAACAACATCATCGGTTTATCAATACATAACAGTAAACCAAGTCTATTCTTAGCACAAAATTCATTGCCATTCTTTGTTATAGGAAAAAGGTTTGGATGTTCAATATGGCGGGATTTGTTTGAGGTGTAATCTCGTTATTCCCGTTATTGCCGTGTCGCTGTAATTAAAACGTCGTGCCTTATTTATGATACGTTTATAGATTTTTGGTACACTACAGTTGCTTTTTTATGTACAGAAGAAACTTGTACTTGGTTATAAAACCTTTGATTCCATTCTTTTACCTTTAACCTTTATCTATTTCGTCAAGATTTTGTAGTATACTTTCCATTCTAACCGAAGTAATAATTTTCATCTCCATTTTTACTATGAAAGTTGTCTATAATATTTATTAACTGTCTATTTTTCGTGAAATGGATTTTACCCTCAGCAAGAAAGGAATGCCTTGGAAAAATAAAACCAGGATAAAAATTGCAGCATTTGACGATATTGATCTAATTTTCTCTGCAAAGCAACTGTAATGTGATTCAAACTCTGACCCATTTGGGACTATACGGATGTAATTCCTGTAGATGCGTTTGTTTGTTTGCTTTCGATCATTCAGGCTTTGCCCACTGATAGCCTTAATTCCGATGTTCAAAATATCGAAATTAGTTATGTTGGTACTCAAATTAAGCTTTCATTATTGCTTGTTGTATTTTTATGGTGACTTCCTTTCTATCGCTGTGCTATTTCATTGTAATGCGTTTTCCTTTTTGTCTATTTATCATAAACTAGGAAGGAAAAATGGTAAAAGATATGTTGCGGCTACTGAACGAGACTAGCGTAGGTAAGCTGTTCACTTATTTAAAACAGAAAAGCCAACTAAGCAGATGATTTCACACTAGACTTGGAACTGAGTAGACCCATTCATCATTCTGTAGTTCTCGCATGATGAAATATGTGATCATTTTTTGAGAAGGTTATCCTACCTAAGTCTGAATTAATAAATAACAGATCTATACATATCGCTGCTTTTCAACGAAAACCTCGTAACTGTAGCTTAAAACAACCTGCAGTTACGAGGTTTTTGTTGAAAAGCATCGCTATGTCGTGAGCAAACTTAGAACCGAGCATTTACGAAATAGCCCAAATGTTAGGAATGTCCAAATAGCATAAATATTGTCATTCTAATGTAAAATGATATTCGTTTTATACAGAAATCGCATTCAAAGAGTGTTTTTTTCAATTCATATTGTAAGTTCAATTAATATAGTAAATATCTATATCTATTGCTCGGTTATGGCATAGCAAAATATTTCAGTATGACTTAACCCTTTCCCAAACGACAAAAACTTTGAGTGATCCAATTGGAAAGCTGCTCCAGACAACAAAATTCATGTTAAAAAGGAAAGGGTTTGTGTGCAATATGGCAGAGAAAACATTGAGACAAAAGGAGAAACTGCTGGTAATCAGCAGCTTCTTCTTTTCTTTCAATGTTTTCCCAAGCCTTTTCTATTCGGGACGTCAAAACAAGGTCTTGTTTGGGAAAGGGTTAAACATCTATCAATCGATAACCTGACATATCACACTGACCGAGTTGTAGTAAAATATGAATATTAATGACATAATTTGTAAACAGAATATATTTGAGCCGGGGTCTGGGAAAATGTCGTTTTTAGCATTAATTTTGAGAAAATCGTTTTTTTTTTCAGATAAGGCTCTGATACGATGTGTGACGGGGATATATACTGCTAATTACGATTGCTACAGGTGATATTTGGAAAACAACATAGTTCGTATATACATGTTGTGCCCCAAAGCCTTGAGGGACCTTTTTCCAGATCCTAGATATTTTTTTTCTTGAAGGGTGGTTGCCAAAGATTCGAGAACCCATTGTTCTAGTTAAGAAGGCTATTCAAGTAATAGAAGTACGAGGGACGGTCGGAAAGTAGTTGGACTTTTCGTGCTGCTGTCTCTCCATTTGCAACTGTATAAATACATTATATATTGGTGGAATCTACATCCATTTGCCAATAATGTGGTCAGTTTATTTTCAAAGATAATTGTATATATTCAATATTCTGTCCACTTATATGTGATAGGGGTTTTATGTACAATAGTCTATTTGTCAGAGGAACAACAAGGGTAACCAAAACAAATGAACATTCTAGTCATTTTAATCGCGAAGAAGTTAAGTTTTTTAACTACATTATCACTGAAGATTAAATAATGATTCATAATTCCGAACTTGGGATAAAAACTCAGTCACAGCATTCATAGAAACGAGCTGGTTCCCAACCTCTGAAGAGATTAAGCTTTTACATTCGGCTGGTAGTCATGTTTGTTGATTTTGTGGATTCACGAGGATTGAAAGTTAGTCATTTCATGTCAAATGGTAAAAACTGGCATTGCCAAGTACAATTCTGAAGTAATTCAGAAAAACGAAAGATAAAATGCTGAAGTAAACGCGTCCAAGATAAGCAAAGAAAAATATTTTCTACTTCACGATAACGCACGCTCCCATACCACCGCATCTACAGTGGAGATTATCTACTATTACCCATGACAAAAGTTGTTTTACTCTTCTTATAGCCCAGATCCTTACCGACATGACTTTTATTTATGTCTAGAACTAATGAAAATGCTTGCTGGGAAGACATTTGAGACCAGGGCGCCTTTGATACCGGTGGTTACACAGTACCTTATACAGTGGGTCTACGTCATCGTTAATAGTGGGAATAGTAAAGCTCCTACGAAGAAGGCAAAAATGCACAGACATAGATAGACAATTTGTTTAAACAGTGTAGAAAGAATTTTGTTAAAAAGTTAAATGGTTTTAGAGAACTAGTCAAAAGTCCAACTACTTTCCGACCGTCCCTCGTAATTGTGCAAATTATGCATAAGAATATTGGTTCTAGTATTTGAAAAGAGCACTTATATATGTAGCATTTGAGACTTTTTTTGCATACATGTACGAATACACGCCTATAGCATTCGAGGCCAGATCAAGATCCATACTTTGCGGTTCTCTTACATTTTCTTCTGTTCGGAATGGAGAAAAGCACATCATAGATTAACTTATCCAGGCCTTGGATCAAGAATAATATCAGTGTATAAGACCTGTGACAATTTTTGTCATTATTGTTGTTACAATTCGGTCAGTGCCTATGTGCATTGCTCAATGATATTTTTGACACATCTTTGTGTCAAACCTAATGTCACTAGTCCATAACACAAGTAACACGTATTTGACAAGTCGTATGAGCATGTCGTGCTTTTAAACAAGAACCTCGTAACTGCAGCTTAAAACAAAGAATCATTACAGTCTTACAGGACTGTTGTTAAACCCTAATTTGTATTTTGCCTTGTACAAATATTTCTAGGACAAACTTATGAACATTTTTCATGAAATTTTGACACGATTGGTCGTGCATTTATACATTGTCGGTGGGTAATCAATTGCATGTAACTAAAGCTTTTTGTCAATCTTAAGTTGTGGGGTTACGATCACCCAATGTAATAATGATATGTGCCTTGGCATCCAGTGGGTTGTGGAAAACTTAAGCGTGTATAAAATGTAGTTCTTTCCTTCGGGCACGATCGGTTTTGCTTCTAGATCTTGACATGTCTTGGTCCATCCAAAATATCATACCTACTCTTTTGTTTAGTTGCAGATACGCTATTTTGGAAGCCCAATGCCACGATGTCGTTTAAAGGTAATTAATCATTGCTAACATTATTTGTACTTGGACGTGATCAAACAAGATTCTCGAGGATAAAATAATTACGTTTCCCCAACTTTTTGTACGACTTCTTCTTTATCCGGTGTCAGTTTGTCGATGCTTTTCAACGAAAACCTCGTATCTACAGCTTGTTTAAAGCTGTAGATACGAGCTTTTCGTTGAAAATCGACGTTATAGGTGGACTGGGGTATAGGATAAAACCATTATTACTTCCGAAGATAGCATTGGTCCAGATAGATCTGTGCATTACTCACAGTGTTTTCCTATAATTTCATATATGCTAAGAACTGTAAAAAATCTCCGTACTTTCTGTTCGGTCCAGTCGTTTTTCGTGTCAGTTTCTATATGGGCTGGCCTAACCCATTACCAGACGGTTATTTTCAGACTGGTCCAAATTCAATGGTGTTGCAGACCACAATTCAACTGAATGATTTTTTTTTATCTTTTTGGGGTAGAAAATAATGTCGGAAATGAAGAAGTTTCTTGCCACAAGCAATTCCTCCACTTTTACGATGTTTTCCAAAGTCTTTATCTTATGGGGAGTTACAAAGAGTCACTGTGTTTTAATTAGTTATAATGTTTTGACACCCCCCCCCCCATATATGGATATAAATTTAATTCTGACATACCTTCCGATAAAAACCTCCTGCAATTCTGTTGAAATTGGTATATAAACTTCTCAGTGAATAGTCATCTTTCCTGAAATCAAACAACACACATCATTAAATTTGGTAAAAAAAATATTTTGGCCAATCGAAGAAGTTATACAGGACGTATTCGCTGTAAAACTGAAACATAACGTCGCTTTTCAACGAAAACCTCGTAACTGCAGCTTGTTCTAAGCTGCAGTTGTGAGGTTTTGGTGGAAAAGCAGCGATAATATTTGAGATGGTAATTTCGATCCGGCCACTTTCCAAGAAATTAAAGGGTCGAAAACAAAGGCCAGATTTATAGTTTTAAGGATTGCAAAATACTTCGTTAACTACAAAACACTTCTTACATCTTCGATGAGAGTGTATCCTCGTCAATTGCCGTTCTCACGGATAACAGGTGCATGTGTTTGGTATTAAATTTGGTAAAAAATATTTTGGCCAACGGAAGAAGTTATTCATGGCGTGTTCGCTGTAACATTTAATCATTATAATCACAGATTGTAATATAAAGGATAACAATCATCATTAATTACAAAACACTTGGTGCATCTTCAACGCGAGGGTATTCATCGTCAACTTCCGTTGCCACGGATGCCGTACGGAAATTGGCGAGGGTGTATCTCATACATTTCTTTTATCTTATCACTGATTACACCCGAAAATGAATGTGCTTGGAATAAAATGATTGGCTGTAATATTAAACACGAGCGGTGTCGTTACGTATCCGAACTTATTCGGGCGCGGTCGTAAACATTCGGCGGTGGAAAATTCCACCGCCGAAAGTTCCACCGCCGAAAGTTTTCGACGCCCCCCGAATGATTCCGACATCACGAGATTTTCATTAGGGGTACTCTACCTTACGTATGAAAGAAGGCATTACTAAAACGACAAAGTTGTGACAGCTCCAAAGTTTAATCAAAATATGAATAAATCAAATGTCTAAGAATTATGACAAGTAGGTCTGGTTAATTTCCCTAGAGAATTAAACTTTCATGACAGGCGCGTCTCACTCGACTTTAACGTAAAATAAAATTAATCAGTCGTTAATAACGTATTTTAAGCTATTCATTGAAAATCAACGCATATTGTTGGTTACGAAATATATCAAACGTTTATGATTATGACAGTTAATTGTGGTTAATTTCTCCCGGGAATTAAACGTTCATGACACTGTCATTTGCGGCGTAGAATTATGGTATTGCCATACCTTAACCATTTCCCAAACAAGACCTTGTTTTGACGTCCCTAGTAGAATAGACTTGGGAAAATATGAGGCAAAAGAAGAAACTGCTGATAACCAGCAGTTTCTCTTTTTGCCTCAATATTTTTTATGTTATATTCTACACGAATCAAATTGTTTTCAATCTTAATTTTGTCGTATGCAGCATCTTTCAATTTGGAACACCCTAAAATTTTGTCGTTTGGGAAAGGGTTTAACACAAATGAATGATCCAAAACCGATACTAAATGAAAAGAAGCAGGCAGTAGGAATAATATCAGTCTATACTTATTCTACTTGTTCTATGCGACCGGAGAATTCCGGGACCAGCATGGCAAACTAGGGAAAAAATCATAACTAAACAAAAAAGCGCTTGACAGCCCAAAATAAATTTTTTAAGACAAAATAAATCAAATGTCTAGAATTATGACAGACGGGTCTGGGTAATTTCTCCAGGGAATTAACTTTTCATGACAATCAGATTTCACGCAAATTTAACGTAGAATACTAGAATAAAATTAATTAATCATTAACAATATAATATCTGTAATTAATACAGAGGTAACCCTACGGTCAGTGGCGCAAATAATGTGCACAGTCTATTCAAACAAAGTGACAAGACAAATTACTTCTTATTTAAAAATCAAAGCAGGAAGCAATTCATCGACTGGTGACGTTACGTTATGGTACACAAAAAACAAACAGCAAGCACAAAGATATTAATGGAATAGAATAAAAAAGAAATATTGGTGTCACCTATAGGTACAGTCGACACTCGTTATCTCGACATCGGATAAGTCGAAATTCCGCTTAAGTCGAAGTGAAAACTCGTGTCCCGTCCTCAACATATGGATATCAAAGTGTTTAATCAAAATAATTTCGAAACAAATACAGCCATTGAAATTTAGTAGGAAAAGGATAGATATTGCTCGTCTCGAGCAATTTCTTTCCTTTTCCTACCATATTTCAATCATGGACACATATGATGCCCATCAAGAATGGTTAGATATCGTTTTCATCGAAAATAATCAAAATCGGATGAGTCGAACTCCGGATATGTCGAGGTATTTTGACGGCCCCTCTGACTTCGACACAACGAGAGTCGACTGTACAGTGCTGTACAGCTCTTCATTAAAAGTGACATTTCACATTTATTTTGTTTTTTTAAAAGTATGCCTTGATGCAAATATTGTTTATTCCAATGCGTACAAATACTATCAGTTTTTTGAAGTTGTTATTTTATATGCGAAAAATACGCCTTTAAAGTTCGGACAGAAATGACAAATTCTATATAAATCTGAACAGTTGTCCACAACAATTTGTCTAATTTTAGCACAAAAATATATATTTCTCCTAAACGGTTCAATATTTTGACTTGAAATTTTCAGAATTTCCATAAGAAAAGTTGCTCTTTCAGACAGAATAAAAGTAAAATTTATGTAAAAATAATTGTAAAATGTCACTTTAATCCAATAACGATTTGTAAAGCATTTTCTGATATATACAATGTAGATGTAAAAAACAGAAATTGTTAAGGTTCAAGCGTAAGTGCAGGTTGTTTATTTTTCGACTGTTGAAATTTACTTAACAACTGCCTTTCTTCCTTGTGTTTGTGCCAATGTTTATAAACCACATCAACAAAACCAGAAAAATCGCTTTCTCGTTGAACGCCGAAAGGTCATCATATAGTCGGCACGTTAGAAAATGTCGTAAATACAGCTTTCGTAATCACGGTGGAGATTGTGCATGATTGGATGGATAACAAATACGGACAAATTTGCCTCGCTTCAGGTAAGAAATTGTGCAATATTTTTTTTTTTATTTCTGCGTCAATTTTCAAGCGGTTTGTTGCATGTAACCCGCATTACTGAACTCTTTCCTCAGATATATGACTTGTTTGTAGAATCTTTGTACTTTGTCCAAAAATTGATCCCAACCGACCAGAAAAACGACAAAAAAATCCAGGTCCTTTTTCTAGTCGGTTTGGATCGATTTTTGAGAAAAGGACAAGGAGTTTCCAGATAAGTTATACATTTGAGAAAAGGGCTCAGTAAGGCGGAATGCATGCAACAAACTGCATGAAAATTGGCGCAGAAATAAGCATTTTTTGCACAAAAATTCTTACCTGAAGCGTGGTTAATTTGGCCTAAGTCGTTACTAATATTCGCTTTTTGGTCGGTTGGGACAATATTTTGGAAAAAAGTACCACGAGTTATCTAATATGTCATACATCCGATGAACGGGCTCGGTAAGGCGGGGTACATGCAACAAATCTTACCAGAATCGAGATTATTTTGTCCGTATTCGTTATCCATCCCATAATGCACACTATCAACCGTGGTAATGAAAGCTTACATAATTAAGCTGCACTTACGACATTTTTGAAAATGAGCGACTATATAATTATGTACTTTCACTTTTCTCTTTTTCAAGGAAATACATACATTGTTTGAGAAGAATAATCGTTTGTAAATAGTGGTATTCCCATAGCATTTAAAACCTGTATATACAATTGTTGTAGCGGCGTTCCTGCCAGTGTCCACCTCAATGGGTGAATAAAGATAAGCTCAACTCAACTTTACTGAAAACGTTCAATTTGTCTATATAGCTTATATACCAACTTTACAGATTCGAATAATTAACTGAAAACAACAAATGAAACGAAATCATGTAAACAGAAAACACAGATGAAAAAACATACAGGCAATATTTCAGGTCATATGGTTACCACATTTATAAATAACTGATACCCGTACTTGTATTTGCGCTTAGGCTACTTTAGTGTTCACTGTTGGTGAACTCGGCCAAAGCGAGGGACGTTTTTTCGCGATCAATGTACAATGTATTCCGTCGGTCGTGTTATTGAATATCGTAACTACGGCTTTATCGAAGTCGTAGTTACGAGATTTTATATTACAAAATGGTGAACCCGGTCTGTTTTTAGAACAAGTTCATTGTCATTAGAAAAAAATCTATAAACTTACATTTAAACGCAAAATATCTATACCTTGTTGTAGCGAAAATTGTTTTAGGTCACCACCAGTGGTGTTGTACCAAGCCAACGCGACGCAACGAAAGGCTCGGAGTTAACGTAAAACTCAGTTACGTACATCATGGTTCGTGAAGGGTTTGTGTAAGTTGTCAGGTCTAGATGTGACTATGACATGGTACGCGCTATTTTATCTCCGTAAAAACAGATGTGCCCGGTGTCTAATTAAAAGTAAATGAAATCAACTGGGACTATCGATTTTGGCTTTGAACTACTTCACTGTTCTACACCATAACGTTGGTCACGCTTGCAAATGTCGTAACTACAGCTTGTTCAAGCTGTAGTTACGAAATTTTCGAACGTAACCGACAAAACATGTATATTGTATAAGTACAATGTGTGACTGTAAATTTGTGTTGATGGTCGTCAGTATCAATTCAAGACATACGGCGATGGTGGTTCCTTTCCTGTTGTCGTTAAATGGTATCGTGATAGATATTTCAGTCAACGGGACAACTTGGAACAGTTATAGTTTATGTAATTACGAGGGACGGTCGGAAAGTAGTTGGACTTTTGACTAGTTCTCTAAAACCATTTAACTTTTTAACAAAATTCTTTCTACACTGTCTAAACAAATTGTCCATCTATGTCTATGCATTTTGCCATCTTCGTAAAAGCTTTACTATTCCCACTATTTACCATGACGTAGACCCACTGTATTAGGTACTGTGTAACCACCGGTATCAAAGACGTCCTGGTCTCAAATTTCTTCCCAGCAAGCATTTTCATTAGGTCTAGACACAAATAAAAGTCATGTGGGGTAGGGTCTGGGCTATAACAAGAGTAAAACAACTTTTGTCATGGGTAATAGTTGATAATCTCCACTGTAGATGCGGTGGTATGGGAGCGTGCGTAATCGTGAAGTAGAAAACAGTTTTCTTTGCTAATCTGTGACGCGTTTACTTCAGCATTTGTTCTTTGTTTTTTCTGAATTACTTCAGTATTGTACTTGTCAATGACAGTTTTTACCATTTGACATGAAATGACTAACTATCAATCCTCGTGAATCTACAAAAGCAACAAACATGACTACCAGCCGAATGTAAAAGCTTAATCTCTTCAGAGGTGGGGAACCAGCTCGTTTCTATGACTGCTGTGATTGAGTTTTTATCCCAAGTTCGGAATTATGAACCATTATTTAATCTTCAGTGATAATATAGTTAAAAAACTTAACGTCTTCGCGATTAAAATGACTAGAATGTTCTTTTGTTTTGTTTACCCTTGATGTTCCTCTAACAAATAACATATGATACATAAAACCCCTATCACATATAAGTGGACAGAATATTGCATATATACAACTATCTTTGAAAATAAACTGGCCACAATATTGTCAAATGGATGTAGATTCCACCAATATATAATGTGTTTATACAGTTGCAAATGGAGAGATAGCAGCACGAAAAGTCCAACTACTTTCCGACCGTCCCTCGTATGTGGTACAAAGCAGTATCCAGGGACAAAAACAGAACGACTTTAGTGATTGTAACCCGTTTTTAACATTCAACCATAATTGTAACTAGACATTAAAGGGGCACATGCTAGGTATTTCATGGTTAATCTTGAGCCGCATGGGGGGGGGGAGATAGTTTCCTGTATTGTGTGAAACATTGCATAATCTAGGGCAAAAAGGAAGACATTTATGCGCTGGATTCAAGTTTTTCACTATCTATCATGGTTCAGTTTCCCATAAATCTTACTATAAATAAAAAGTGCGGGTAGGGTAATTATATACAGACTTGATTTAGAAGGACCAAATAAACTTTATTTGAAATTTCCTTGGACATGAATAATCTAGCTATGCAGGTTGACAATTCCATACGATATTTCTTTATTATATTTTTACATGTTTCCATGTCCGATAACCTAGCATGGGTCCCATGAAAAGTACATGTAGGTAAAGAGATACCAACTTGATTTAAAAGGTCTAAATGAATTTGATTCGATTTATCGCTGGTCATAAACAATCTATCCATTCAGGTTGATACAGATTTTATGTTTTTTTTTGTGTGAAATAATTTACAAGTTTGTATCTTCCATGAACTATCATAATTTACATATCAGGAGTAGATCTATATTGAAATCTTCGTCTACGACATTACATAAATTGAGTCGGTAAGGTTGTTGGTATTTATGTCTTGTTTTAAGCTGCAGTGACAATGTACCAGGTTTTTGTTGAAAAGCAGCCGTATTTAGTATTGATGTGCCACAAATATTGACAAGAATGCGATAATGATATCGCATGTTGATGAAAGAAGTGAACATTCCAGCTTTATCGAAAATTTCATATTTCATTATTGACGGTATTACCACGGAGATGAAATCGAAAACGACAACGGTACAAATAGAAAAAAAAATAGGTGACCGAATTGCCAATCCGTATCCAGAAATTGGAACAGAACGCTAGACCGGCTTCCAGACACTTCTATAATCTGTTTATAATGCCGACGAAAGACCTTATTTGCTTCCTTTTCAAAGACTTAGTCATAATTCTAGAAATTTCAAATGAACTACATTTATCGCCTGCAACATTTAGAATTCAAATTATAATTTTCATTGAGCATGAATCTTGAAAAAGACCTCGTCTGATTTAGCATTTGAGAACAACATGGACCAAGATCAGCTTGTGCATACGCACAATCTGATCTGGATCCATGTTCTTCTCTGATACGTTCTTTATGATCTGTATCGTCTGTAAGAGAGTGGGTCCAGTTCAGCCTGCACTAATGCATAGGCTCTTTTGAAAACTGGATTACATCATTATGTTATACTCGAGTCTTTTTTTTCAGATCGAGGCTCATTTATATATGGGTATATGGATACCACGAAAGTCCCGTTTGATTGCGAAGTAATATTCATTAAAAAGAAAAAAAAGAAGAAAAATGTAATAATTGGGAATTTAAAAATCCGTCTGCATCGCTCCTCTCGCTCCCCTCAAGAGTATCACTGTCAAATGCACCGTCTCGAAAATGTCATGGAAACAATTTGACATCGATGTAGCAGACGACAACTTTTCTGCATCCCATTCTTATAAATACGCTTGTGCAAATCGATTTTAAATCGCGTAGATAATGCTTTCAGTGCAATTTGGTGTGTAATTTGAACAATTAATTGTAAAATTGTCTAATAACGGAAATTAAAGTTTAGATACAAGATTGTTATTATTCTTGAAAATTAAAGATGCGAAAGACAAGAAAATATGGTTTACATTGGAAAGAAGCATGATTTCCAAAACATGTTTTCTTACCTTTTGCGTCTCTACTAAAATAACGGAAATCACTAAATTTGGATGAAAATGTTGTCACTTTTAACAAGTACCTCGTAACTGCAGCTTAAACGAAGCTGCAGTTACGAGGTTTTTGTTGAAAAGCGACGATATGGACACACTGGTAGCCAGCAATTTCTTCGAAAATGTTCAATATTACATGTCATTGGGATTTGGAATAGCACAATGCATCAATTTTGATATTTTAACCCTTTCCCAAACGACAAAATTTAAGGGTGATCCACTTAAAAAAGCCACAAATGACAAAATAGACGTTATTAAAGATAAGATTTGTGTAAAATATGGCAAAGAAAATATTGAGACAAAAGGAGAAACTGCTGGTTATCAGCAGTTTCTTCTTTTGTTTCAATGTTTTCTCAAGCCATTTCGGTTAGGGACGTCAAAACCAGGTCTTGTTTGGGAAAGGGTTAAGCTGTACTCATGTTGAAGCCGTCTGAAATAAAGACGTTCGGGAACGGGCTTACATTTCTCAACAAACTTCACAGAGAAAAAATATAGGAGAAAATATACACAGCCTTAGAGCATCAGGCAATAATTAGAAACTGAAAGTATTAATTTAGCCCTAAAACACACTTGGTTCGAAGAGTTTAGAACTAGCTCTAGGACATCATTTTATGACAAAAGAACACGCTGCGGTTTTTGTTGAAAAGTGAAGATGTGCTCTGTACACAGATTCTTGGGTATTTTTTTTAAAGAGTCTTTGATCTTGTTTTGGTTGTTTTAATTGTCAGACGCGATCTACAGTTGCCTTTGTTTGTTTGTTGTATAACGTTTAAACGCTTTAAATGAATTCAAATTTACATAACACGGCAAAGTTCCTAATAAAAAAGTATGTTTTATAGCTTTCTGGTTAAAACCGAATAAGTATCATAACTAATTTCTTCAAATTGCCTTGTAAACTTGCACAATGATAATGACGATACGTTTCGTCATACATGTAATACTTGGTGCAGACTTTAATTTAACCCTTTCCCAAACGCAAAGATTTTAGGGTAATCCACTTCAAAAACTACCAAAAATGACAAAATGGATGTTATTGAAGATAGAATTTGTGTAAAATATGGCATATAAATTATTGAGACAAAAGGAGAAACTGCTGGTTATCAGCAGTTTCTTCTTTTGTTTCAATGTTTTCCCAAACTTTTTCCACCAGGGACGTCAAAACAGGTCTTGTTTGGGAAGGAGTTAAGGCTCGAAAAGGTAACATGTATAGAGTCTATAATTATGATCAAAAATGATGAAATGATAATTCTTAATATTGTGATAAATGTTTATTAACCCTTTCCAAAACAGCATAATTGTAGGGTGATCCGCTTCGAAAACTACCACAAATGACAACATAGACGTTATTAAAGATAGAATTTGTGTAAAATGTGGCATAGAAAATATTGAGACAAAAGGAGAAACTGCTGGTTATCAGCAGTTTCTTCTTTTGTTTCAATGTTTTCCCAAGCCTTTCCTATTAGGGACGTCAAAACAGGTCTTGTTTGGGAAGGAGTTAAGGCTCGAAAAGGTAACATGTATAGAGTCTATATGCTCAAAAATGATGGAATGATAGTGCTTAATTTTGTGATAAATGTTAATGATCCAATTGGAAACTGTACATGAGTATTTTTGTCTAGCATCTTTGTCATAAGATGTTCTGACTTTCTGAACATCAGTTTAACATCTTTATGCTGAAGTTTAAAATTATGTTTCCTAAGAAACGATTAAAGAATATCCTGAATTCGTCCTATAGATCTATATGTCTCATCAAATAGTTTGCTTGAGGCGCATGATTAGTCCAGGAAATATGGATTTATAATTAGAACTTGATTACTTGCACTCCAGTACTTAAACAAGACAGTTTAGATATGACCCAAGGCTACAATTTATGATCAAGAAATATAAAATATAACAAATAGTTCCTGATTCATTTTTCCTCTTTTGCAATCTCTAGTCAACCATTTTACCGATTACCACGCATTGACTGTTTGACTCCACACAATAAAATGACGTAGAGAAACATCGTGGGAAATGAAGAAATTGCTTGTGACAAGCAATTTCTTCATTTCCCACAATGATTTTTTCCAGAAATACAAAAAAAAAAAAAAAAAAAAAGAAGAAAAAAAAAAAAAAAAGAAAAATCAAAATTCCATGCTATTGAAATTGTCGTCCGCACTAACTTTGAATTTGGACGAGCCTAAAGTTTTGCTCTCTAGTGGTTGGTACAAGTTTCTTTGTTTTGTTTCAACTCTACTTTCGCTCCAGCTTTTAGACCAGACAGTTAAGATATGACCCAAGTTGCTTATGACCAAGAAGTATATTGAGAAGATTTGTTTTCCTTTTCATGCAATCTTTGGTTAACCAGTTTAAAGATTCTTCTTTTGCATGCTTTAGCCTCATCGTCCTATTTAAACCAGATAGCGCTTTATTACATACACAGCCCAACAATATGGAGTAAGCTCCAACACTTACACTGGGCAGTTCAGATAATGGCCCAGGGCTACAATTTATGACCATAGAATATGAATAATAAACACTTTCGGATTCCTCTTTTGTACTCTCTAGTTGCCTTTTTAAAGATTCTTTGACTTTTCCGGTGTTTTAGCATCAGCTTCCTCTTAAAAGCAGATGGCACCTTATTATGTATATAGACAAGAAATATATAGAATACTAATAATCGAAACTTGATTACTTTCGCTTCAATGCTTATACAGGCGGTTCAGATGTGGCTCAAGGCTACACTTAAGACCAAGAAATAAATGTGAGTTATAAGGCTGATATTTCACGATTGGATTTGGCTCTTTTACCTTATCGGAGTCCAAACGTTATCTGGTGTTTGAGCCTTTCCCAAACAGCAAAATTTAAGGATGGCCTAATTCGAAAGCTGCTGCAGATGGCAAGATAAATGTTGATAAAGATAGGTTTCATTTATGAAATAGTTCAGAAAAAAATTGAGGCAAAAGGAGAAAATGCTAGTTACATGTATCAGCATTTTCTTCTTTTGTCTCAATGTGTTCCCAAGCCTTATCTAATAGGGTCGTCAGATCCAGATCTTGTTTGGGAAAGGGTTACAACGTGATCTAGTGTTACAATACAAGAAATGTAACTATGAACACTGGTGGTGAACCCTGCTAAATCGAGGGACGTTTTTCGCTACTACAAGATACAGATATTTTGCGTTTAAATGTGAGTTTAAAGATCTTTAGCTCTAATTGCAATGAATTTGGTCTAAAAATAGACCGGGTTCACCATTATGCATTGACGAACCGTCGGTGTTGTTATAAAATCTCGTAACTACGGCTTTATCTAAGCCGTAGTTACGAGATTTTTTAACAACACCAACGGAATACATTGTTCGCGAAAAAACGTCCCTCGGTTTGGCCGAGTTCACCACCAGTGATGAATACAATCGTAGAATTCGTGGATGACGAAAAGTAAATTATCACGACGACGTTGATAATAATAATGGATAATAAATGCATTTTTGTAGTACAAACAAACATTTTATCTATTTAAGATATAAATATAGCGTTGTTCGTTCTAGAAATTTAAATTTCCGTTATGCCTTTCAAAACCATGTTTGAGAAAAGACATTATATATTATATAATGTCTTTTCTCAATCATGGTTTTGAAACATATAACGAAAATTTAAATTCCCAGAACAAACAACACTATTAGGCTACAGCCAAGTACGCTCGTACGAGTAATATCTCATTGATGTGACACGTATTTAAGAACGAGCCGCTCTTGGAATTCATTTAGTATCTGTCAATGTAATAGCATTATTCTCCTAAAAACAAGCCATTTCTCAAAGAATTAATGACGTGAAGAAATCGTAGAATTGTCATTTAATGAAAAAGGCCGTCCTTATCTAAGAATATCGGTCTATTGACCAAGTATAGAAAGTAAATGACAATGGTATTGAGTAGATGGTGAAATAAATGATAACAGAAAACCTTTATCTTGGCGAATATGGTGGGTCATATTCTGTTTACTAATAGAATTAAAAGAAAGGTGTATGCACCGAATGGATATGTACCATCGTTTTCAAACAAAAACAGGGTAACTGCAGTTTGTTTTAATGTTTTTTGCTGAAAAGCAGTGCTGGTCAGGCTGATCATGGACCACCAGTACGATGATATCTCTCAGTACGATGAGGGTCAAATGACCACAAAATAGAATGTTGAGGATTGATTAAATGCCATCGTGCCTCCACTCAAGCAAATCATCCGGGAAATTGTGTTCTGATGAAGGGGTCCAGGCGTAGATTCAATTAGATATAAGACTGTCCGTAATAGTCTACCGTCCATTCTCTCTTTGTCAACAAAATTGTAGGCATATCTAATTCAAATCTGTTGTACACGATGCAATAAATGTAATAAAAAAAGGTTTGAATGCTTAAGGTAAGACCTGAGTAATCAGTTATGGAACGAAAACTGTATGGCGCGAATCGACGATTTGAAACGATTCTAAGACGATTTTAAAGGGAAGTAATTTTCATTGCTCTCAAATTTTGAATTTGTGAATTTCGTTGGGGTTTTTGCCGTCTCTTCATACAATTTAGAAACATGTTCACAAAATAGTTTAAAATATTTCCCGGAAATCTGAGCACGCTCAATCTAACAGTACTTTAAAAATGCTCGAACTCACGGACGTCACGGAATAAGTCAAAATATAACGATTATACCGGAAATGCATTACACAGGCCTTACCTTAGACATGGAAATCAACGAAGGAAAATAGCTGATAGTCAGTATTTTCATCTTTACTCCCGTTATTGTTGAAAGGAACAACGCATTTACGAAGGCTTGATGATTTTATACTGTAAAGAGTTTTAAGGGCATATCCAAGGTTATACATGATATTTTTCAACTCCAACAGAAACGTTCTACAAAAGAAGTTGCTGTTCTGGTACTGAAATGAAAAGACATCGGTCCAAACACTACGATTGACAAATATCAGCATCATAGGAAAATAAATACTATGCAAAATAGTTGCAGGCTAGAAACACTAGCCAACACTTTCAACTGATTAACACGACGTGAATATTTATCTAACGACGTCGCAATCCTTTGGAATCAGAGAGAGCGGAGTTTTTTTCGTAACTTATTTTAACCCTTTTCCAAACAACAAAATTTTAGGGTGGTTCAATTGGAAAGCTGCTACAGACAACAAAATAGGCCTACATGTTTTTGAAGAAGCAATTTGTATAGAACAAAGAGCAGAAAATATTGAGGCAAAAGGAGAAACTGCTGGTTATCAGCAGTTTCTTCTTTTGCCTCAATGTTTTCCCAGGCGTTTTCTTTTATGGACGTCAAAACCAGGTCTTGTTTGGGAAAGGGTTAACGTAAGTTTACGACGTCTTCCGAAATGTTCCGACGTCCTATGAATCTCAATACGGCCACAGTACGGATACCTTATACGAAGTTCAGTCAGTTTTTTGTGTGATAACGAAAGAGGGAAAATAACGACACAGATTTAATGCAGATAACGTGTGTGAATTTGCTCGATTTATCCTATCAGACAGAGAAGTCTAGAAATATTTCGCTGATTTTCAACGAAAACCTCGTAACTGCAGCTTAACCCTTTCCCAAACAAGACCGGGTTTTGACGTCCCTATTAGGAAAGGATTTGGAAAACATTGAAACAAAAGAAGAAACTGCTGACAACCAGCAGTTTCTCCTTTTGTCTCTATGTTTTCTGTGTTTTATTCTTCACAAATTCCTTCCTTTTTGACATCAATATTGTTGTCTACATCAGCTTTTGATCTGGAATACCTAAAAATTTTGTTGTTTGGGAAAGAGTTAAAACAAAATGCAGTTACGAGGTTTTCGTTAAAAGCGACGATTTCTTGCCACAGTAAGGGTATGATAACTGAACTAAATAACGTGTCGTTATACTGCAGACAAATGTGACCCGTCACGCTAAAAGGGACCTTATCCGAACTCAAAAATTCTAAATTTTGACAAACTTGTCAGACCCAGCACAGGTCAACCAGATCCCGTATGAGAAAAATGAACATATAATAAGACAGGGAAAACATTCTGGATTTAGAATTTACATAAAAGTGAAAAGTGTCGGCCCTAGTCTGGCTGCGCGGACTGCGCAGACTGACTAGGGTCGATATTTTTCACACTTCCTATAAGATCCCTTTTAGCGTGACGGGTCACAAATGTGCCAGAAAATTAAACTCCCTCGTTTATACGTCTGGAAATCGCCTTATTGTAACAAATCGCACAATACACAGGCGACAAAATGTGTCTTTCTTTTTGGATTTTTTGTCTCTGCGTACAATAAGCTTGTTTGTGGGCTTGGTTTGTCCTCATTAGGAAGAACTCAGTTATTGCGGAGGAGGTATACATGTATATGCTGTCTATCCTCGTCTTTTGGTCTCTTCTTTTTTTAAGATACAAGTAGCAATGAATGTGTCCTTCATTATGAGTTTTGTGCTCTACTGCGTACAATTACATGTAATATCTTTATCAACACCGAATATGTCGCCCGTACCAGTTCTGAAAGTGGCATAGTCTGAATATTTACCATTTGCGAAAGGGTTAAACAGTACATGTATAATATATTTCCTTTATACAGTGACATATACCGGTATTTTGTGTCTGTAAATCCTTTAAATCTGTATTTAGCCAAATGAAAAAATATATGAAATATAATAACCATCTTGGAAAAAGTAACTCTTCTGTGAGCAAGATATGGTTTTTACGATCCAATTGAAAGAAAAACACCGGGGAAAACATTAATGCAAAAAAAGAAAATGCCGATATTTAACATGTTCTTCTTTTGCCTCTGCATTACCTGCGCTTTAAATAAATTACACAAATCATATTTTTCACCATTCATTATGTAGTATGCAAAAAGTTTTTTATTTGGTATGGTCTGAAATATTATCATAATGGAAATGGTTATATCTTATAAAGCACTGCCCAAACAAGGCCAGCTTTTGACGTCCGTGGTATACCTTACGATAAATGACTTGGCAGAGCATCTCATTCGATCAGCAAGGGCTGCTTTGCCAGGTTATTTATCCTGAAGTATAGGAATGTATTAGAAGAACATGAGATGTTTTCGATTATCAACAATTTCTTTTTTTTTCTTTACATATTTGCCCAAGCTACGTATGTTGGGCGAACATGGAAAGAAAGGAAGAAATCGCTGATAATCAGCAAAGTCTCATTTTTTCCAATAGTTTCTAAATTACATCTTTCACAGTTTTGTACTTTTGACATCAATTATGTTGTCGTCTGCAAAAGGTTTCAAATTGAACCACCCAGGTTATATACTTTTTCGTTTGGGAAAGGGTTAGCGAACATATAACCAGACGGCAAAATTTTAGTCTTAAAATTAAAAACAGTTAAAGATAAATAATTCAAGTGAATGTAATTATACACTTTTTTGGTTAGGACAAAAATGTGAGAAATGAAGAAATTGCTTGTCACAATCACATTCTTCAGTTTGCGCAATTTCGTTAAGGTAAAAAAGGCCAAATTAGCACCAAAGAACCCACGGCCAAATTTGAAAAGTGCTAGTAATTCCTAAAGTGTGTTACATTTCTATTCCAAATATAAACATAAGCATTTTGTACGGTTTAGAATTTTGAATTAATGCATATTTATGGAAATATTAGACAAAAATGTTCCAAATTACCTCCCTTTTATATGAATATAGAGTAAAATTATATTTGTAAATTACTTTCTCCTTGAAGCATTATCTTAAAATCCGGCACGGTGAATCAACTTATGTGAAGTGTATTTACAAGTGTGTGTAATTTGATGCATTCCGTATGGCTAGAAAGTGGTGTTTTTAATTAGGCACTTCATACCTTAAGCCTTCATCTTGTTATTATGTGGGAAAGGGTTAATTAAAAGACTATCGTGCACATTTCTAAATGGCAGACCTATTATGAAATGTCTCCGCCCGACGGTTGCCTAGGTAACGTTCATAAAGACGTCTTAGCTCTCATAATTTTCTCTTCACGACATGCAAAATGGATACCATGTAACAGTTATAGGATAAATTGATCATATGTATGACAATCTCTATGGACTCTTCGCACTTTTACATTATTTTCGCCGATTATTTATAACTGTTTTTTTTTCAAAAAAGAAACATCATTTAGTTTAACTATCATAATAAAGTATCCTTTCTCCACTTTTCCTTACAAAAACAACGTCTGGCCGCATCATGTTTAAGCTGTATCACGGTGGTTAATCACGTGATACAACAATTTCAGAAAATCTTCAATAATTTTGTTAATATGGGACCGATTTGAAATCGGTTTGAAACGAAGAAGGTGAAAAGACGTCACATATTAGATGGGCATGATATATTTTCGAGAAGTCTGCTAATAAAAAAGTTATTGAAGATCAACCAAAATTTGGTTGATCTTCAAATACTGTTTTATCAGTTGGTTTGTCAAAATCCACGTTCAGATTATTCCTGGCATTCGTCCACCTTCTCTGTTTCAAACCGAATTCGAATTGATCAAGTATTAAGAAAAATAGGTCTATTGATGACTTTTAAACACTCTAAGTCTTGTGATTATACGAGGTGTCTATATCTGAATTCTCCCACATTTGATTGAGGTTTGCTGAACTTACATGTCGTCATTCAAGACAGTACGTTAAAACACACATCTACATTTTTTCAAGCTACTATTACGACTTTTTAGAACGCAAACACAACGATATGCAATTCCGCCATGTATTTTTGTGACGACCAACTAATCGTTGCTTTTCAACAAAAACCTCGTAACTGCAGCTTGTTTTAAGCTGCAGTTACGAGGTTTTCGTTGAAAAGCAGCGTAATGAAGATGGATGTTGTCGACGAACATTGATTTAATTTGGTCAAATCCGATTAAGTTTCTTGAGTCGAGTCTATTGGCGAATATTTTAAGCTCATGGTAAACCAATTTTTAAACATATTTAAAGTGACAAGAAATATATAAACTGTGGTTAAGGTATACAACCCATAATTAAAAACACCACTTTCTAGCCATACGAAATGCATCAAATCACACACACTTGTAAATAGACTTCACAGCAGTTGATTCGCCGTGCCGGATTCCAATATTATGCTTCGAGAAGAAATTTATTTACAAATATTATTTTACTCTATAATTATATGCAAGGGGTGTAATTGTGAACATTTTTGTAAGTATGCATTAATTCAAAAGTTTAAACCGTTCAAAATGCTTATGTTTGTATTTGGAATGGAAAGGAAACACAGTTTAAGAATTACTGACACTTTTCAAATTCCGCCTCTGGCTCTATAGTGCTAATGATGGGTTGTATACCTTAAAAGATGGGACTGTCTAAGTGGATAGACAAAAATGTAAGCATAAAGAGGTCTAAAAGCCTTAGTTCTTGAGCTGATGGCGTAAGCAAAATTAGTAGATTTCGAATAAACCCCATTTACGCAAGACATGCATATTAAACGGTAAAGTAGTGTTTTAAACGCAGTCATTTGGAAATCCCAGTGATAGGATTAAAAAATTAAAATAAAATACCATCAACTTGTATGAATTTTACCTTTTCCAAGCAGTTTTCATTCTCTAGCGGCACGAAGTGAAAAAAATACGGTCAACAAAAAGAGAAAAGTAGCCTAAATCAACACATATAACAAGTATTAAATATGAGCTGGGATCTGGAAAAGGTGTCCCTTATAGCATTTGAGACAGCTATGTTTCAAGGATCAGACTGTGCCTACATGCAGTCTGACCCATCTTCGCAAGCCAAGGGTTCTACCTCCACGTTGTTCCTTACGAAGGAACAAAGTGGAGGTAGAATCCTTGGCTTGCGAAGATGAGTCTGACCCGGATCCATTTTACTCTCATATGGTTGGTACAGACCACGATGAAGCTATTGGAGAACAACATGGTTCCTGATCAGACTACGTGTATGTGCATGCTGATCTGGAAACAGCTTGGGCTCAAAAGCCTTAAGGAACGTTTTTCCAGATCATGGTTTAATTACATATTTAATTCGGCTCGTCCATATAAATAGTGCCGATAAATATCAAGAATGACATTTTACTCTTTTTATCTTTTAAAAGTGGCAGTAGAATTCTGAGAGTTACAGAATATCCTAAAATTCCTTTCCACATTCAAGATAATCTCGTTAGGCCTATTTCGAGAATTGACCTGTTATTCTAGCCATGTTCTAGAACTGTTCTATGACAACACAAACCTTATGTTTCCTATTCTACTGTATAAATTTCCATATAATTTACATCAATTGATTAAACTATTCCGTGTATTACACAATTTCTTTCTAGATGTACATTGTGGTATTGTCTTTATTTTCCCTTCCTTGTCTATCTAGTCTTTTCTCTTACGAAAATCGGCATCACGACAAAAACTTTCTACTATTCGATTACGCGTTTTACTATTCGATAATTGGTTTCAGGAACTCAGCTAGCGTTCATGCGCAGACTGACTAGGGTCGATATTTTTCACACTTCCTATAAGGTCCCTTTTAGCGTGATGGGTCACATACAATTATGTACATGTAATTAATATGTACATGTGACAAGTACAACGGGTGCTTAGACTTAATTTTTCAAACTGATATTATTACAATTTACTATAATGCAATACAAAATTTTCATATCTTCCACATCAAACAATGCCATTCTTATCGATTACAAATTTTGAAAAGCACTTGATTTTTGGACCTTACCTGTCTTCGCAACACAAGGACTTCACCCCCGCTTTGTTCCTTAAGCCTCTCTTACAACCGGTCGTACGTGCTCCTGTGTGTGGTCTGCGTCTAAAACTTAGGCATAGTCATGCGATGCTAGCACGTGCAACGTACGTTTTTGGTGGACTCAACCACGATGCAGACTGCACGCAGCAAAGATTTGACCGGACAATTCTTTCAGCCGCTCTTACAACCCGTCGTGCGTCCTTATAAATCGTGCGTTTTAAAACGCACGATTTATAAGGACACACGACGGGTTGTAAGAGAGGCTTTACACACGTACATATACTTACACAAAGAGCAAAGTGAAGGTGAAATCCTGGGCTTGCAGTGAAGATACGAGTTCTGTGGTAAAATCCAAAATGTTTTAGACTTAAATTCTTAGATTAAGAATGTCAGAAAGGATGTCATGTCTCTTTATCAACTCTAAACGTCATTCCTATCCATTCTCGGATTGTCAAGAGCACTTGATTTTTGGACCTCACAATCTTCCCTAGACAAGGATTCTACCCCCAACCTTGTTCCTTACGGACGTAAAATCCTTGAGTTCTTAGATCAAGGATGCAATGTTTCTTTATCAACTCCAAACGTCATACCTATCGATTCATGGATTGCCAAGAGCACTTGCTTTCCGGAACTCCACACACGTTCCATTATTTCAAAAGTATCATGTATATGTGACAAATATAACATCTAACGTACATAGACTTAGAGATAAATTCATAGATTAAGGATATCATAAACCCTTGTAATCTATATAAACTCCAAACGCCACGTTCCTATCAATTCTCGAATTGTCAAGAGCAATTGTTTTCCGGAACTCAACTAAAGCTAATTTGTACAAGCACATGTAAATTACTACATGTACCCAACTTACACTTCGAGTTGAATTCTCAAATTAATGACAGTCTATAACATTTGTTCTAATCTTTGTCAACTCAAAACGCCATTATCATCGATTCTCGGATTGTCAAGAGCACTCGGTTTCCGGAACTCCACTCACGTTCTCCTGTTTGGATACGTGTTTAACAAACAAGGGTTTGTTTACTCTACAGAACTATCGATAGCAATCCCAATATTTATAAAGCTTAAATAAGATATGTTGAGTCATATCTTCCGGATATAGAGATTGTCAACTTTTTACTTGATTCCAAGCCAATGCTTTGTAGTTTAAGAACTATCATATATACAGAACGACCATAACATTGTAAGGCCTACACTTACAAATTCCGACATCAATCTTAGAATAATTTCGCGAGAGTTTATAAATTCGCAAAATGTGTTGAAAGACCACTATTCCTTTTTAACAACATACTAGAAGTATCACATAATTATGTTATATACATTTGAGCCAGGATCTGGAAAAACATCCCTTATAGCATTTTTCAAAATTGAGTTTCAAGATCAGCCTGTTGTCAAATGGAGTCCAATTTGCATCAATACTACTCTTTTTAAGTTACTACAAGTCACGAAGAAGCTATTGGAGAACAATATGGATCCTGATCAGACTGTGCGCATGCACAGGCTGATCTGGATCTATGTTGGGCTCAAAAGCCTTAAGGGACGTTTTTCCAGATTCTGGCTCATTTCTATTTATGCGTTAAAACAATACAATTATTATAGCAAGCAAAGCTTATTGTACGCGTGTGAAGAGCATGCGGACTCCAAGGGTCAAAACGTTCATGCTTGCAGTTGCTTTACTCTGGGGATACTTTGACTATATTTAATTCATTAAACGAATTTGTTAATGAAATCGACGCTAACGTAATCGTCCGTGTATGAAGACACTCATTACTATGGCGTACCAAATGGGCCAAAAGTCTATATAGAGCGTGCACGCATAAAATATACGCGTCGACGCATATATTTTCAACTGCTCGCGTAAATTTTATGCGTCGACGCGTAAATATGCGCGTCGACGCATAAAATGTACGCGAGCAGTTGGAAAAATATTCGTCGACTCGTAAATTTTACGCGAGCAGGAGTAAAAAAGATGTGAACCCGAGGCTGGCCAATGGGTGAGGCGGTTAGAAACCTTTCCCTTTATACCATAAAATTGATGGATGAAACGAAGGATCTGATTGGTTAATAGAGAAAATACGCGTCGACGTGTATATTTACGCGAGCAGTTGAAAATTTACGCGTCTACGCATAAATTTTCAACTACTCGCGTAAATTTTATGCGTCGACGTGTATATTTTATGCGTGCACGCTCTAAATAGACTTTTGGCCCATTTGGTACGCCATACATTACAGGTGGCTGATATCAAACTCTCAACCCAGGAGTTTTGAAGGGGAGATTGTGCGTTTATGAAGTTTTGTTTAAATATTTATTATCTATACAAACGCGCTAAATATCAACTGCCAGAATGTGCACATATTTACAGTTCCTGTGTTTTACACATAACCAGTATCATGCCAACCCTGGTTTTAATCCCTCTTATAAAGGGATGTGTAGGAAAAATACCCATAGAAAGCACTAAAAACGCGAGGTCTAAATATTTCCACAATTCCTTTTTCGTTTTGAACCCTTCAAATGGTCAAAAACGTAAAGGTATCTCATAACATGTTTGGGGTAGATTTCTATGAAATTATTCAGGGAATTTCTTTCACAAGAAATTGTTGAAGAACAAGACTATATTCTGTATGTACTTAAGGTAGAATACCCCTTATGTGACCAGTTTGAGATACATAAAACATCGGCTTTTTTCGCGCGGCGTCGTTACAGTACGTATCCGAACTTATTCAGGCGGGGTCGTAAACATTCGGCGGTGGAAAATATTCCACCGCCGAATGTTTTCGGCGTCGCCCGAATAATTCCGATGTCGCGCGAATCTGATTAGGGGTATTCTACCTTAAATTCCTGTTCATCCATTTCTTATAGTGTCAACGGAAATACGCCTTTTTCGTGTCCACATAACTTTTTCTCAGAATAGATACCGCAAACCAACATGTTTTGGTAACTAGGTTAAGATGTTCAATATCCATTTAACAAATGGTCTGATTTCGTGCCGAGATAAATTTTCAATCAACTTTTTTATTCTATCTGTGTCCTGAATCGTCGCTGTAAATAAAAAGCTACCGATTTCTGGAATTTCTCAGCTTCTTGTTGTATCCAATACCGTAAATGACTGCAACCCTTTCCCGACACTGTTACTATGTATTAGATAGAGGCGGTATGGTAGATTCCACGCGAAATAAACATTCAAATGCGCACAGCGCATTGAATGTTTATAATGATAATAATATCGCGAAGAATCTACTATACAGACTCTATCTGACTTGGTATTCGCTAGCGGTTTATTGGAGATGGGGGCGTGGCTATGTATAGACGTCACATAAACTAGCTGACAGCTTGATTATGCAAAATATAGCATCGAAAATTCAAAATATACTGCAATTTCGTTAGTCCAAAAAGTAGGTCGAACACTGATTGAGAATGTATAATGCCCTGCAAAAGTAAGTTTGCATCGTGAGCAGAAACGAGCAAAGGCTCTTAATAGAGTAGCATCCTAAAATGGACACTTGATAGGTTGTCGGAGGTAAACAAATGTAATCAAGAAATATAATGGTCAAACTGCATGGCCAGATTATTTCTGTCCAAAGAAATTTCAAATGAAGTTCGTTTAGTCCTTCTAGATCAATTCTGTATATAATTCACTGACCCGCCTTTTATAGTTATATCTACATGTACATAGATGGTAAACTGGACTTTGAAAGATAGTGAAAACCTTGGTATCTGCGCTAAAATTCCTTTCTTTTTCGACATTAGAAAATACAATGCACCATGCAATAATGTAAACTCTAACTATCCCCATGCTGTTTGATCCCTGTAAATCCTAGCATGGGTGCCTTAAAAGCCTGGTCTTACAAAACTCAGCGACCAAATCATGTCTACATTACACCTAGAAATGTGCGACACCTGTGACCCTTTTTGCAAGTTCTCAGTCAGTGAAGTGATTTTATTTGTTCTGTTGAGCTTTTTTAATATAGATTATAAGGCGGCGTTTAAACACCAATACTTTGTCAGTTCGTTGAAAACGTAGTAGACTACATTAAAATGTCTGATAGAAGGACAATGATTAAAGTATTCAGCTTTAGCAGAAACGATGCACGTTGAATTATATACATAGAACAATACGAAGTAGAAGAAGACAACGCATGACCAGTACAAAATGATCCATTCTACGTGTTTCCCGAGAAAACATACATGAAGAAATGTGAGAAAAACGCGTCATAATAACAGCTTTTTGGACAATGAAAATGTAGTGAGACATTCTATATGATAAACGACTGAAGCCTCTCATGGAGCCTAAGGTACGCGCCAAGCATCTTGTTCTTTGGTCATCAATCTTGTTGTTGTAGAACTATTGACCCCATATATAGACAATTAATCAAGATCTAGCAACACAATTCCCGGTCTCATTTATAACGATGCATACTCAATAATACTTGACAAGACTTATACTCATGAAAGTACATGTCGCTGCTTCTCGACAAAAATCTCATATCTTCGGCCTAGCATAAGCTGCAGTTACCAACTTCTTGTCGAAAAAGGTACGATATCATCCATGTATACAGCATATTAGATCTAGTGACAGAACATACTCGACAAGGAACGCGCCAAATATCTCGTTCTTTGCTCATCAATCTTGTTTGTGTAGAATTTTAGACCCTGTATATAAACAATCAATTAAAGATCATGGAACATAATTCCTGGTCTCATTTATAGTGATGCATACTCAATAATACTTGACAAGACTTATACTGAAAATGTATAACACATATCGCTGCTTTTCAATAGAAACCTCGTATCGGCAGCTTAAAACAAGCTCCAGTTACGAAAGTTCTGTTAAAAAGCGACGCTGTATAACACACGTCATTCGTGTTTAGTGCACCTTTCTTCATACTTTGTGACAGAAGAAACTCGACAAGGAACACGCAAAATATCTGGTTTTTTGCTCGCCAATCTTGCTATCGTAGAATTATTGGCCCTGTATATATAAACAATTAATCAAGATCGCCGAACTCATTCCCTGTCTCATTTATAGTGATGCATACTCAATTATACTTGTCAAGACCTATACTTGTAGAAGTATTACACATATCATTCATGCACCTTTCTTCAAACCCGTGAGAGAACAAACACGACACGGAATGCGTCAAATATCTGGTTCGTTGTCCATCAATCTTGCTCGTCGAGAACTATTGACCCTGAATAAAAACAATTAATCAAGATTGCCGAACACCATTTCCGGTTTCATTTATAGTGTAGTATAGTCCTGGATAAATGACCCGGCAGAGGTCATTTATCGCGACCTATACTATGCTACTGGACGATTCACAAGACTTTAGACACATACGCTCTTATATAAGTCCTTACAAACCTTTCCTAAAACGTCAAAACATTTGAATATTCCATATTTAAACTGCTGCATACGACAATCAGAATTTGATAAATATATAGCACAGAAAATATTAGGACATAAAGAGAAAACATTGGTTAGCATCATTTTAATCTTTTGCCGCAATGATTCTTCCAATATTCTGTATAGAAGGACACCAAAACCATGTTTTGTTTGAGAAATGGTTAATCATTGTGTCAGTGCAGATAAATGCTCTTTTATAAGATGGTCTACAACACACAAGAACCTCCTCTTTTTCTCACCTGTCTTGCTCCTTGCCAGTATAGAACTATTGACCCTGTTTATAATCAAATTGTATTATGGTACCCCATCCTGCATAGGATACCAAACTCGTCGTGCACCTGAGGCGTCATCCGTGGAAACGTAGATTGGCGAGGTTATCCGGATTTTTAAAATCCGGAAATCCTTGTCAATTTCCGTTGTCACGGAAAATGCCGAAGACAGATGCGGTATTGAACGACGTGTTTGATATCTAATGATGGATGTAATGCTTTAATCAAGATCACAGAACACAATTCCCGTCCTCATTTATAGTGCAACATACTCAATAATGCTTGGCAGAACATATAAATATAGACAGTTATTTATCACACTCGTATTTGATTCGATGCCATTACATACATACTCTTTGGGGTCAATCTATGAAATGAACGAAATGTCTTGCTTTACAAGAAAATATCGTCGCTTTTTTGTTAACGAAAGTCTTGTAACTGCAGTTTATTTTAGGCTGCAGTTACGAGGCTTTCGTATAAAGGAAGCTATATGGACTTCTTTCTTTCTGTGAATGAACTCATTTAACCAATGAGCACTGATAGACACGGATCAATATTTTTATGAATGAAATTGTTTTTGGTAAATACAGTAACGTAATAATCATCTATAAAACCCGAGGCTTAAAGGTTCGTCACTTTTTGCACAACCCTATAAGCCACTCCTAGTCAAGTCACGGATTGAAATTCGCTTCAAAATTGATGACATAAAATGACAATAGGAAGGCGCTCTTGTGAACAATAAACCTAAAGTACACTTTTATTTCTATGCAGGCATTCGTTATGTGGGAAAAATAACATGCCCGTAGGAACAGGGGGAAGCTTTGGGGGGGGGGGGGAAATGGGGGGGGGGCTAAGTCCCCACCTCCCAAAGTTGGCCAAAAATGCAGATTTTTCCTTCTTTTACACTGTAAGTTTAGGGAAGATCCAATGTAGCTCCCTCCATATTCAGACACTGAGACTTTAGCCCACCCAAAATAGAATTGCTTCCTGCGGGCCGGAATAGCATACTAGAGGAAAAAAGAAACGCAACAACTATTTCTGTTATTTCTCTTAAATTCTTTTATGCCATTGAGTCAAAGTTTTAAGTGATAGGCCTAATTACAGGAAACTGTATCTTGATATTTATCTTTAAATTTACGTTAGAACCTGTCTTACCTGTGAGATAACATCAGAATAGACGGTTACACGTTTCTCACGCGCAAGCCTTTAAAACACCAAAATTTACATGAAACTCTTTTGATTTGTGTAGATGAACGTCGACTCGACATAAGGCGATGCCTTTTGTTTGGATTTAATCACTCCTATCATTTTGCGACTTATTCAAAGACATCGTCCGGTAGAAATTGTGATGTTTACGAATGGAACATCTCAACCCGCATTTGCTGCTGACTTTGGTGTACATCGGGTGACAAAATAATGCTTGAGATCACGTCTTAGATCGAACGGAACAAATGACCAAAGGGGAGAATCACGTGATTGACAATGGTATTGAACACGAAAAAATGGCTACGAAATGCCCGCTTCGGCGTGAAAGTTCAAACTTTAGAAAGGTATGTATTAAATCTACTTAGCTTCTCAGACAAACCACCTATCCTAAAGTACCCGCTATTGTCTAAGGTTTTCATAGACACCCAACTTTCCCCTATCCGTTCGCTGTATTTAGAGAACACTTAAAGAATATTTCCGAAATTGTGAAAATTTTGGATGTATGTTAAGCACGTCGCATCATATTTGCAGCTTTATTTCTTACCCAAAGAACTCTCTGTCCACACGGCATATTTCCAGACCAGTTTTTATCGATGACATTTCATTCTAGTCCATTTACAAGGTCCGTTTTGTATTCGTTAAGCGTATTTACGAAAAAGATGTTAAACACACGTGCAGTGCTGTAGTGTTTGGCACGCCGAATTCTTGAGAGTGTAATGTTAAACACGCACACACTTGCTCGTGTACTAGGGACGCCAAGCATATTGGACGAATTGTTTGTTTATTCATAACCCAATCTGATAGAAATCTGGTGTTAACTTACAGAAAGTTCAAACAAATGACCGACATCGTAAGGGGTAAGCTTTCATGAACTTGGAAAAAACGAAATCGGCTATAACATTTTTGCTCTTACTAATTAAATCTCCTGTTATATATAATTCTTCATGACAAATACGTGCAAACAAAATGATTTTGAACTATAATGTGATGTCCTCGTTTCCTAGTTTACAGTGTGTTACATAGTATCTTATATTGTATGTGTAAAAAATCTGAAAATTATAGATAATGGTTGACAAAGTGGGTGGGGTAAAATGAAATGTGAAGCAAATTTTTACTTTTAAGTTAAATCACATTTTCTGTATCGATAATATCAAAATGAAATTGTGCATGTCATTTCAATAGACCAAGGACATGATATTTTAAGTAATTTATCATATATCAGTTTTTGAATTTCTGTATTCGTTCTTCTGCCAATCTCAGATTTTGCTTATTTTTTAAGTACTCAATTTACGAAACCATCTCTACAGCCTTTATTTTTGTATAAATCGTAATGATTTCTTGTGAAAAACTCCAAAAAAGCGCTTCTCAGATTTTTACACAAACAAGTAAAAGATAGTATGTAACGGTTGTAACCCTATCAATCCACAGATTTTAACGAAAATCTAATTATTGATCCATTGCTGCAACCCATCCTTTTCAGAGAGTCATTCAAGTTCTTTTACTAGTAGATCTATTGAAATTCTTCTCGTGACAATGGAGATTGGACATGTAAATTAGAGTTTTACCACAATCACACACACACTCTCTTCTACCTTCGTGGAAATTAAGGGTCTTTCCCGATGTGTCTGTAATTTGTCGTAAAAGAACACATTTGACATGTCACGTTTGACTCCCTTCTGTGATCCCTCTGATGTAATCGCAGGGCACAGGCCAGGAGTAACGAATTTTCACAAATTTATACTGCATTTGTGTTTCCTTTCAGCATCAAGTTTCCTGCACCTGAAATTAGAATGTTGACTATAGAATAGAAATGTAAATTAAAATGATTGGGATTATTCGAATTGATTTCATCTGGTTCTGAATTGTATATTAACTGGGTTCTTGCCAGGACCTTTTTAAACTTTTCTTCAATAGTGAAGCACTATCTAATGGTAATTTACTAGGTGAAGCTCGATACAATGGATTGACAATTCTTTTGATTCCAGACTTTTGACTTGTGTAATGAAAGCCGAGACTCCTTTCGAGTCAATTGAAAAAAAGAAGCAAATTGTAAAGGTACATATGTATGTTAAAGCAGTTAAAAGGGTAACCGTTTTATCAAAATTTGACATATAGATTATAGATTATGAACAATTTACTTAAAATCCGGTTTCTGGCATGAAAGTAACATATAGTATCATGTAAAACCTTGTTTATGATGTAATTATCTGAAAAAAAAAACATCTGTCACGGACAAATAAAGGGTCATCTTCTACAATATTTTCTTTTGGCCAATTAAATAAACACTTTCAATACTCTGAAAGCGATTTTATCCGTAAACTAGGAAACGAAGACATCACATTTCAGTTCAGAATCATTGTGATTACACGTATTTATCATGGAAAATTATATATAACAGGAGATTTGATTAGTAAGAGCAATTATAGCCAATTTCGGTTTTTCTAGATTGATAACAGATTACCCCTTACGATGTCTGTCACGTGTTACTGTAAATTAACACTGGATTTCAATCGGGTTGTGTCATGAATATACAATCAATTTGTCCAATATCCTAGCCATAGTACACGAGCAACTGTGTGCGTGTTTAACATTACACTCACAAGAATTCGGCGTGCCAAACACTACAGCACTGTACGTGTGTTTAACATCTTTTTCGTAAATACGCTTAAAAAAGACAACACGGACCTTCTAAATGGACTAGAATGAAATGTCATCGATAGAAAGTGGTCTGGAAATATGCCGTGTGAACAGAGAGTTCTTTGGGTAAGAAGTAAAGCTGGAAATATGATGCGACGTGCCTAACACACAACCAATATATTCGCAATTTCGAAAATATTCTTTAAGCGTTCTCTAAATACAGCGAACGGATAGGGGAAAGTTGGGTATCTATGAAAACCTTTGACAAAAGCGGGTACTTTAGGATAGGTGGTTTGTATGAGAAGCTAAGTAGATTTAATACATACCTTTCTAAAGTTTGGGTTTTCACGCCGAAGCGGTCATTTCGTCGCCATTTTTTCGTGTTCAATACCATTGTCAATCACGTGATTCTCCCCATTGAATGACGGTCGCCCAAAAAGCGGTTGATGCCAAATCGTTCTCATTTAAACACATATTTATAGAACGTACAATCTGTGATCTTGATGAAATGTCGACAATAGAAAGTCAAATGATTGACGTTTTACTATGCATTGAAAAAATACTCGAATCAGGGTGATTTCGAGAAAAACAAAAACAAAACATGATCAATTTTATTTTTGTTGCGTTTCTTTTTTCATTTAGTATATATCAAATTGTAGAGGATGTTAATACTTTTTCACAATGTTTAATGAACCAATTTTTGTGAAACCTCGACATTAGATCATGTGAATAATTAATCACATTAAGACAGCAAAAATCTTGCTTAATCAGAAGACTTGTCCAACTTTTGTATGTATGTAGATATTGTATCAATTCGAATTGGTGTGTTATAGCACATGCAATTCAGAAGAAAATGACTCATGGTCGATAGTTTTCGCAAAGTTGAATAAGCCACTTTTTGTCAAGCCTTGGAACATAATAAAATAAATACAATAAAAGGTATAAAGACGACAAAAAGTATGAAGCGGTGTTTATGCAAAAATATTGAAGTGTGTGATGGCATTTACAACATGCATGGCGATGTTTCCAACATTCATGATAGCATTTGCAATTTATCTGGTGGCTGTTGTATCATGCATAGTGCTAACTTCAACATTTCTACCATTACATCTTACATTTGCCATGAGGCATGTTTCACTATACACTTGTTCAATGTAAAGTACCACCACGCATGAAGCATCAGTCATAATGTCAAATTGAATATTTGCACAAATACCGCAGTTCACATTATGCTATCTTCATTTTGACGCACGAATGCGCAGTTGTTCTGCATTCGGCCTTTTCCGTAGAACAATTCGGTAAGATTCGATAAAAAATACGTACATACAACGACTTTTCTTATTTGTCTCCCTTTATCTTATTTGCAAACGCGGCGTACAAAACGATATTAATGATATCATTCCAAGTGTATTTAAGAAAGGAAACGATAATAATCATTATAGTCGCTTTCGTCAAAGTAGATCTAAAACATAAAAATTATTCTTTCTGAAATCAAATAATGCCGTACATAAAACTTTATAGAACTTTTATTTAAAATCGTTCAACACTTCAATGTTGGGAATTTGGGCTTAAAATAAAGCTCATAGGCTGTACTGTCCTATGTGTGTTGTTTTGAACACGTTTAAAATCCTCCTAATACCATTTTCAGGTATATTGACAGCGAGATATGACCCGGCAGAGCAGACCAAGCGGAAAGGTCAACAGACTTATCTGATAGGTATGCCGGAACCCCTCGTGATTTGCCGAACACTTCGCATGCTTCGCTATTTACAGCTAACAATCATATTATTCAACGACTTAACAGTATTTGCACGTGCATACATTTGTCGCGTCATCTTAAAATGGTACATTGTGTAATTGGTTAACTGAATATGCAAAAATGCCGATCCTGGGCCCCGTATTACTAAACATCTTACGATCAAGTTTTCGTGTAAACTGTGTAACAAGACATCCGATTGCACGAGAAATCCGACTGAGCCAATCAGGGCTGTTGTTACAAGTAATTATGCAAAAATCAAATGTACGATCGTTAGTAATACGGGCCCCTGGTCAGCCTGTGCCATCTGTAGGGTATGACCAAGAAGTGAACGGCATCTAAATATTTTTATTTTTTGGAGATAACGCCTATTTTAATGATTAGCTTTACTGAAAATTTCGATCCAAACAGACCACGGTAGCTTAACACTTTTATTTGACTAGATAAGATAAAATCTTATTTTTACATGGCGGCACAATGTTGTATAACGGATACAGTGCACGCTTTTACGTAAATTAACTATGGACCATTCCCATCTAAACTGGACAATAAACTTTTCCACTTTTGTGAACAGTTAAGGTCACTCTGCCGGGTCAAAATACAAGGGTAGACCGCTATTTTTAAGGGTCTACCCCTAATTTAATTATCGGTCTAGCGCTATATTGACTTTAGACCCTATTCGCGCGCCATACTGCATTGGCGTACAGGTAAATACGTGCTTAGCGTCACTAAACAGTTACCACTCCAAACACCAGGGGATCTTTCAAATGGTATTGTCCTATGCAAAATAATAATGTACGATATAGTCCAGCAACATTAACCCGGGGCAGCTGCATAATTATGTAATGACCCCACTTCGGCAATGTTTTTAAGACGCCCAAACTAACGGACTTTGCACACAAATATCAAGTTGTCCCGGGTTAATATTGCTGGACAATATCTATACTAGGTCGAAATGTGAACACACACGTTTTACTATTGTTTTGATAAAAGTGTTTTCATAATCGACAAGACATCACGTGTGAATTGGGTATATCGGACGAGAATTGACCTGGCAGAACATTCCATTCGATAAACATGGGCTGCGCTGCCAGATCATTTATCGTGAAGTATAATTCGTACGCTGTTGACATGTATGCAAAATTTATCACAAACTGTTTATGGTTTATGCTTTTTAGTATTCATAGACACTGAAATATGTGGTTCCGTTTTACTAACGGTTTTATTTCAAGCAGTGACTGATTTCTGTTTAATGCTAGGTTCCCACAGCCGATCTTATCAACTGGATCAACACGACCGCCTTATTTCCCCGATCTAGCCAGACCAAATGTACACGACTTCTTCTCGATCTCTAGTCCATCAAACTAGACCTACACACGACCACTCCCGATTCTTTCCCGATTACAGCCCGACCATCTTTCTGTATTCAACCCGATCACCAAGACCTGTATTCGAGCCCTACACAATCAAGACCCGACCATATCGATTTATACGTGTACGACCAGATCGATTTGATTTTATTCTAGTCGTAGATGGTCGGGAAATATCGTGTACTGAATGAAAATATTTTTTACATTATATGTGACTATCACATATTCATAAAAACTTCATCGAAACCGTAGTTACGAGATTTTATAACACCGACAGTTTGTCAATACAAACGGTAAACTCGGTCTGTTTTTTAGAACAAGTTCATTGTCATAAGAAAAAAAAACATCTATAAACTCACATTTAAACGCAAAATATCTATACCTTGTTGTAGCGAAAAGTGTTTTAGTTCACTATCAGTGTGCACGGTACCACAGTATTGACATGCAAATTTTGTAGCTATTATCTACACGACCCTACCGTTATCAGCACATAGTTTATAAATATTTTTGATATGACATTTCTTTTGTTCCCTGAAAGAGTCGAATCTGGTTTATACTTTGAAGGAAGCAGCAATAAAAATGATAAATATAACAATTATTATTATTATCATTACTTATTTCTTTAAAATATCTCTGACATAATATTGTTGACATCAATTCCAAAACAATGTTTTCGTCTGCAAATCAAAAAGGGGGGCAACTAAGTTATTGCGTATATTGACTACAACTGCGCCACCTATCGTAGAAATAAAGATAGAACTAAGCAACACGCATCGTGTATATTGAAGCAGAAACTAAGCATGATACAACAGCCATCATGAATGATGAACTTATGGACTTTAATCAACAGTCATGTTGCAAATGCTAACAAGCATGTTGGTAATGCCATCACGCACTTTAATATTTTTTTGCGTCAATACCGCTCCATAAAAAAGTATGTGCGTAGGGGAAAATAAGCGCTTAATTCCAAGAATTTGATGTCTATGCAGATTTTTGCTTGGCAGTTATCAAGTTGATGCAAAACTGGTATACTCGTACTACACATGTAGCGTTTGCAACCCAAAAGAATATAAGGACGCTTTTCAACGAAAACCTCGTAACTGCAACTTGATTTAAGCTGCAGTTACGAGGTTTTTGTTGAAACAAGCCAAGCCTCGACACATGTTCCTTGGCTCAATTAATGTCATAAAGATGACAAAAATCTGGAGCACTTGGGGATACTAAAAACTTTGTAGTCCGGAAAAACCAGCTCGAATTTCTCGGGTTTGGATGTCATAAGTTCATTGCTATACCGTTATTTTTCTGTGGCTTGTCATACATATAACGCGTAACCAATGTCCATATAAAAAGAGTTTGAATAAGCCATGATTACTACGACACACAAATATATCAAACCGAGGTCACTATTCGCCTGAACTATTTACGTATATATAATAATCGAGGTCAAAAGACTTTTATTCTAAGTTGATAATTGACCGTTGACGAGCAGCGCACCTGCTTACGCAAAGAAAATGCGTAAATCTTCAGGATTGTTATTTTACCGATAGATTGTCGCCAATAGCATTGCAAAATCGAAAAACCAATTGAGAGCAATGAACTTACCCTTTCTTTCAAACAAAACCTTTTTTTACGTAAAAACGTTGAGACAACAGAAGAAAGTGCTGAATCAGATTTTTTTCTATAGTTTTCTGTTAATTATTAGGCCTCAATACATATTATATGCTTTGCACAAACCCTATACTCATCAAAACTGTTTTGTCGTTTGCAGCAGCATTCAAACTGGAACAGTTTAGTTTTTCGGCCGTTTCGGAAATTATTTCAATTTTGGATAATAAATTCCGCATGGAACTGCATTTACAAATTCATTTCTATTTCACTCTATTTCAAATTTTCGATCATGACCTTTTTCTAAAAAAACACTACTTTGACTGCATTATGACATAAGTCAGACATTCATGATCAAGCAATCAATTGGGAAATGTTAAAAGTTATCTTTGAAAAGTTCAACATTGTTTACACAAAAGAAAGGGGGATACTCTATCGAAACATTTCAAAATTGTATTAAACACAGAACAACAAAGACAAAAAAAAAAAACAAAAAAAAAACAAATAAAAAAAAACAAAACAAAAAAAAAAAAAAAAACAATCGGAATGCAATTGTGTAGTGAAAGTTCGATTAGCAAAAACTTACCTGTAATTAGATCCACATTTCTTAGAGAGAAATATCCAGTCTTAGTAAATAAAAGCACACAATATGATGAAAAAAGTGCATGTAAGTAAAAAAGCACACTAAACAAAAGCACAATTATATTAACATCGTGCGCACAATTCGTGTAATTATCGGAAAATTCTCACAAAATTGCTAAAAGACAATTTCCACAATGCCGTTAAAAAGTCTACCAATAAAATGTCCGCACTGATTTGTGCGTGAATCACACGGAACAGCGTCTCTTACGGCGGGAAAAGGGAAGTATCTGGCCAACTAGCGCATGCGCTCGTCGCCTACTGCGAACCGTTTAATGACATTATTGATTATGGAATATGGCGTCATTTAGCAACAAAAGCGTTGTAACTGCAGCTTGTTCAAGCTGCAGTCACAACGCTTTTGGATGATAAATGATTCTATGACATAGGTTTGAACAAGATATTTTAAATGCGCTCATCTAATGTTTCCTGTCGTTATGCTTTAGAAGCTTTATTTGATCTTTTCCGTCGCATTCAAAACGAATTATTCATTTCATTTAACCCCTTTTATTGCAGCTATAGTTTCAATATTGGAAAAGGCTTCTGCAAATAAAATTCAGTGCAATTATTTTTTGCATGTGTCATGAATTAGAAACCAATACGAGCATGTCAGTGTAAAAACATCCACGTTAAGTTGCGTTCTTATTTAGAATAATTTCATTCTTTCAAGTGTATTTCTGCTTGAAATATTTAAGAAAGCTACATAACGAATTACCAAACTCGAGAAATACTTTCTTCAGGCGTAAGTATACGTCTTTCTTGCTTGTAAAAGATTTTACCCTCTGCATGCCAAAGTCAAATAAAAAATGGCCGATTTTGCAGTGCCGAGCGATCATTTTGTTGTTTTCATTTCTAAATGAAAAATGGCACATTTTTATGCCCCCGTATGGAGCGATGGGGAGCATATTGCTTCACTCGTGTCCGTCCTTCTGTCCGTCTGTCTGTCTGTCTGTGTGTCCGTCTGTCTGTCCGAAAACTTAACGTTTGCCTTATCTCCAAAAGTATTTGACATACAAAGCTCAAAGTTGGTATGTAACTTTCTTTCAATGATATCTATCTGTTCCATGCTATATGGCTTTCCCCAAGGTCATCCTTTAACCCTTATCCACCATTTACACGAAAACCTTTACAATTAAGAAAGTGGCCTATTCGGGGGCATTCGTGTTTCACAAACACATCTTGTTATTACAATTCAATTTTGTAGACACATTCATGCATTGATTAAATAAAAAGCCTTCTGATGATAACTTGTAAATGATAAAGGTGCACGCGTGACTCTGAAGTCATAAATATCTGGAAATATGACATCTTAATGATAGATTTGCGCCATTGCGGTGAAGTTAAACCGATTTTCAATTAGTCCGCTCTTCCATGCGAAGACTAGTTACTTATGCGAGTGAAAGAACAGAATTAAGGTAGTCTACCTCTGATGCAATTCGCGCGACGTCGGAATTATTCGGACGACGTCGAAAACACTCGGCGGTGGAACTTTCCACCGCCGAATGTTTACGACTGCGTTCGAATAGGTTCGGATACCTAACGACGTCGCTGAAAAAAAATCCGATGTTTCATGAATCTCAAAATGGTCGCTTTACGGGCATTCTACCTTAAAGTGACATTTCACATTTATTTCATTTTTTAAAAGTATGTCTTGGTGCAAAGTTTGTTTATTCTCATGCGTAGAAATGCTATCAGTTTTTTTGAAATTGTTATTTATAAGCAGAAAATACGCCTTTAAAGTTGAGACAGAAATGACAAATTCTATATAAATCTGAACTGTTGTCCACAACAATTGTTTAATTTTAGCACAAAAATATATATTTCTCGTATACGGTTCAATATTTTCAGAATTTCCATAAGAAAACATGCTCTTTCAGATAGAATAAAAGTAAAATTTATGTAAAAATAATCGTGCAATGTCACTTTAAAACCTCCGTCTTCGTGTATTTAAATGCCATGCCTATTAGACCCTGAGCTAGAAACATGTTTGCTCCCCCCCCAGAGGGAATTTTGTAGACATGTTTTTTCTTAAAGGACATTATCTTACAAACATTTTGAGCGTTGTTTGCACTCTGGCCGTTGGGGCTTTTGGCTGTAACCCTTATCTAAAACCCTTAACCCTATCATTTTTTTCATAAAAAATTACATCACTTATTTGGTCATATTTTCATCAAATATTGACCTACAGATGTCAAAGTGGTATCAAATGAAAGCTTATGACTTGCTCTTTATTTTGTAGTTATCTTATGCAAATTAGCTCATTTGCATATGCATGAATATTAATGATTTCCCTTAAAATTTGCATTTTTGGGCGAAAATTTGATAAATAACTCTAAAAAAAGGCATTTCTGTCCAAAGGGAATTTTGTAAACATGGTTTATCTTAAAGTAGATTTCATTAGAAACATTTTGAGCCTTGTTTGCACTCTGGCAGTTGGGGCTTTTCGCCGTAACCCTTATCCAAACCCTTAACCCTACCAAATTGTTCATTTAAATTTTGAAAATGAATTTGGTCATATCTTGATTGAATATTGACACACAAGTGTCAGAATGGTATCAAATGAAAGCTTATGACTTGCTCTTTCATTTTCAGTTATGTTATGCAAATTAGCTCATTTGCATATTCACGAATATTAATAATTTTTCCTAAAATTGCGATTTTCGACAAAAATGTGGTAAATACTTTCCAAAATGAGGCGTTTTTGTGCAGGAGAATTATGTAAACATAGCTAATCTTAAAGAAAATTATACAAGAGACATTTTGAGCGATGTTTGCAATTTGACTGTTGGGGCTTTTGGCCAAAACCCCTATCTAAACCCTTAACCCTATAAATTGTTCAATCATTTATAAACGTTTTTGGTCATATCTTGGTTGAATATTGACTTATAGATGTTATAATGGTATCAAATGAAAGGTATTAACTCGCTCAATAATTTGCTATAACTTTTATGCAAATTAGCTCATTTGCATATTCATGAATATTAATGATTTTACTTAAAATTGTGACCTTTTTGCTAATATTTGGTAAATAGTTTCAAAAACATTGTGTTTCTGTTCTGGGGGAATCATGTAAACATGGTTTATCTTAAAGAACATTTTATTAGAGACATTTTGAGAGATATTTGCACTTAGGCGCTTGGGGCTTTTGGTCATAATCCTTATCCAAACCCTTAACCCTATAAAATTGTTCACTCAAATTTTCAAAACATGCTTGGTCATATCTTGATTGAATATTGACCTACTGATGTAAGAATGGTATCAAATGAAAGCTAATGACTTATTCTTTAATATGCAGATATTTTATGCAAATTAGCTCATTTGCATAAGCATTCATATTAATGATTTGTCTAAAATTTTGATTGTTTTGCAAGGGTTTTTTATTTTTAATACGTACTAAAAGGTCCGATTGTTTCTTTCTCGTGAGTTTTCAACCATTTAATATCCATGTTCACTCTATTAACAACATCTAAGCCTTGTTTGAAATCTATTTGATGTTTTGTTTGGAAGTAACAGTAATTTTAAAGAGTGCAGCCCATTATATTTTGTTCCTATAATTCTTATTTTCAATGTATGTATTTAGTTTCCATTTGATCTTTTTAATCTTTATTGATGTAAGTGCAAATAAGTTAAATTGATTTCTTTTATTGTATTGGTGTTTTTGCTTATATCTAGTTTAGTTGACAGAATGTTATCCTTTGTAAAACTGCTACATGAATCCAAACTTGACGCAAAATAGGACTTTAAACATAAAAAATTTATCATATGCCATAGAATGATACAAAATGGGGGACTCAATTCTAATACACATATAAAATTAATCATTCCAATTATTTTTTTTAAGTTTTATGGATGAACAGAGATCCTGGAATGTAGACAAATTGCATACATATAGCAAAATAACATTGTTAAGCAATTATCAAGGCCTTACTTTTGCCATTCACATGGAGAAAACAGCATGGTTTTTCTCCATCTGGAGAGCCCTTCCTTATGTTTTCCTCATAGACAAGTCAATTTGATGGCCTTAAGTGTATTTGATATGTGGCTGACAGATCAGGGACACTGGTGTTACCATTCCTTTATGCTCTTTTAAGGCATTTTCAATTCAGATAAATTAAGCTTGGGGTGCCATATGTAAAGCCTATGTATCAGATACATAAAATCAAGATATGTACGCGATGTATGTAGCTAGAGTACAGACAATTACTGGTTGTGATCAAAAGATTATTGCATTTATTACGATGCATTTATTTATCTGTATCAGATCAGAACAGATGTGAACTGATCCATACTACCGACAGCCCATGCTGAATGTATATTCATAATCTTCCTTATCTACACATATTTCTTATATGTGCTTTCAGCGTAGTACCACCTCACAATAAATTGAAAATAGTTCCCTTGCTATACACAATCTCTTTCAATATGGCATATGTTTTCCAGGATGGTATTCGATGGCCATAGATATCTTCAGTTCAATATTTTCCTGATATTTAGATGCTACAACTATGCTACCAGATTTAGATCTGCATGTGAAATTCCATATTAAGACACTTACTTATTGCACAGTTCTAGAACAATTTGACCAAAAATGATTCACACCGCACTTGGTGGCAATCTTGGAATTACTCAAACTGTGGAAGTTGGGCAAGTTTATCATGATGGAAACCGACAGAGATCAATTACTAAACATAACAGGGTTACTATGTACATAACATAACAGGATTACTATATAACATATAGCACTGTCAAATGGAATACATTTTATGGATTTTCCACAATAAATGTGTTTTTGTCCCAAACATTTAAGAATCAATAGTATTTATGAATATGTAAATGAGCAAATCGACATGAAGTAATTGCAAATATACAAGCAATTCACTAGCTTTCATTTGATACCATTTTGACGTTTGTAGATCAATATTTAATCAAGATATGACCAAAAACGTTTTGAAAATTTGAACAAACAATTTGATAGGGTTGAGGGTTTAGATAAGGGGTTTGGGTAAAAGACCCAAATGCCACAGTGTGAACATTGCTTAAAGTGTTATTCATGTAATGTTCTTTAAGATAAATTATGTTTGCATAATGCCTTTGAACAGAAACACCTTGTTTTTGATAGTAATTAACACATTTTTTTCTGAAAAATCACAATTTTCAAGAAATTCATTAATATTATATGGCAATGCAACTGAACTAATATGCATGAAAAATAATAGCACATGGAAGAGCCAGCCATAAACTTTAATTTGATACCATTCTGATATCAGTAGGTCAATACAATATCAAGATATGACCAAAAATGTTTTGAAAATTTGAATGAACAATTTGATGAGGTTAAGGGTTTAGATAAGGGTCACCGCCAAAAGCCCCGGTCGCCAGAGTGCAAACATTTCTCGAAATGTTTCTTATAAACTGTTCTTTAAGTTAAAACATGTTTACATGATTCCCCCTGAGAAGAAACACAATGTTTTTGAAAGTGTTTACCAAATATTCGGAAAAAAGGGCACAGTTTTAAGTAATGCCATTAATATTCATAAATATGCAAATGAGCTAATTTGCATAAAATTTATAACACATTATTAAACAAGTCATAAGCTTTCATTTGATACCATTCTAACATCTGTAGGTCTATATTCATCCAAGATATGACCAAAAACATTTTGAAATGAATGAACAATTTTATAGGGTTAAGGGTTAAGATAAGGGATTTGGCCAAAAGCCCAAATGGTCAAAGTGCAAACATCGCTCAAAATGTTTCTTATACAATTTTCTTGAAGATTTACTATGTTTACATAATTCCCCTGCACAAAAATTCTCTGTTTTGGAAAGTATTTACCACATTTTTGTCGAAAATCGCAATTTTAGGAAAAATCATTAATATTCATGAATATGCAAATGAGCTAATTTGCATAACATAACTGAAAATGAAAGAGCAAGTCATAAGCTTTCATTTGATACCATTCTGACACCTGTGTGTCAATATTCAATCAAGATATGACCAAATTCATTTTCAAAATTTAAATGAACAATTTGGTAGGGTTAAGGGTTTGGATAAGGGTTACGGCGAAAAGCCCCAACCGCCAGAGTGCAAACAAGGCTCAAAATGTTTCTAATAAAATGTACTTGAAGATAAACCATGTTTACAAAATTCCCCCTGGACAGAAACGCCTTCATTCGGAAAGTATTAACCAAATTTTCATCAAAAATTAGTAATATTAAGGAAAATAATTAATATTCATGAATATGCAAATGAGCTAATTTGCATAAAATAACTACAAATTGAAGAGCAAGTCATAAGCTTTCATTTGATACCATTTTGACATATGTAGATTAAAATTCAATCAAGATATGACCAAATAATTGTCTGTCTATTTAAATGAAAAATTTGAAAGGGTTAAGGGTTTTAGATAAGGGTTACAGCCAAAAGCCCCAACGGCCAAAGTGCAAACAACGCTCATCTTGTAGCATTTGTTATAAGCTTTCAGAAAATCATACCCTTCAAAATTCCCTCTGGGGGGGGAGCAGGGGTTATTGGTGGCTCAAGGTCTATATTCATAAACAATCTTTTTGAAGGAAAAATCAGAATTTTGTCGGAATTAATGAACACTAGAAACACCAGCTTTAGAGAAAATCTTTAGTCGGTTGTAGCATATTAGAGCATATTAGAATCGACACAATACAATGTAGGCCCTATCAGTATCATTCCATCGAAGGTATTAGCTGGCATTTCGTCTTTCGATGTTCGTGAAGTTAGCACCCCAACAGAGTAGCAGATTTAGTGCGTTTCTTTCACGAAAATACGTCTTTCAGATCATTGAAAAGAGCTTTCTAACAACATTTTACCGACTAATACGCTTAAAACACGACAAAACTATCATTTCAACTTTACTCTGCTTGTCTGCTGGTCTGCCAAGTTCACTCTACTACTCTTTTACTGTGCAATTCTGCCAACTTCACGAATATCGTCTTTCGTTGTTTATGCGTCCAGAAATGTGTCCGATTTTGCATCCCCTTTATCTTAATTCATTTATCTCGTTGAAACGAATAGAATAAGGATGTTGGTTTTGAAACTTGTCAGAGGGTAATGGCAGTGATTGGAGTCTTTGAGTGACCAAGTCCGATTTACAGCTAAAAAATCTATCTTAACCCATTACCAAACAACAAAATTTTAGGGTGATCCACTTCAAAAACTGCCACAAAAGACGAAATGGAAGTTATTAAAGATATAATTTGTGTAAAATATGACATAGAAAATATTGAGACAAAAGGAGAAACTGCTGGTTATCAGCAGTTTCTTCTTTTGTTTCAATGTTTTCACAAGATTTTTCTATTAGGGACGTCAAAATCAGGTCTTGTTTGGGAAAGGGTTAAAAAACAATGCCTGTGTTTGTCTTTAAGGCAGTCTACCCCCAATGAGATTCACGCGACGTCGGAATTATTTTGGTGCGGTCGTAAACATTCGGCGGTGGAACCGTAAACATTCGGCGGTGGAACTTTCAACCACCGAATGTTTACGACCGCGCCCGAATAGCTTCGGATACGTAACGACGCCAATGGAAAAAATCCAATGTTTTGTGAATCTCAAAATGGCCGCATCACGGGTATTCTACCCTAAGTTCGAAAATGTTTTTGCCAATAAAGTTGCACGCATGACTCTCACATCATAAATATCTGGAAGTATGTCATTTTTATGATAGATTTGTGCTATTGCAGTGAAGTTAAACTGATTTTCAATTAGCCACTATTTTCGTGCGAAGATAGATATTACAAGTTAACCCTTTCCCAAACGACAATATTTTATGGTGGTCCATTTTGATAGCTTCTCCAAAGTAGATGTTGGTGAGACAAAATTCGTGGAAAATATAACTCATAAATAATTGAGGCAAAATGTGAAAACGCTGATTATCAGTATTTTCTATTTTGCCTCAATATGTTCCTAAACGTTTTCTGTTATGTACGTCAAAACCAGTTTTTGTCTGGGAAAAGGTTCAGCAAAATACGGACTTATATCCAAATAAAACCTCGCCCAGTTATTAATTTGTATTTAATTGTATGTTTTACATGGGTGATTTGATTCACGTTTTGCAACAATGGGAAAAAGAGAAAAAGGGAGAAAGAGAGGAGAGCAGGTAGACAGATACAGAAAGACAGAGATACCGAGACTGGGAGAGGAAGGGAAACAGATAATAGATTCAAAATTAAACGAGAATGATCGCAGTTGTTTAGATAGACCAAAACAACTGTAATTATTAGTCCCCCATCGGTTACCGGTCTGGGGACTATAGGTTTGCTCGATTCCGTCCGTCCGTCCTTCTGTCCGTGTCAACGTCCGGTGTTTATGTGGTTCAATCCGTCCATAATTTATATGAAATAAGAACAATTCCACTTAAACCTTGCCATCTTATGTGGCACTTTCCTTCATAAAGATCAAAGAAAAAACTCTTAATCCCAAAATGTTGGCGTGTCCGTCCGTCCGTCCGTCCGTCACACTTTTGTCCGGGCTATATCTCCTAAACTATAAGTGCTAGCAACTTCAAACTATGTACACTTATAGATCTTATTGAGGAGAAGTGCCATGTACAAGAACCGTAACTCTGCCACGCCCACTTTTTGAGTCATTGCCCTTTGTTGTTTTTACCCTTCCGGAATGTATCTCCTAAATCATAAGTGCTAGCAACTTTGTACACTTGTAGATATCTGGAAGTATGTCATTTTTATGATAGATTTGTGCTATTGCAGTGAAGTTAAACTTATTTTCAATTAGCCACTATTTTCGTGCGAAGATAGATATTACAAGTTAACCCTTTCCCAAACGACAATATTTTATGGTGGTCCAATTTGATAGCTTCTCCAAAGTAGATGTTGGTGAGACAAAATTCGTGGAAAATAGAACTCATAAATTATTGAGGCAAAATGTGAAAACGCTGATTATCAGTATTTTCTTTTTTGCCTCAATATGTTCCTAAACGTTTTCTATTAAGGACGTCAAAACCAGATTTTGTTTGGGAAAGGATTCAACAAAATACGGATTTATATCCAAATAAAACCTCGCCCAGTTATTAATGTTTATTTAATTATTGTATGTTTGACATGAGTGATTTGATCATTCGCAACAATGGGAAAAGAGAAAAAGGGAGAAAGAGAGGAGAGCAGGTAGACAGATACAGAAAGACAGAGATACTGAGACTGTGAGAGGAAGGGAAACAGATAATAGATTCAAAATTAAACGAGAACGATTGCAGTTGTTTAGATAGACCAAAACAACTGTAATTATTCTCGTTTAATTTTAAATCTGTTATAGATCTTTATAGCTAATTTCAAAGTATTCTTTATATTTTGAATAGGTTTATCGAGTTAAAAGTCAAACGTTAATCAATTAACGTTGCAAAGGTTAAGTAATAACTAATTTGCTAGAAGTTTCATTTAAATTAGTGTTTTGTCTGCCAAAAAGTAATGGGGTTTCCAGCGAACGTGTGAATCGTTTATCCGGAAATTACTCACAAATCGACTTATTCGTACTCACTAAATTGGAGTCATGAACTTGACATATTTCAAGTCATTTGAAGTTTATTTTAAGTAAAGCACAAACAGTATTCATGTATATTGTACAAATCGTAGGCCTAGGTGGGATGAAAAGCTCATAACTGCAGCTTTTACATGCTGTAGTTACGAGGTTTTGATCTCCCACTATCGACATGCCTCACCCGACCAGATGACTCTTTTTTGTGAATTTTGTAGCAAGAAAATGAAACATGAAGAGAAATCGGTCGATTTTTTCCTTTTTATTAGCTATGAATTTTGCGCTAAAAATAGAATTGGTTTACGGTTATGTTTTGATAAACCGTCGGTGCTGTTATAAAATCTCGTAACTACGGCTTGATTAAAGCCGAAGTTACGAGATTTTTATAACAACACCTACGAAATACTTTTGCTTGTCCGAAATTACGTCCGAAATTACGTTTTTGTACTTACTTGTTACTTGTGAGTCGAAACCGTGTTTAGGCTGCTGCCTCTCTGTTCTGTTTCTTTAAAGAGACGTCATATTCTGATTTCACTCTTACAAATAAAGTATGATTCAGTGCGAAAATCGATTATTCTTATTTGTTTTCATGCGATTAGTATTTAAAAAATGTTGCTGATATAAAAAGCGCTCTTAAAGTTGAGACGGAATCGACAGATAATCCCACCGAAAGACTGGTTACCGCCAATGAAACGTAAATTGCGACATACACACTGGTGGTGAACTCGGCCAAAGCGTTGGACGTTTTTTCGCGATCATAGTATTCCGTAGGTGTTGTTATTAAATATCGTAACTATGGCTTCGATAAAGCCGTAGTTACGAGATTTTATAACAGCACAGACGGTTTGTCAATACATATCGGTAAACCCGGTCTATTTTTAGAACAAATTCATTGTTATTAGAAAAACTATCCAATCAGATCTTTGAACTCACATTCAAACGCAAAATATCTGTACCTTGTTGTAGCGAAAAACGTCCCTCGCTTTGGCCGAGTTCACCAGTGATACATGTAGTGTTGGGTACCATACGTAGTTGTAATTGTAGTGTGTGCTTGTAGTTTACCGCACTTGATTTAATTTAAGGGAAACGAAATATTCCTCGTAAAGGGTGCAATATTTCGAATCAAAACGTTCATAATTGTCATAAAAATGATGCTCATTCTGATAAAAATAAATTTAAAGTAATTATCATAGAAGATTTATTGGATGTCTCTTTACGGTATCGTCCTCTTGTATTCGCGTCCTATAATTATCCCTTTCCCAAACAAGACCTGGTTTTGACGTCGCTAATCAAACAGGCTTGGGAAAACATTGAGCCAAAAGAAGAAAGTGCTGATGATCAGCACTTTCTCCTTTTGCCTCAATATTTTCTCAGCTACTTTGTACTCAATTCTTGTCTCTACCAATTTCTATTTTGTCGTCTGTAGCAGCTTTCAAATTAGATCATCCTAAAATTTTGTCGTTTGGGAATGGGTTAATAATTCCAAAAAATAGATTAGTTGCAGACATGAAAGAATGTATAAATAACATAGTGTACAAATGACGTATTTTGTATACCACCACCCCAAACCATGCATTTTGTGATGCATTGAAAGTACACACTCTACCTAGTAAAAAGGGTTGTATTCAATCTGGTTAAAACCAGAGGTGCGTTCTTTAGAGCAATCTTAAGATTTCTTTAGACGTTTTATGATAAAGCGCTCTTTTGACCACGATTTTCAAGACGATCACAGCGAGCCGCTATTGCTCTATACTTCTTTCGGAACCACTCGGTAAATTCCGTAGAATCTCTATAGGATAGAATTGGCCGAGTTGTTCCGAATGCTCCATGATTCATAAACCGCGGGGTTCTGAATGCTCAATACTTCATACAAATGACGTCATGGTGACATCATTTGCATGAAGTATGGAACATTCGGAACATCACTCTCTTGCACACGGTTCATTCATTACGTTCACCTCTGTAGTTGGCTCAGAGAGTATTGCGTCATCATCTACTAGATTACGTTACTTTATATCACATCAAAATGGCAATGACAAATAATTTTTCTTTCCCGAAGTCCAAAATACATCACACTTCATGTTGCTTAAAATTTGATGTCATTTTCCAACGATAATAATTTAAAAATTTTAAATTTATGTCATTCATTCAAGGGCGCAGTAATTTTTCAGTACATTTCATTCTGATAGGGAACGATTTTATCCAGCTAACCGTGACGTAATTTCGAGCAAACATTAGTATTTCGTAAGTGATGTTGTAAAATCTCGCAACTATGGCTTGATTCAAGCCGTAGATACGAGATTTTATAACAACAACGACGGTTTATCGAAACAAATCAGTAAACCGAGTCTAATTTTAGCACAAAATTCATTGCCATTGGTAAGGAGGCTTGAGAAAATAGTTACATCGTATATAGGTAAATTCATCGGTTATAATGCCTTTCAAATGTACCCGGAATCATCATTTCTTTGTCTACTTTATTATGTTAGACATGAAATAGTTAAACAGTAATAATACACGTTTTCCTCGGTTTGACAAGATTCTTGTCAAACATGGCGTCAGCCCGTTGCAGAGATGTATGTGAGAGTAACGAACGACAACTCTGCTCGGAGATTGTCGGAACACCTCACTTTCAATCTTGGTCTCAAAAAACGCTGTATCAAAAACATCTTACGAAATCTTGAAAAATCTCGCTCTGAAGTAAGCGCCTCTTATTTCATATAGTAACATCTGACAGTCACCAGTGTAAAGTCATTTTCAACGACCCTGGAAATTCCGATATCATCTATCTAAATCTAACTAATTAAAACTCATGTAATGTTAGGTTTTCCATGACAAGCACGCGAAAGCACTGAAATGACTGGTCATCTTAGGTAGTGTTCAGTTTTAATCGTTCTCATAATCTCATTACATTTTACAGTCGACACTCGTTGTGTCGAAGTCAGAGGGACAGCCAAAATGTAATCGACATTGCCGGGGTTCGACCCATCCGATTTTATTTAGTTTCGACTTAATTGACATTTGTCCATTTTTGTTGCTCATCAAGCTCGTTGAAAATTTAAATATAGTAGGAAAAGGAAAGGAATTTCTCAAAACGAGCAATTTCTATTCTTGTCCTACTAAATTTCAATGACTTTGTTTATTTCAAAAATACTTTGTTCCAGTTACTGGACTAGACTTTCACTTCGACTTGATCGGAAATTCGACTCATCCGATGTCGATAACGAGTGTCGACTGTATTTGATTGTCAGATTACAATGTTATTGACGATTACTAATAACGGTTTCCTGTCAGATGTTACTGCAAAGTTAACATTTAGTTTTAACCCTTTCCCAAACTGCAATTTTTTAGGGCAACCCACTTCAAAACTGCCCCAAAATGGACAAAATGGAAGTATCAAAGATAGGATTTTTGTGAAATATGACATTGAAAATATTGAGACAGAAGGAGAAACTGCTGGTTATCAGCAGTTTCTTCTTTTGTTTCAATGTTTTCCCAAGTCTGTTCGAACAGGGACGTCAAAACCAGGTCTTGTTTGGGAAAGGGTTTAATCAGATTGCGATTATTTTGAACTTATTTTGACCGCGGTCATTTGTGGCCTAAGACATCTACATTTGCACTTCGATAAAATACGATTTTCCAAAATTAAAACATTAGCTAATTATATTAACGCTATTCTTTCCTGATATAGAAACATTTTCACAACATATTATGTTCCAATTCTTTGTACATAGATAGCACCAATCATACCAATTTGATCGAGACATGTCCTGAATTTAACCTTCTCTAAAACAAGACCTGGGTTTGACGTTCCAGATAAAATAGGCTTGCATTGGGAAAATTGAGACAAAAGAAGACAACCAACATTTTCCCACGTTGCCTCAATATTTTCTGAGCTATTTTGTACACACTATCTATTTCTACCCACATATATTTTGCCATCTCCAGCCGGTTCCAAGTTAGACCATCCTTACAATTTTGAGAAAGTGTTAAAATACCTTTGCTGAAGATAAATTTAACCAACGACCAAACAACATTTAGACTGGTACAAGTCAGATGTTGCGTTAATCTCATTATTGGTGGACTACCTTAACAATTAATTTCTTCATGTCCCATACTATTCTCCCATGCCAACGCTTTGAATACACTTTGAAGGTCTTGAAAGATTGTACTCTCTTAAAAAACAGAGCACATTCTCTCTTCATTCTATTATGATAGAATGATATTTGATGGTTTAATTAATAGACCTCGGCTTTGGAGAGTAGATAGATTGGAGATAGGACATTCTTGTCATTAACATATTGTAGGACATAGGTTTGGTGAATATTTGCAAGAGAGCTTGAATTTGGTACAATACCTGCTTCTAACTCTTTCCTTAGTGTTCGTCCTAGTTTTTGGACCAATGAAATTGCAGTATATTTGAAAATTTCGGCGCTATATTTCACATAAACGCACTGCCGGTCAGTTTATGTCACGGATATATACATAGCCACGCGCCCCCGTTTCCAGTGCAGTTATGAAAAATGACGCATTTTTGGGGAAAATGATGTACTTTTTTGGGAAAATGATGTAATTCCAGTAAGATTCGCCTTAGTAGCTCCGGTCGGAGGCGTGGTTTGAAGAATGACAGTAGAAGCGTATGTTTTCATATGTTGACGAACACAAGTCAGATAGAGTCTGTATAGTAGATTCTACGCGACATAAAAGTTCAAAGGCTGTGCCCTTTGAACGTTTGTATCGCGTAGAATCTACTACACAGACTCAATCTAATACTTAACGGCCAACGGGGAAAATAAAATCTATTGAAATTGAAATAAATAACAGACAGCAAGCGCTACTTCCTAAATTACATTTTACACAGGAAAGAACGGGAGAAAACAAAGTAATTATGGTGCACAATGCATCAGCGTATCTTGCACACACAAAAAAACTTGTTCAGGAAATAGGTTTAGCCATGCCTTTTCTGCAAACAAAATACCGCGTGTAATCTAAAACTGGTTAGTTATATTTCTGTTGATATACACATCGTCTCTTTTCTTCGAAACCATCGTAACTACTGCCTGTATTAAGCTTTAGTTACGCGGTTTTCGACAAAAGTAGCGATGAACAAGTGATGTACAAGTTATGTAATCTGGGTTTCTACTTGTTTAAGAATTCCATCTGTCACATAGATCAACTATAAACACAGTCAAAACAAGACAGTGCTGATTTGTATGTTTACATCACCTGTAACATTGCATGGTAACTGTGCTAATGAATTTCGCGTATTTTGTGACATTTCCATCGGTTATAAATTCCTAGAAAATGCAGACATATTTTAACCCTTTCCTGCACAACATCCTGCAATGAAAACTTTGAGAGAAAAGGCTATGATATAATGATTGAAAACACTTTTTCCCGCCCCCCCCCCCAACTTGACGTGTTAAAATTATTATAGACCTGTTGCATGAATAGGAAGCAAAACAAGAAAGCGCGGGTTTGTCTGTTTTCATCATTTGTAATACCGGTATTATATCGTCGTTTTTCAACAAAAACGTCGTAACTGCAGCTTGTTTTAAGCTGCAGTTACGATGTTTTTGTTTAAAAGTAGCGACATGTTTACATTGCTTTAAAATTCAGCGTATTTTTTTGACATTTTCACCGGAGAAAACATTCCTAGTAAAACCAGGTCATAGCGCAGCTGGCAGCGCATCAGTCTCTCACTCATTAAGTCACGAGTTCGATCCTCGGTCACTTCAACCATCCTACCGGTATCCCACCAATGGTTTGATACTTGTTTAACTATATGTGATAGACCTAGCAGCTGCAGAAGCATTTTTTGTATTTTGTTCTTGTGTATGCGTAAATCAAATCTTTTGCGATTTAATTCCATAGCAGGTTTGTTTGTTTGTTTGTTTGTTTGTCTGTATGTCAAAGACGTGTTTGTTATACGAAACAAATACCACTTCAATGGTCTAATGGTTAGAGCGCCCGCCTTGGAAGCAGGGGTCGAAGGTCTGAATCACGATGGCAGCCGGCCTACCGGGTTACCGGTTTGTGAGCCGCCAGCTAATTATTCTAATGGTAGGCCTTATACCCATCATTGTTAGACCCCGGCATCCTTCATGAGTGGGGAATAAGGAGGTACTTTGCATTCATAAGAAAGTGTTTCATAAGCCAAAACTGACTGGCTCTTTCAATCGCAACCCTCGAGACTGAATGCAACCTTTTGCCGTTTGGAACGAGTTTGCAACATGATCTCGAGCGTAATATAGTGACCGCCATATTGAACGTGAAAGTAGACGCGCGTAAATGACGTCATCAAAACAAATCAATCCTTTTGCTAACGTTATAATTCAAGTGAAATATACTGTCAATAATCGGTAAATCAAATCAATTTTTATCTGCTAAAATTTAATCACATTTATGAGGATGCAATCGACTTTTGAACGCTGTTTGTTTCAAATATTTTTTGGCGAGATTTAAATAGTTGTTCGGTCTGCTTCCGTTGTTATGCTTGCGGAGTGATACATGTATGGACAGGATCCGCCCATGCTGGCAACTGTAATATGTTTGGGCCGATTTTGAGTAACGATAAGATCCGAGAATATTCGAATGTGGCTCTGTACACACAATAGGGGTGACACTATAACAAACAAGCCTTTATACACAATATTTTGATATTTCGTTTAACTTTAATTACATCTGTCAAATGCATCCTACATGTATATGCCCATAAACACGGTTGAGATTGTGCATCATAGGAAGGATAACGAATACGGACAAAATAATCTCGGGTCTGGCAAGATATTTTGCAATAACTTCCTTATTTGTGCGTCAATCTTCAAAAGGTTTGTTGCTTGTACCCCGCCTTACCGAGTTCTTTCATCGGATGTATGACATATTAAATAACTCATGGTACTTTTTCCGAAATATTGTCCCAACCGACCAGAAAGCGAAATGGTAACGACTACGGCCAAATTAACCGCGCTTCAGGTAAGAATTTGTGCAATAACTTTTTTTATTTCTGCGTCAATTTTCATGCGGTTTGTTGCATGCACTCTGTCTTACTGGGCCCTTTTATCAAATGTATTACTTATCTGGAAACTCCTTGTACTTTTCTCAAAACCGATCCCAACCGACTAGAAAAAGGGCCTGAATTTTTTGTCGTTTTTCTGGTCGGTTGGGATCAATTTTTGGACAAAGTACAAAGATTCTACAGACAAGTCAAATATCTGAGGAAAGAGCTCAGTAATGCGGGTACATGAAACAAACAGCTCGAAAATTAACACAGAAATAAGAAAATTATTGCACAATTTTACCTGAAGCGAGGCAAATTTGTCCGTTTTCGTTATCCATCACATCGTGCACAATCTCCACCGTGATAAAGCTAGTGAAAACAACAAACTGTTGATTTCTCTGTTTTCATCAATTCTAACATCTGTAAACTTAACTAATGACTTCAACGTTGTTTGAGCCATCATCTTCAGTGAATACATTCTTAAAAAGGTTAGACACAGCTCATCCCTTTCTAGAACAATGCATGGCTTTGTTCACTCTGCGAGCAAAAGGCGCTTGAAAGCATTTTTCCTTTTTTTGTATTTTAGTTGTCATTTTCTTAAAAATACAATCAGGTTGATGTAATCCGTTTTAAACTATGTTATTGCGACACGAATATGCACTGAACACTTTGCGTTGGTTTTACACGCAAATCGAAAAAAAAAATATAGAAAAAAGAGTTACTTCTCTGCAATGCAAATGTGCGTCTGAAACGTCATTATCTAAACGTGATAAGTAAATATCTTGGATTAACATCATTGTCTCAAATTATTCTTATGAGACTACATTGTTATTTATACTGCAAACACGCTATAATGAGGAAGACGTAGACAATAACAATGATGCCATAATGGTATTTTGTTAGATCTATATTTCTTTGAAAGCTGTCGCAACAACAATTAAACTTTCTTGTAAGTGCCTTGAGGTCGCAAATACTTTTTGAGGTCGATGGCTATGTAAGTTATACGTGTAAACGATCTTAACCCATTACCAAACGACAATATTTTTGACTGGTCCAATTTCGAACATGTTGCAGAATGAATGAAATTTTACATTTTCTGGTATTTTTTGTGTAGAAAACATAGTGGGAAATGAAGAAATTGCTTGTAACAAGCAATTTCTTCATTTCCCACATTTTTTTCCAAAGCCATTATCTCATAAGGAGTCAAAGTTGTTAATGTGTGGTGATGGGTTAAAGCAACGTTACATTTTGGTTAGCATACGCAACAGTTTCTTAATCTGGTACTCGCGCTTACACCGAAAAGTATTAGAATTCATTTTAAAAGGTCATTACTTCTGCATTAGACAAATTATGAATAATGCGGAAACAATCTGTACCCTTTCCTGAACTGCAAAACTTTATACTGTGAAAAAGTAGTATAAAATCAAAAACCTGCTAGTGACAATAAAATTGGTGTTGAAATAAAACGGATCATTGCACATTATAGCAAAGAAACGGAGATAAAAGGAGAAAAATAATGATTATCTAACAACGTTTTCCTTTGGCATTTTAATTCGGGACGTCAAAACCATGTCTTGCTTGGGAAAGAATTAACAAAACGGTAAAAACCTATAAGAAATAGTACGAGAAGACTTTCGCCCCATAATCTAATTAAGGATTGGTATGTGTGTTTCATTGTAAAACACAGAATCAGTCTGTCTCAAGGGACTTCCGGTTACGTTCGAATTTCCCATAAGCGCATCAAACAAGTTCCTTCATCTATATGAATGATAAATATTTCTGCGGTGCAATTGACTTCTTAAGGTATATGACCCATCATTAAAAACTCTACTTTCTAGCTATAGGAAATGCATCAAATTTCACACACTCGTCAATACACTTCACATAAGTTGATTCACCGTGTCGGATTTCAAGATCATGCTTCAAGAAGAAAATGATTCACAAATATTATTTTACTCTTTATTCATAATTATGCAAGGGAGGTAATTTCGAACATTTTGTCAAATATTTCCATAAGTATGCATTAAATCAAAATTATAAACCGTTCAAAATGCTTATCTTTGTATTTGGAGTGGAAATGTAACACGGTTTAGGAAGTACTGGCACTTTTCAAATTTCGCCTCTGGCTCTTTGCTGCTAATGATGGGTTGTATGTATATACGTTAAACAGCGATGTACCTCATATTGTAACGATTCGTGTAGTTTTTCGTAAATACAAATCGTTCAAAGAGTAGTTAGAAATTCGTTAATGTGATAGTACCTAAAACTGAAGATCTACGAAATTTCATTTGTTGTTACATGTAGTTGTATTTAACCCTTTTCCAAACAAGACCTGTTTTTGACGTTCCTAATAGAAAAGGCTTGTGAAATTATTGAGACAAAAGGAGAAACTGCTGATCATCATCAGTTTCTCCTTTTGTCTAAATATCTTCTATGCCATATTGTACACAAATTCTATCTTTAATAACTTTGATTTTGTCATTTGTTGCAGTTTTTGAAGTGGATCACCCTAAAATTCTGCCGTTTGGGAAAGGATTAAGTAGTTCTAGTATATGTAAAACAACGGGGAAACAAGTAAACCTTAAGGAAAGGCATCCGTCATTGTATTCTTTGTAAATATATTATGTGTGATATATCGTATTTTTCATTCATGTGCTTCGTGTAATTAAGCCATGTTTGTGTTAATAACATGAAACATTCGCTTGTCTCCGAGGAGATCTGTTATCTTTCAATGACCTCCGTGAGATCTGAAATTCCACCATGGACATTCATTTTAACCTTTTCCCAAACAACCAAACTGTGAGTCGATACCGTTGGAAAGCTGCTGTACAAGACCAAATTGGTATTAAGGTATCCAACCCCTCATTAGCACCAAAGAGCCAGAAGCGAAATTTCAAAAGTGACAGTAATTCCTAAACTGTGTTACATTTCCATTTCAAATACAAATATAAGCATTTTGTACCGATCAGAATTTTGAATTAACGCACACTTAAAGTGACATTTCAGAATTATTTTTACATAAATTTTACTTTTATTCTATCTGAAAGAGCATCGTTTCTTATGGAAATTCTGAAAATTTCAAGTCAAAATATTGAATCGTTTACGAGAAATATATATTTTTGTGCTAAAATTAAACAAATTGTTGTGGACAACAGTTCAGATTTATATAGAATTTGTCATTTCTGTCCCAACTTTAAAGGCAGAGTTTTCGCTTATCAATAACAACTTCAAAAAACTGATAACATTTCTACGCATTAGAATGAACAATCTTTGCATCAAGACATACTTTTAAAAATGAAATAAAAGTGAAATGTCACTTTAAGGAAATATTTGACAAAAATGTTTAAATTTACCTCCCTTGTATATGTTTGTAGAATAAAATAATATGTGTACATTATTTTCTTCTTAAAGCATAATTCTGAAATCCAGCACGGTGAATCAACTTATGTGAAGTGTATTCACAAGTGCGTGTAATTTGATGCATTTCGTATTTCTAGAAAGTGGTGCTTTTTACATGGTCTGTAAAAAGAAAGAATTTGTGTATAATTTAGCACAAAAACACTGAGACAAAAGGAGAAGATACTGATTATCAGCATTTTCTTCTTTTGTCTCAATATTTTTCCAAGTCTTTTATAATTAGGGACGTCAAAACGGCGTCTTGTTTAGGAAGGGGTTAACATAATAAAGTTCGCTTTTTTTTTCGCTCCCACACGAAAATGTCAACTGAAAACATTGCAGAAAAAGAATAAATTGCTTATGACAAGAATTTTCTTCATTTGTCAGAATATTTCCTTCACAAAAGATTCGCATAATCATCTTCAATCTCTTTGAATTTGAACAAGTCCTAAATCTTTTTGTTCGTTAAAGTGGTCATAATTCTCCTTCAGTAGATGTGAGCTTAGTAAAAACCCTAATGGCATATCAAACCAACATAGATTATGTTGCACATCTGTACTACCAGAGTGCAATAAATCTTGGTTTTGATACGCTATTAAACTTAAAGTGGCATTTCACAATTATTTTTGCATAAATTTTACTTTTTATTCTATCTGAAAGGGTATCTTTTCTTATGAAAATTCCGAAAACTTCAAGCCAAACCATTTACGAGAAATATATATTTTTGTGCTGAAATTAAACAAATTGTTGTGAACAACAGTTCAGATTTATATAGAATTTGTCATTTTTGTCTCAACTTTGAAGGCGTATTTTTCGCTTATAAATAACAACTTCAAAAAAACTGATAGCATTTCTATGCATTAGAATAAACAATCTTTGCATCAAGACATACTTTCAAAAAATGAAATAAATGTGAAATGTCTCTTTAAGGTTTAGACACCTAGTATGACTGAAAATGATCAGCATTTCTTTTATTTCTTTTACAAAGATAATGTTTTCAATAACATTTGTTTTTGTTACGCTCTTACAAAAGTTTTAAATTTCAATCGGTCTTAGTTTGTGTCCTTTTCGATAGGTGTTCATCGATTCAATCCAGTATTCATTGTGGTAATTATTTAAGGTAGTCAATCCCTAATGCGATTCGCATGACGTCGGATTTATTCGGGCGCGATGGAAAACATTCCGCGGTGGAACTCTCCACCATCGAACGTTTACGACTGCGCCCGAATAGGTTCGGAAACGTAACGACATCGCTCTAAAAGAACCAATGTTTTATGAATCTCAAAATGGCGAAATTACGGGTATTCTACCTTAAGCCAAAATATTTAGTTTTGTAAGTAGACGTAAGCTTAAAAATTAGAACAAAGAAACTGGGCACGTATGACAAATCGATTTTTTATATTATATACAATATTTTCACAATATGTATTACAATATAACGAAATATAATAAATTCATACCGGTTTTTTTTGTTGGAGTCTAAAACTTGGTACATGAAATTCCTAGAAAATTATACCCTGTATTTGTAATTTATTTCTGTTGTCATTGATAGAATGCCTTGTCTAGTACCAATTATTACTTGTAATAGAACAATAAATATCGCACGTCACAACAATTATTGGAATAGTATCAACCCAGTATTTCATCATCCTCTAGGCTAGTGTCTTGTAGGCTGAGGTCCCTTGATTTTTGGTACACTTTTACCCTTTACCAAACGACAAACTTTTAGAGTATTCCAAATTGAATGATCATGCAGAAGACAATTTTAAGTGAATGATTTTTTTGGTTTTTAGGTCTTTTTAGATGGAAAACATTGTGGGAAATGAAGAAATTGCTTGTCACAAGCAATTTCTTCATTTTCCACAATGTTATCCATGGCTATTATTTATGGGGAGTCAAAACGAGTCAATATGTGGTAATGTGTTAATGCTTAAAAACTAGAATGAAGAATATGAGTACGTATACAGAACTGATTTTATATAACATGTATTCACAATATGAATTACAATATAACGAAATATAATAAATTCATACCATTTTTTGTTGGAGTCGAAAACTCGATACATATAATTACCAGAAAATTATCCCTAGATTTGTAATTTATATCTGTTGTCATTGATAGAATGCCTTGTCTAGTACCAGTTATTACTTGTAATAGAACAATAAATATCGCACGTCACAACAATTAGTGGAATAGTATCAACCCAGTATTTCATCATCCTCTAGGCTAGTGTCTTGTAGGCTGAGGTCCCTTGATTTTTGGTACACTTTTACCCTTTACCAAACGGCAAAATGTTAGGGCATTCCAAATTGAAAGATCACGCAGACAACAATTTCATGTGAATGGAATTTTCGGTTTTAGGTCTTTTTGGATGGAAAACGATGTGGGAAGTGAAGAAATTTCTTATCACAAGCAATTTCTTCATTTTCCACAATGTTTTCTATTGTAATTATTTCGTGGGGAGTCAAAAAGAGTCAATATGAGGTAATGGGCTAATGCTTAGAAAATTAGAATGAAGAAACTGGGCTCGTATGCAGAATTGTTTTTATATACAATTCATTCACAATATGTATTACGATATAACGAAATATAACACATTAATACCGTTTTTTGTTGGAGTAGAAAACTTGGTACATGTAATTCCTACAAAAGTATACCCTGAATTTGTAATTCATTTCTGTTGTCATTGATAGAATACCTTGTCTAGTACCAATTATTACTTGTAATAGAACAATAAATATCGCACTTCACAACTATTATCGGAATAGTATCAACCCAGTATTTTATTATTCTCCAGGCTAGTGTCTTGTAAGCTGGTGTCCCTCGATTCTTGGTGCACTTTAACGTTTACCAAACGACAAATTTTTAGGGCATTCCAAATTGAAAGATCATACAGACGACAATTTCAAGTGTATGGATTTTTAGTTTTTAGGTCTTTTTGGATGGAAAACATTGTGGTAAATGAAGAAATTGCTTGTCACAAGCAATTTCTTCATTTTCCACAATATTTTCCATGGCCATTTTTGTGGGGAGTCAAAACGAGTCAATATGTGATAATGAGTTAATGCTTAAAAATTGGAATGAAGAAACAGGGCATGTATGACAAATTGATTTTTTATATAATTTACGATGTTATCATAATCTATTTTACAATATAACGAAATATTACCCATATCGTTATTTTGTTGGAGCCGAAAACTTGGTAACTCCTAGAAAATTATAGATCTACCCTGGATTTGTAATTTATTTCTGTTGTCATTGATAGAATGCCTTGTCTAGTACCAATTATTACTTGTAATAGAACAATAAATATCGCACGTCACAACAATTATTGGAATAGTATCAACCCAGTATTTTATTATTCTCCAGGCTAGTGTCTTGTAAGCTGGTGTCCTTTGATTCTTGGTGCACTTTAACCCATTACCAAACGACAAAATGTTAGGGCATTCCAAATTGAAAGATCATGCAGACGACAGTTTCAAGTGAATGGATTTTTTTTTTTTGATTTTAGGTCTGTTTTTTTGGATGGAAAACGTTGTGGAAAATGAAGAAATTGCTTGTCACAAGCAATTTCTTCATTTTCCACATTTTTTTCCTTTGTCATTATTTTGTTGGGAGTCAAAAAGAGTTAATATGTGGTAATGGGTCAATGTTTAACAAATAAGAAAGAAGAAACTGAGCACGAATGAAGATTTTTTTTATATAAAATGTATTCACAATATGTATTACAATAAAACGAAATATATTTCACACCGTTTTTTTTTGCTCGAGTCGAAAACTTGTTACATGTAATTCCTAGAAAATTATACCCTGTATTTGTAATTTATTTCTGTTGTCATTGATAGAATACCTTGTCTAGTACCAATTATTACTTGTAATAGAACAATAAATATCGCACGTCACAACAATTATTGGAATAGTATCTACCCAGTATTTTATTATTCTCCAGACCAGTGTCTTGTAAGCTGGAGTCCCTTGATTCTTGGTGCACTTTTACCCATTACCAAACGACAACATTTTAGGGCATTTCAAATTGAAAGATCATACAGACGACAATTTTAAGTGAATAGAATTTTTGGTTTTTAGGTATTTTTAGATGGAAAACATTGTGGGAAATGAAGAAATTGCTTGTCACAAGCAATTTCTTCTTTTTACACAATGTTTTCCATTGTCATTATTTTGTGGGGAGTCAAAAAGAGTCAATATGAGGAAACGTGTTAATGCTTAATAAATTAGAATGAAGAAACTGAGCACATATGCAGAATCAATTGTGCATGTACGAAAATGTATTCACAATATGAATTACAATAAAACGAAATATAATTCATACCGTTTTTTTTTCTTCTTTTCTTTTGAGTCGAAAACTTGGTACATGTAATTCCCAGAAAATTAAACCCTGGCTTTGTAATTTATTTCTGTTGTCATTGATAGAATGCCTCGTCTAGTACCAATTATTACTTGTAATAGAACAATAAATATCGCACGTCACAACAATTATTGGAATAGTATCAACCCAGTTTTTATTACTCTCCAGACCAGTGTCTTGTAAGCTGTGGTCCCTTGATTCTTGGTGCACTTTAAACCATTACCAAACGACAAAATTTTAGAGCATTCCAAATTGAAAGATCATGCAGACTACAATTTCAAATGTATGGATTATTTGGATTTTAGGTCTGTCTTTTTGGATGGAAAACGTTGTGTGAAATGAAGAAATTGCTTGTCACAAGCAATTTCTTCATTTTCCACGATGTTTTCCATGGCCATTATTTTGTGGGGAGTCAAAAAGAGTCAATATGTGGTAATGGGTTAATGCTTAAAGAATTATACTGAAGCACCTGACCACGCATGAAGATTTTTTTTTTATATAAAATGTATTCACAATATGCATTACAATCTTACGAAACATAATAAATTCATACCATTTTTTGTTGGAGTCGAAAACTTGGTAATTCCTAGAAAATTATAGATCTGCCCTGAATCTGTAATTTATTTCTGTTGTCATTGATAGAATGCCTTGTCTAGTACCAATTATTACTTGTAATAGAACAATAAATATCGCACGTCACAACAATTATTGGAATAGTATCAACCCAGTATTTTATTATTCTCCAGGCTAGTGTCTTGTAAGCTGGGGTCCCTTGATTCTTGGTGCACTTTAACCCATTACCAAACGACAAAATTTTAGAGCATTCCAAATTGAAAGATCATGCATACGACAATTTTAAAAGAATTGAATTGATGTTTTTATGTCTTTTTTATGAAAACCATTGTGGGAAAAGAAGAAATTGCTTGTTACAAGCAATTTCTTCATTTTCCACAATGTTTTCCATGGCCATTATTTTGTAGGGAGTCACAAAGAGTCAATATTGGTAATGGGTTAATGCTTAAAAAATTGGAATGAAGAAACTGAGCACGTATGACAAATTGATTTTTTATATCATTTACAATATTTTCATAATATGTATTACAATATAACGAAATATAATAAATTCATACCGTTTTTTTGTTGGAGTCCAAAACTTGGTATATGTAATTCCTAGAAAATTATACCCTGAATTTATAATTGATTTCTGTTGTCATTGATAGAATGCCTTGTCTATTACCAATTATTACTTGTAATAGAACAATAAATATCGCACGTCACAACAATTATTGGAATAGTATCAACCCCGTATTTTATTGTTTTCCAGACTGGTGTCTTGTAGGCTATGGTCCCTTGGTTCTTGGTGCACTTTAATTCGCGGAGACCATTGTTTTGTTAACACAACAGATAGTTCTTACTTTATAATATCGTTCATACGTTTCAAAATCTGCAAACTTTTAGACTAGATAACGAATGAAGCTTGGTGGGGACATGATGTTTACATACAGTATAGCACAAAAAGTGTTGAGGCAAAAGGGGAAATCATCGATCCATTTCGATGTAAGTAAGTACGCAGAGATAGTACTAAACTTATAAGTACTAAACGTAACGGAAGCATAGTTCTTTTTATGTACCAATATCTATCAATCGTGTAAAGTAGAATCCAACGACAATGAAAACATTATAAGATATATGTGTTATCTGGTGAACTAAACGTTTACCGAATGCTAAATTAGTACTAATTGGTCATATTTGTGTTGCTGTTAACCTGGATATATTTAGCAAAATTGTTAACATTATCATTTCGTGAAGAATTGGTTACAATGGATAAAAAGCAAAACTAACAACGATCTGATAACTGTAGCAAATTATATGTTTTTCCATAATTGTGTGTTTTTTCTATTCGAAAAGGGCTTGTGTACGATTGGATAACGTGATTATTGTTGATCATTTCCTCGATTTCTTTATCTCTATAGGAAAGTGCTTGAAAGTCCCCAGTCTTCTAGAATTTAGTATCTGCCTTGCCACGCATATCACCGTTGATATCTCAGGGTTTGTCGGTTGAATCTTCAAAAGCACCCTCGTGCTGTCTTTCCGGCGCATGACATTGACGTTGTATCTTTCATCTTGTGACGTCATTATGTTGTCACCGTCTTCATCATTTATTCTAAGTTCGATATCTGGGACCGGGTTACCGAATGCTTTACAGGATAAGTAAGTTTCTCTCTTTGTATTCTTCACGATTCCTGTTTTCGTTTTGTCAAATTCAATATCAACGTACTTCTTTATCGAGAATTTTCGGTCCACAAACTGGTTTCCTAGAGAAACACGACACACATAGTTGCCGTCTGGCTTTGTTTCATCGTTAGGGCGGAAGTTTATCGACAGTTGGTGAAATATACCGTCTGTTGTGTCTGTGTCTGGGGTGAGTTTCCTCAGCTTTCCATCAGACCTTACTTTAAATACCTCAACCATTGGTGTGGGAACAGAAGCACCCGCACATCTGAAACTGTGATATTGTCCATGATAGTAATGCACGTCTTCTCTCCTCTGTACTGCGATCACGCCTGCAGGCATAATGTTGTCTGCTCCCTCTTTTAGCAAACGAATTCTCACACCGCGTCGAACGGATTCTAAATATTTCGTACCGTCTTGTTCTATGCGTAACGATAAGATTCCTCCAAATTCAGCTAGTTTTGCGCCTATGTTAATTACAATTTCGTTATCACTTCCATTATTTATTTCTACGTTAAGAGCCTCGTGGGCAAAACTCCAAGCTAAATGTATCTCATGTGGTGTCGAGGTGGTGTTTATATATGTTAAGATTGCGTATGCCTTAGTCCTACCATAGTCACGACTCATTTCGTCAATAACATTGTTTGACACTCTGATGGTGGTTGATACTCCTCTTGCTGCCATATTTTCTTTATCTATAACTTTTATTGGAGAGTACTTGAGAACTGAATATGTAAACTTTTCAATACTTTCCAAACCTTGTTCTTTCAAAGCGCTTATGTTAACTGTCGACGTTATTTCCTCTGTCGTAGTGTATATATTCACTACACACGATTCCAGAATATCTATATCAGTTAAATCAATTGTTGCAGTAAGGACAGTATCGTTGATTCCATCCACAATTTCTTCCTGTATATTTCCTTGTATACGTAGAGTTGACGAGTTTTCATATCCGACAAACCATATCAGTTCAGGAGTCGTGCTAGAACGAAATATAACTTTCATTTGAAGTTTACCGTCAACTAAACCGCTAGACTCGACACTAAGCATTTGCATTGCAGGGTTAAAGTCCTGAAGAACTTCTTCGTCACCATCGCTAGGGTTGCGTAGATCGACATCAATGACTTCTTGACCCGAGTTTCCATCGTTTTTAGAGTTGTCAAATTTGGCAAGTTGAGAACATAACATCTGAAGACCATCAAAAACTGCATCTATCTTCTCGACTTTGGTTACCGGGCCTAAAAAAGAGATAACTAGAGGTACAGATAAGACCGGGTTATAACTTTCCAAATTGCAATTTTCCATTGTTCCTTAAAGAATGCGTGGGTATTCACTGGAATAGTCTTTTTTTTTTTTCAAAAAAAAAAAAATCAAAATTTAATTAGATCTAATACACACAACATTATGAGTTTCATTTGAGATGGCATATTTGGAATGTTTTACCCCATTTATTTGTAGTTTTGAGTAATTAAGATAAAATCATTAATACAAACTACTACTGTTGAAAAAAGAAGATTAATGCTTTAGATATATAGCCCATAAATGAATTGTTTGTGAAGTTTTAGCTAGACAGAAGCATCTAGCTTATCAGGTTGATCGATTCAAACGATATTTGTTAAAAAATGTCGCCAGTACTAATGCTTAACCCAGTAACTCCAGCTTTAGTAAAGGTGGAGTTACGAGGTTTTGCAATAACAGTAACGAAGTATTCTGTTACCTTTTTGTTTGTTCGGCAAACTAGCCTGGTCCTGGTCAACAGTTTCATTTTTCGGTTCGTCATATACTGTACAATTCCACGTGGACTCGTTTAATGTACAGCTAGATTTGGATACTACTGGAACAAACTGCGAAGTAAATGTGCCCAAATTAGTATAAAAGCATTGTAATTGTATTTATAAATAATAAGTATAATATTAACGATTTAATATCAAACAAGAGCTGTCACTGTAAGATGACAATGCCCCCGACACCGCTTTGATTTTAAATTATGGCCAATCTATGTTCAAGGTCAAGGTCATCCAGGGGTCAAGGTCACCAAAGTATGTGCCTACAGAAAGGTAATGTACCAAGGAATGTTGTGGTAAAGTATGAAGCGAATATGTTAAGTAATAAGGAAGTTATGGCCAATGTTAAAGTTTTTGGACGGAATGACGGACGGACAGACAGACAGACGGACGGACAGACGGACAGACAGACGGACGGACGGACAAGTCAAATTTATGATGCCTCCCTATCGGGGGCATAATAAAATATTCCAACCTGAATTCTATAGAAATTTAAAATAATTAAGTAATGTTTTTCTTACCAAGCCCAATAGGACACACAATAAAACTGTAAAAGTGGTAGCCATTGTTCCCTAAACACCCTAAACACACTTGCAGCATGAGTGTCGTTCCCATCTGATGGTCGTCAAAATAAATTGTTCCAACGATTTAAAAACCCTTTCCAAACCGACAAAACTTTAGACTGGACTAGCACAAATTAAACATTTGCAGACGAGAAATTGTGGTTCAAGTGAGGTCGCTGCAAATTGATAAAGTTCTGCAGAATCAATTCAAGGAAAAGCAAAATGCTGGACCAGGTAATTATTTTGATTTTTTGCAATGTTTTACTAAATAGTAAAGTCTAAATCAAGTTTTGTAGGGGAAACGTTAAAAGACTCATTTAAAATGACATAAATCACAATTTTCAAGTCATTATTTTGCGTTGTATCATGAGAATACGTTTATGTGACCTTTCCTACATTTATCGTCGCTTTTCTTCTAAAACCCGTAACTACATGCAGTTTGTTTAAAGCTGCAGTTACGAGGTTTTAGTAGGAATGCAACGATATATCTTTCGTGGCGTACAAAACAAAAGGCTAGATTCAACGATTTACACTTTAACCCACACAATAACGCTTTTAAGCGCCCCCCCCCCCCCCCTTTCAATAAAAAATACTTAGGAAAGCATTGTGTTTGTAACAAGCAATTTTTCCATTTTCCACAATGTTTCCTAACTCAAAATGGAAAGATTTAAAAGAGTTCCTCAAGTTTAAATAGTTGCTTACAACGCCCTTCAAAATGGAACAGTCTTAAGTTTAGCCGTTTTGTAATGGTTTAATCCTTGATAATGGTTTAATCCATGATTTTCGAGTTTCTGGGTTTGGGTTTGGTTGGGGTGAATGTGGCTGGAACAACACATCATACGATTTTGTGCTTGTACTAAACCACGTCGTTCAAGATTACTAAGCCTAACGCATTCTTAAACCACAATCTAAATAATTTTAGATATTATCTTTCAGTAACACCTAACGACCACCCGTTAGGGGTCTTCTTCTGTGCCCTTTCTTTGGACCAATCAGATTGTAGCTTTGGAAAAGTTGAAAGAAATTTGGCATGCGCACGGGCATGCGCACTACACTTCCGTTTCTAAGGATAACAAGATTAGTAGCCATGGTCGCCTCCAGTGCAGTGATTTCACTACAAAGACAAACATCAAAGTCCATTAATTTTGAGAGCAAAGATATGGCATTTATGAAGTAGATAGTTTTCGGTATATAAAGATATACCAGTATTGGCAATTTAACTATTCATGATCAGATGCCTGATTAGAGCGTCCGACCTGTCATTCAGACGACCAGGGTACGATTCCCACATTGGGTACATTTTTTCCTACTATTTTTTTTTTACATTTTTCAAACAAAACGATTCTAGAAATCGCGCACGCAATAAAAGCATATTAATTGATAATTGTATTTTTATTACGTTTTGCAGTTACTACAGTTGGCGCCACATCGTATTGCACATGTTTATATTTTGTTCAAATGTAATAGGGAACGATTTTATCAAGTAAACAGTAACGTAATTTCGGGCCAACAAGTAGTATTTCGTGGGTGTTTCATAAAACCTCGTAACTACGGCTTGATTCAAGCCATTCAAGCCGTAGTTACAATATTTTATAACAACACTGACGGGTTATCAAAACATAACCGTAACCCATTCTATTTTTAGCACAAACTTCATTGCAATTGAACACTGAACAAATATAAACACGTGCCATACGATGTGGCGCCAACTGTACTGTTGGCGCAAGATCGTATTGCACATGTTATATTCTGATTTTTTTCGGGAGAAAGGGCGGAGCCTAGTAAACGGTTATTACATTGAAGATTGAGGAGAAACAGTGTTTTCAATTAGCGGTAAATCGTCGGTGTTATTGCAAATTATTGTAACTGCAGCTTGAATCAAGCTGTATTTACGAGGTTTTTTAATAACACGTTTTACAATCGCACAGTCTTTCAATTTCGAAATGTTTTCATGCTCGTGCCGCACGTTTTTCCCTTATGTTAACCAAGGTATCGAGAAGTAAACTCGTCGAATAACCTTTTCGCTTAGCCACACCCTTTCAGGTGAATAAAAAGGCAATATAACGTTTTGTTCAAATGTAAACAAAACTTTGTTCGATAAAACGCTGACAACTCTGAACAGTGAACAGACCGCTCTATCACTGTACCTAAATATTCAACATGTCTACGTCACTACTTATTGAAAAAAATATTCATCTTTTATATAACACTGTTTTGTTTACATTTGTTTAAAATGTAAACATGTAGCATACGATCTCGCGCCAACAATAGAATAATTTGTTGTGAAAATGTTAATTAAAAAAAGGGGGGGACATTAAGATGTTACCGGAGTTGGATTCGAACACCTAACCTCTGACATTCAAGTCGGCAGCTCTACCATTGAGCTATTCAGCCAAATGGTTATGGTAATGTCAATATATAGTTTATATAGCCTATGTTCAAAATTAAACACCGTTTTATTTCAGGTTAGCGCGATGATTGTATAAAACTGTCACTGCTAGTGTAAAAAATATACCGAAAACTATCTATACCATGTAAAAAAAGTTTAGAAACACTGACTTTGTTAGTTGAAAACATGTATTTTCTGTGATATTTATTTCACAACCGTTAAACATATTTTAGCATATGCATTTACGCACAACATTCAAAGGTCACTTTGTGGTTACGTTAAATATTGTGTGAGAAACATTGTCTTGACGTAGGTAAGGGGTCAAAACAAAAAGTCACAACAGAATTCGGTATTTTTTATGAGGTCATTCCCAAACAAGAACAGCATTGAAACGATTTCTAATCCACTTAAATTGTTTGTACACAGTATCAACATTCACTTCTTTATCAAGATATCATTCGCGTCATTACGATCACGTACACGTCTTTCTTAAATGCACCATATGTGCTCTATGGGTGACAAATCAGAAGGAAAGGGATCATAATGGGAGTACATCAACTTGTTTACGCTTAAAGCATTTAGGACTCTATGCCAGACAAGTCTGGTGCGGTCATTGTGTAGCGTCAAGGAAATTACAACGTATCTATAGTAACCGTTCATCTGTGGAGACGAATAGGGGTGGTAAGTGTGGATACTATATATTGAAATTCCCCTGGAAGCCACTCGCAAGTTTTGTGCTGAAATGGAACATGTTTGTAGTGACGGTACGAAATTATGACGGTCATCGTCTCGTGGCGTTTTTCTTTGACGTCCTTGACCGGGACTATCTCAAATCACGGAAATTGACTCACATGGCATCCTCAAAGGGTTACTTATGCTTGGAGACACGCAAAATTCAAAAAAACATCTTTATTGCCGGTTCCGCCACGTAGGAACATAGTAGCGATATAACGTCCTTCTAACGTAAGCCCATAGCGTAGTCCCACGGCGTTGCAGAAAACTCTTTTTAGTGGCCTTTTTCATACTGGGCAAAGAGAATTATGTTCACACCTAAATGTTTTCTAGAATTATGCTCTATACACATGAATACCTTCGCAGACATGAAAACCGGAAATGCGCACCTGGAGTACAAGACGCGCACGATGGCGGTATGGAATTCATTTATTTGTGTTCTTTAGCTATAATCTATTGTGTAAACGTTTGATTTTATCTTAAAACAAAAATAGTTTGGTTACTTAAGATATTTACATTTTGTTGCTAAACTTTTTTTACTATGTATACTTCATTAATGCCACATATTTGCTCTCTAAATTGATGGACTTTGCTCTTCAAGCGCATGTCTATCAACCGCAGCCATTTTGGTGTTGTTGTCAAGGAAAACAGACCTGCGTTTACAACGAGCGTTTTGATTGGTTGGTGTAAAAATAGAAAAAAATGGACTTTCCCAGGTCACAGAAGATGTAATGGGTGATTTTCAGATTGAAGTAACATTATGAAATAAGATGAAATAAGATGCATCTGAATTCATTCAGAGTGTCTCAACATGTTAAACCATTACATGTAACTAACAAATGCTGAAAAATCTCTGTTTTTCCTTTAATGTTTTGTGCTTTACTTCAAAAGAAGAAAATGTTGATAATCAGCTTTCTAACGGTTGCTTCAGGTCACGAAGAAGCTATCGGTATTTGAGAACAACATGGATCTTGATTAGAACGTGACCGTGTTATGCGTGTTCAAACAGGCCGATATGAATACATCTTGGTTTCGACTTTATTTAGGCCCCGTTTTCGTACGATTTTACCCAAAATTGTCGATCGTGCAGGGGTGAAGAGTAATAGAAATAAATGTAATCTAAATAGAAAAAACATCCGCATTGTGACATAAGTGACTCAAAAGACGACAAGAAGTTCTCCGGTTATTATTAACCCTTTCCCAAACGACAAAATTTTAAGGCGATCCACTTCAAAAACTGCTACAATGATAAAATGGATGTTATTAAAGATAGGATTTGTGTAAAATATGCTACAGAAAATATTGAGACAAAAGATGAAACTGCTGGTTATCAGCAGTTTCTTCTTTTGTTTCAATGTTTTCCCAAGCCTTTTCTATTATCATTTGTTTGTGTTGTCGTGTATATATTTCCCCATATATTCAATTAAACATTAGCATCATACAATGTATATGAGCCAATATTTTATTTCGTGGAAATCGCTGTCCTGGCTCATTTTCTCAGAAATGGCTTTTCATAAACATGTCATTTTAGGTACACCGTGTAACGACCATCACTACCAACAATACAGACAGTTTATTTGGCCTGGCAGATGGAATGTTTCTGAAAATATTGCACTTTTGTACCGGAAAATGACCATTTTCTCTTGTCCCTGGAAAAAATTATCAATTTCCAACATGATTTTCGATATGAAATAATCGGTAAAGAATAAAGATTGCATTTTTCTTCATTTCATTAATGTTTTATATCTCACATTATTGATAGTGTCAGTCCTTTTTGAGAAAATAGAAATTCGACGAAGATTTTTGGCCATATATGTCTGTCCCTGGATTTTTGATACGAAATGTCCTCGCAATAACTTACATGTGCGTAATCAAAGTATTTTTGGTTTGATTTCCTTTAAATACAACCCAAACGGAGGTGGAAACACTCATCAAAGCCACGATGTTTAAATGAAAACAAATTAATACTTGGTTTCGAAGTTGCGAGGCAAATTAGGTAGGCCGTTGGCTGCGTAGACTTATTTTTTTTCGTTTTCTATGCAACGCGATCAACCACACTATATTGCTCAGATCTTAGAATCGTTTAGCTTTACTTATTCAGATATAGAATCATGTCGTTTACAGCATGCAACGTATTTTCTCCCTAGTTATTCTTGTGTGTAATTTGGAGCGAATGGTCGCGGAATTCCTCACAATAACGGTCCTCGCAATAACGACAGTTTTGTTACTGGGAGTACGAAAATCGTTTCCGCAAAGACATAATAAGTTTTCTTATGTAATATGGACTTTTTGCCGAAGAGAAAAGGGTCTTGGTGCATAATTGTCACAAACTATAATAGGAAAGCGAAGTATTTCAGCTGAAAAACTATAATTACTGTTACCAAACATGTATACCGATCAGTTGTTACGGAGCGGACTTGGAATCGTTATTGCAAGGACTCCATACTCATTTATGGATTCTTGGTACCACAAATGAATGAATTTTATCACTAGTCTAATGGAGATATTTTGCCAATCACCTTGGAATGGTGTATGAAGGATATAATTCTAGATTAATTGACAAAATTAATTCTAAATGATCGTTCTGAAATGACCTTTCCTCAATATCGGAGAGACATTATTAGACTATTTCTTTTTAAGGCATGAATCTGTATATCTTTGTTCCATGGGTTTTGAAGAAATTACTAAGTCATTTTTTTAAAAGTGGTCATGGCAAAGTAGTTCCTGGTGCTATAGGGGTGCCGTGGAAAGACATGTAGATTTTTTTTTTAAAATTCAAGGCAATTTACATGCATTGATTCGAATCGTGCATGTAATCTTGCGATCACAACATTTCATCCCGAAAAAAAAGATGGATTTTTTTGTCAAATATTATCTTATCTTGGTAAACAAGAAGTTAAGAAGAAAACATTTTCAAATTACTTTATTTCTTTTTGTTTTGTTTTGTTTTTTGGACAATCAGTTTTAGGACACTCAACGTCTTACAACCGTGTATCTAAATTATTATGTGAGCTATCTTCCAAAAAAGAAATAACAACAACAACAACAACAACAAATCATCTGCGTATATTGCTAAAAGGATCGAACCCAATCAGTATGCCAAGAGTGTACAGTCAGACTATGGTCGAGATTTTTCGCTCCTAAACGATTTACTATATCTTGAATATTTTTACTTGAATTTTTATTACTAGCATTTTTACCCGTCTCGAAATTTGATCTTTGACCTCGATGACCTTGACCTATCCGGGGCTGACCTTTGACCTCAATGACCTTGACCTATCCGGGGCTGCACTCCACCTAATCCCGTCCCGTAACCCGTAAGCAATCCCGTCCCGTAACCCGTAAAAACGATAAATTTGACCTTTGACCTCGATGACCTTGACCTTTCAAAAAATGAACCCCTCAAGCTAAATCCGGGGCCGCCCTCCACCTTCCCTCCAAGTTTGGTGAAGATCGGCCCAAGGACCTGGGAGGAGTAGGGGAACAAACAGACAAACAGACAAACGTTGCTCAAATTATAGTATGATGTTATTATTTTCCCAATGTGATATTTTATGGTTTGACGAGAAGGTTTAAGACATTCCATATTTTTTTCTCTGTTTTTCGTCATATTTGTAATTGCTTAACTTTCTTCGGGTCTTCTCATTTTTTTTTTACAAAGAAGAAGGTTTTACGAACACTAAAGTAAGAGAAGTAAAAATAATGCTGACTTCCAGCTCTGACTCCGTTTCCCTTGATATCCCTTGATATCCAATCATCTATATTGTACACACAAGTTTTCATAAACTTCATTTTTGTAGGCTTCAACAGCTTTCAAGTTGTATAATTTTTATGCTAGGTATCCACTGCCGATCAAATAAACTGGACCATGCCGAATCAAGCGATCGAGTACAGATCGAACTCGATCGCCATTTGTAATCGGGAATGGTCGTGGCAATCGAGCTTTATCCGCACCACTTTGTCATCTTTCTCTATTTGTTTATATATAAAAGAAATATTTGTGTAAGATTAGGTAGAAAGTTGATTGAAAAGCGATCGTGTATTGATCGGAAAGGCGATCGACCAGATCAGGAATCAATGAAAACTGGAGATCGTGTGTGATCGGATTAACATATTTATATCGATCACATGGCCTTTTACTCATGTGGCTCCCAACCACATCTCGATCAACTCGATCTGTGCTTTATCTATTCATTCGATCAAATAGAAGGTAGAGGTCGGGTTGATCGAGTAGAGATCGAGAAAAGTCTTTAAGTCGGGAATAATGGGCGATTTTGAGCAGTCAGTGCGATCGATTTGACGTAATCAGCAGTTGTAACATAGCATAAAATTTAACGTTTTTGAAAGGGTTTAACAAAGTGACTTTTACATTTAAATGTATACATTTTTTACAATTGCATTGATTTTAATATTTAAAGACCATATATAGGTCAATACAATGTAAGAAATGGAAAAATATTTAAATATAAGTCCTCACAGTAATGGTAAATGTCATTCCAATAACAATGACTTTTCTTTATTACAAACTACAGCATGGTTCAATAAAACTTATGTGTTTTGATGGTAAAATTGGTATGTTTTTTAACCTAATTATTTGAAGCTTGAATACAAGAGTGAAATTAATTTCCTTCTGTTTATTTCATAAAATAGCGAATATTGTCCTTGTAATAACTAATATGTCCTCGATGTAACGATGCACTTTCGGCAAATTATTTCACAAAAAAAGTGTTACGCTAATTTTATAGTGCCTGAAATACAAAGAGAATATTATTTTCTAGAGTCTAAAGTACATGCACATACATTTTGTCTTAGATAGAAGCTTTATTACATTTGACACAGACAAAATTCTCTATTTAATTAGGAAAATACAATACTATATTGAAAAAAAAGCCAAACGAATCATTTTTGGAAATCGACTTGAACATAATTCCTTCAGTCTGGATTCTAATTCTCAAAAAACATACTTTGAAATAATCTTAAAACTTGCAAATCGAATTTCTGAAAGAAAATCTGGTTGTTACAGCGAGGACATTTTATTGAGACCATAGATTTATGAAAGACGATCTCGAGTATTTCCATGTGCATCTGAATGTGTCTGTTAACGTTATTCATTACTTTAAATGTAGTACTTTCATCCTGAACCAGAAATTCACAGAATAAATTGGAAATAAAAATTGAACTTTTTTTGTCAGATTTCCACGAAAATAAATATTGGCTCATATGTTCACCGCCACAAATTAATGGAATTAGTAGGGCCAGGTTATTAATATTCTCAAAATGATTATCCCTTATAACAGAAAAAGAGACTTTATGAGTCTGCAACTTTTATTTTTCAACCTACATATAACATTATGACATTATTTTGCTTGAATCAGTTTACAGTATTTTGGTAACCAAACGCACAATTTCTTTTGTGCATTAGTATAGATATAATATATTTGGTTTCTTTACAAAATACCGTATATGTTTTTCCTGATTTGTAAAAAGTTATTTCTTTACAAAATACCGTATATGTTTTTCCTGATTTGTTTTCTGAGAAAAGTTAAAACTCAATGAGTGTTTACCAAATGGCTTAAAAATCTTAAGTAATCAGACAAGTGCAAACCTTAGAGCATTATAAATAATATACTACTCAAAACTTATACGTCCTCCGACTACATCATAAAGCATATCTCCGGACAGGCATAACATATCTTAACCAAATTCGACACAACTTCACTTCAACCATGTTGCCATCATATGTTGAATTTTCATAAACTTCACGAAAACTTGAATTGAACAAGAAGCAGCTAACGGAGACCACTGTTAATAGCAAAAGTCACAAAGTCAATCCCTTGTGTGTTGCATGTTCTCTCCCATGATAGCATGGTATCAGGAACGCGTTAACAGTTTGTAATACCTGAAATATATTGAAGGGATATCTTCTTAATATTTTAGAAGTCGATGTAAGGTTCTCTACGCTCGCTAAGCATGTGCCAGATCATCATCATACTGGACAGTAAATCGTTAGTCTGTAAAGCACTTTTTCACAATTAGTAAATTTAATGCATCATTGGCAACTTAACATGAACATGTTAATGGTGAGGCTATGGTTGATGCGACTTATTCATAGGCTTGATGAATTTAGCCATTATCGGATAGTTTGGACACTGAATGGTCTCCCTTGAAGGCTTAATGTATTCCTTTCTATGACAGCTTCTGGGCGCTTCAACTCACATAGGCGAGACAAAACAATGTTACTGTCGTAATTCCAGTTTGATTCCCTATCACTTGGTTGTCTTGGTAGGTTGGCAGCACTTCCGGTTTGTCTGTACTCGGTCACAAGTTGGCTGATAGCAGTTGTATGTGCATTCATGAGACGGGTTGCTTTTCTTTTGAAAAATGGCACGAATGTAACAAAATGTTGATGTTTGACAGTAATGAACGATATTTTGTATCAAATTTGTGTAGAACGGCTGGAAATGTGGATATACGAGAATATTACCTACAATTGAAGTGCACCACCTTGTAAAACACCAACTGTTATGGGTTGTTGTTGTAGAGATTTCCGGCGAATTTTATGTTTTTATGTTTGGCACGTCAATCCATAAAAGAATAAATTGTAAATTAAGCACGTGGTATTCGTGTATGAAACGCAGGAGGCATATTTCAATTTTCTTCAGTTGGCCGGAAGTTACCAGTTTGCAAAATAATTTTACAAAATGAAAATGATATCGGTCAAGTAATTAGGTTAGGGAATAATAAACTATATCGACTTTTGATATTCCTTTACCGGGGAAAATTTTCGCATAATAGAAAACGGAGTACTTATAAGTTTTGTTAAGTGTAATACACTCACAGAAAATGTTAAATCTCTGATAGTGATGTTTGTATAATTTTTTTGTGATTTGCTATTGCACCAAGATGAACTATTCTGGAGGGGAACATCATTTGTTTATGTGGTCATGTATATTATTACTCCTCGATATTCAATTATACGCTAGCGTCGTACAATGTATATTATCCCGACCACTGATTAATGATACTGGCATAGTCTAGTTATTATCTCTATACAAAATTGGATTGCTTCACACCAAGAAATCAGATGACCCCAACCGGATTCATTAGGATCTGGAAAAATGTCCCTTATTGCCTCGTTTCACGATCAGCCTGCACCTAAAGGCAGTCTGATCGGGATCCATGCTTCTGTCTCATAGTTGCTACAGGTCATGAAGAAGCTATTGGAGACCAATATGGTTCATGGTCAGACTGCGTGTATACGCAGGCTGATCTTGAACCATGTTGGGCTCAAAAGCCTTTAAGAACCTTTCACGAGATCCTGGGTCATTTGATTTTTGGCTCCTTGCACGCCAGAACTGGAACTGTTATGACGTTTATGGTATAATGATAGCGGATACTCGAAAAAAAATCGAGGCTTAAGGTTTACGAACTGAGAATAAAAACACCACTGTCTAATCATACGAAATGCATCAAATTACACACACTTGTAAATACACTTCACATAAGTTGATTCACTGTGCCGGATCTCAAGGTTATGCTTCAAGATGAAAATAAATTTACAAATATTATTTCACTCTATATTCATATGCAAGGGAGGTAATTTTGAACACTTTTGTCAAATATTTCCATAAGTATGCATTAATTCAAAATTCTAAACCATACAAAATGCTTGTGTTTGTATTTGGAATTGAAATGGAACACGGTTTATGAATTACCTGTACTGGCACTTTTCAAATATCTGGCTCTGCATTTCATTCTCAGTTCGTATACCTTAAAATGTAATGAATATGCAACGTTGCACTAAATTTATATAGTCAAGATCCGCCCATGCTAAGGGCCTATCGGACAGACAGAAGCGCAAGTCCAAGAACAAAACTGTTATCAAAATGTATCAAAATATCGTCACTTTTCAACGAAAACCTCGTAACTGCAACTTGTTTTAAGCTGCAGTTATGATGATTTCGTTGAAAAGCAGCCAAATGATTATTCACTTGACGTGTCTAAAATAGGCGATGTTGATTGAATAAATGTAAATTCACTCAGCATCATATTCCCGCAGCCATAGGAAAGACGATCAGTTTGTTTTAATCCAATTTCTACAATATTGGTCTCAGGTTCCCTCTATTGGTTGTTTTTTTTTTCGGACTGATATTTCATCGCTTTTCAACAAAAAACTCGTTTCTGCAGCTTGTTTTAAAGTTACGAAGTTTTTTTGTTGAAAGCAGCGATGTACTATTTACTTTATTTGGATCTGAAACAACAGAAAAGGATATGTGCTAGGGTTTGGAGAAGGACGCTTGAGGCATTTCAGACCATGCTTGGACAACATCAGTCAGATTAGTTTAATTTAATCCCATTTCTACCATTTCCTCTATTCACGGTGGGGATTGTGCATGATGGGATGGATAACGAATACGGACAAATTTGCCTCGCTTCAGGTAAGAAATTGTGCAATAATTTTCTTATTTCTTGCTCAATTTTCAAGCGGTTTGTTGCATGTACCCCGCATTACTGAGCTCTTTCCTCAGATATATGACTTGTATGTAGAATCTTTGTAATTTGTCCAAAAATTGATCCCAACCGATCAGAAAAACGACAAAAAATCCAGGTCATTTTTCTAGTCGGTTGGGATCGATTTTTGAGAAAAGTACAAGGAGTTTCCCGATAAGTAATACATCTGAGAAAAGGGCTCAGTAAGACGGAGTACATGCAACAAACTGCATGAAAATTGACGCTAAAATAAGAAAGTTATTCCACAAATGCTTACCTGAAGCGTGGTTAATTTGGCCGTAGTCGTTACCATTTCGCTTTCTGGTCGGTTGGGACAATAGTTTGGAAAAAGTACCACGAGTTATCTAATATGTCATACATCCGATGAAAGAGCTCGGTAAGGCCTACATGCAACAAACCTTTTGAAAATTGACGCACAAATAAGGAAGTTATTGCAAAAAATCTTACCAGAATCGAGATTATTTTGTCCGTATACGTTATCCGTCCCATCATGCACAATCCCCACCGTGCTATTGGTGGGACTTTTTTCAGATTGCTATTTCATTGCTTTTCAACAAAAACTCGTGGCTGCAGCTTGTTTTAAGCTGAAGTTATGAGATTTTTTGTTGAAAGCAGCGATTTATTATTTACTTTATTTTGGTCTGAAATAAAAGAAATGATATCAGCTAGGTGTGAAGAATGACGCTCGAGGCATTTTAGACCATGCTTGAACAACACAAGTCAGATTAGTTTGTTTTAATCCAATTTCGACCAGATAGGTTTCATGTTTCCTCTATTGACAGTACCTTTTTCAGCTTGGCATTTCATCGCTTTTCAACAAAAAACCTGTTTTAAGCTGCAGTTACCAGGTTTTTGTTGTAAACAGCGATTTATCATTTACTTTATTTAAGTCTGGAAAATAGACACGTGCTAGGGTTTGGAGAAGGACGCTTGGGGCATTTCAGACAATTCTTGGACAACATCAATAAGATCAGTTTGATTTAATCCAATTTCTACAATTTCCTCTATTGGCGGGACTTTTTTTTCAGATTAGCATTTCATCGCTTTTCAACAAGAAAACTCGTAACTGCAGCTTGTGTTAAGCTGCAGTTACGAGTTTTTTGTTCAAAGTGGCGATTTATTATTTACTTTATTTGGGTATGAAACAACAAAAAAAGATATGTGCTAGGGTTCGGAGAAGTACGCTTGAGGCATTTCAGACAAAGCTTGGACAACACCAGTCAGATTAGTTTGTTTTAATCCAATTTCTACAAGATTGTTGACATGTTTCCTCTATTGGAGGGATTTTTTCAGACTGGTATTTACTTCATTTAGCACTGAAAATTGTCTGTTCCTTCATTGTTTTAGTTTCAAACATATCACTAACCGGCTAATGCAACGTTGATGTGCCCCACATTCATTTTGGTTCACAGCATTTTCTTCTTTAGCCTCAAGGTTTTCCCAAGCCTTCTATATTCTTGGACATAAACAGCATCAGCGTTTACTTCAATGTAATCATTTAGTTTTCGTCTAAATAGCGAAAAGTTTGTTTATCAAGTTACAATTTTGTTGACTTTTAATCAACAATATCGGATTTCAAGTGATCATTTCGTTTCTAATTAATGATTGTATTGGTGACACGTTTTCAAACATACTACAAATTTAGCTTCAAACATTAAACAAGAGGCCCAGAGGTCCTTATCGGTCACCTGAATCAAATGAGCAGAAACAGTTAAGGAAAATGTTAAAAGTTAAGTAATATCGCAACCCCCAGCACCACCATTTCTTGACAGTCTTTTTTTTCTCTTGTACAAGTTATTTAAAGACTCCAATACCAAATGTGAATTCTATCCAACAATAGAACATTTCTTAATATGTACCCTATTTACCCCCTTTTGGGGCCCAAAGGGAGATAACTCCATTATTTGTAAAATTCTGAGGCGGCCTCCCATTGGGATGCTTCCTGTCAAGTTTGGTAGAAATCTGTCCAATGGTTCTCAAGAAGAAGTAGAAAATGTTCAAAGTTAAGTAATAACGCCAACCCCTCCCATCCCCCATCCCCAGCACGGCCATTTATTGACGGATTTTTTTTCTCTTGTACAAACTTTGTAGTCCTTGCCCTAAAAACTTTAACTTCCAAATGTGTATCCAATGCAACAACCGGTTCATGTGTAGAAGATTTTTTTAAGATGTACCCTATTTACCCCCTTTTTGGCCCTTTTTGGGACCCCAAAGGGGGATAACTGCATGATTCGTACACATCTGAAGCGGCTTCCTATAAGGACGCTTCCTGCCAAGTTTGGTTGAAATCCGTCAAATGGTTCTAAATAAGAAGTCAAAAATGTTAAGTTAACTAATAACGCGACCCCCCCCTCCCATCCCCCATCCCCAGCATGGCCATTTCTAAACGGATTTTTTCTCTTGTACAAACTTTGTTGTCCTTGCCCTAAAGACTCTAAATATCAAATGTGAATCCAATCCAACAGCCGGTTCATGAGAAGAAGATTTTTTAAGATGCACCCTATTTAACCCCTTTTGGCCCTTATGGAGCCCCAAAGGGAGATAACTGCATGATTCGTACAAATCTGAAGTGGCTTCCCATGGGGATACTCCCTGCCAAGTTTGGTTGTAATCCGTCCAATGGTTCTCAAGAAGAAGTCGAAAATGTTAAGTTAACTTATAACGCGACCCCCCTCCCATCCCCCCCTCCCCAGCACGGCCATCTCTGGACGGATTTTTTTCTCTTGTACAAACTTTGTTGTCCTTGCCCTAAAGATTCTAAATACCAAATGTGAATCCAATCCAACAGCCGGTTCATGAGAAGATTTTTAAGATGTACCCTATTTAACCCCTTTTGGCCATTATGGAGCCCCATAGGGAGATAACTCCATGATTCCTACAAATTTGAAGCGGCTTCCCATGGGGATGCTCCCTGCCAAGTTTGGTTGAAATCCGTCCCATGGTTCTCAAGAAGAAGTCGAAAATGTTAAAAGTTAACGCACGACACACGACGCACGACGACGGACGAAACACGGTCGCAATAGGTCACCATGACCTTCGGTCAGGTGACCTAAAATGGAGAGAAAAAAACCACATCGGTCGCCGTACTCTTACATTCATCCTATTGATTTGTAGAAAATACCCCTACAGGTTGGTAACTTATCTCGAATTATTACTTGGATCGCTTGTTTTCAACCCATCCCAAACAAGACCCGGTTTGGACGTATCTTGCATAAGAGTACAAATATTTGGAAAAAAACAAAGAAGCTGCTGATAATCAACAATTTCTTACTTTGTCGTATTGTTTCTGTGTATAATTATTCTATCATTATCAACATCAAATCTGTCATTTGAAGAAGCTTTCAAATTTGAACTTTGTATTTGAGAAAGAGTTAATCCAATTATGTACAGACAAATTCCGTCGACACATAATAATTGAGATTTCTTAAAAGCTTCGTTACGTAATGGTGTCTCTTCATTTATTCTAGCCTTGTAAATGTATCAAATGAGATTTCTGAATTTTCTTTCTTTTATAATGACAAATTTGCGTTTTTTTTATTCTTTTTTTATTTTTTCTTTCTTTTTGTAGAATTTGGTTGATTTTTATCCGACAAAAATGAAGCAGATTTACAAATGACTTCAACATTTGTGTATAGAAAAATGTCACACACTGTGATCATTTTACCGCTTACTCGTACTGCTTATGATTGAATAGATAATGTTACTTAACTATTTTACTCATATAATATAATGTTTTCAAGAAACAACTGATTTATACAGAGTTAAAACAATTTATTTCTTTACACAAATGGACCTTTGCAGTCCCTAGGAAGCCTTTTTTAAAATTGTTTTACCGCACTGGCGGAACACATATGATCTATCTAACATATCGGTTCGAATCCTGAACAATTAGAGATATAATGAACAAGGCCCAATTTTTTAAGCAACTGTAAAGAGAATTTTTGAAAGAAAAAACAATCGTGTCTGTCTATGAAAATCTCGTGACCTTCAACTTGCACCACTTTCGCGCCAAAACATAAATGTATATAATTTAGCATACGTGCGGATACATATAAAGTACAATCAAAAGCAAAAAGTTGGATTTCGAGAAGAAATTTGCTGAAATACTTGACACTCAGAACTTGTGTACTCTCAAAAAGGTTTTTTTTTCAGAAATTGTGGGCTTTTTTGTCGACATTACGATTGAAATTTACCACGCTTCACACCGTAGCATGTGGTTGGAAGAATACAGCTGATTGGTTTGAAGTAATTACAAATACTCGGAGTTTTCCCATTTTAAAGTTATAAATATGTAATGAACAATGGCGAATTTCAAGTCTAGAGCGCCGGTAACTAAGGCAATATTTCACTGATATTGTATTTACGACCTGGATGTCAGAGGAGTCGAGCAATTTGCCTTCAAAGATGGGCCGAGGCACGGCAAATGGAGGATGCATGTGAAACCAAATGAGCCAGGATCTGGAAAAGTGTCCCGTAAGTTTTTAAAGCCAAACATGGTTCCAGATAAGCCTGCGTGTAACGGCCTAGATGGCTGCCATTCTTCACTTAGGCTCAGACTGATCTTGAAATATGGCTACCCCAAATGCTATAAGGGACCCTTTTCCAGACCCTAGCTCAAGTCTTGATAAAGACAAACACTTATATATATACATTTAATGGGGGATATTCCAATAAGACTTTTGTGTCTGAATACTTCACTTTGTGATACAAGCACCAAATTTGGCACAAATGTTCCTCAGAGTATACTATTTTCAAAACAAATGGTATTCACCATGAAAACCCAATATGGCGGCCATTTTCTTTCAAGATGGCCGCCATCTCAAGAGGTAAAAAATCAGAAAAAACACGTCGTTACGAGATACAAAAACCAAATTTGGTACAAATGTTCCCCAGAATATATTCTTTTCAAAACATATGATATCCACCATAAAAACTAACAGGACTGCCAATCTCTTAGATGGCCACCATCGAGGAAATTGGAAAGCAATGAACATTTTCTGACAAAATGGATGGTCACCTTTTGCGTGCATTTCTTTTGTGTTGTTGATTTTATGTACATGTACACAAATACGTACCACACTTTTTTTCTGGAATAATACCGTTGTTGTGCGCAAAATGCATTTTTTTATGATCGTATGAATGGAAACAGTATCCGAGGATATTACTGCAGTTAGGATTTTTGTTGTAAAGTAACGATAAGTGGCTGAACAATGATGCTGTATTGAATGCAAAATTATACTGTATAATCCAAATATGAAATAATTGTACAGTTTATATCAGCTCCGCTCACTCATTCAGGTAAGATGATTACCGTGCTTTCAGAACTGGAATAAAGAAAAGGGGCAGTATCTTCTAAAATAAATCTATCTATAGTCCACACTCGTTGTGTCGAAGTCAGAGGGGCCGTCAAAATACCTCGACATATTCGGAGTTCGACAAATCCAATTTTTGATTATATCGATGAAAACGATATTTTACCATTTTTGATGGGCATCATTATGTGTCCATGATTGAAATATAGTAGGAAAATGAAAGAAATTGCTCGATACGAGCAATTTCTATCCTTTTCCTACTAAATTTCAATGTCTGTAATTGTTTCAGAATTCATTTTAATATCCATATGTTAAGGATGGAACATGACTTTCACATCGACTTAAGCGGAATTTCGACTTATCCGATGTCGAGATAACGAGTATCGACTGTATTTTGCATGGCCGTCGGTAGTCTACATAGGCACTCACAATACTGACATGATTCGTCAATGATACTAATACTAAGTAATAACGTGTTGACGGTGATTCAGATGATAAATATGCCATAGATTGGTCTCTTATGAGTTCTGGAAATACAACTCGAATTCTGCAATGATAATTATATATGAAGTTAGCAAGCTACTTTTTAACATAATATTTATGTAGTATATAACTAATATAACGTGATTATAAGAGGTTCGATATACCTTGCGAAGGTTGAACAGATTGACTAGAACTTGATTGCGCTGATTGCAAGTTGCTCAGATTGGACTATATTGTATCACGTATCATGTTCATTTAATCTAAAGCATTGAAAATAAACACCAAGATCAGACTGCACGTCTGTAAAGTCTTATATTGATCGACAATGCTTATAAAAATGAAAATAAAAGAAAGAAAGAAATGAATATATCAGTTGATGTAGGCCTACTCTGGTATTTGTCCCAATAAATGACCCAGCATCAGGTCATATATCGAGACATACATCTTGCAAACATGACAATTAAAGCATCACTGTACATGACGTAGATTGGTCTCTGTAGAGTTCTGGGAAACATACTGATTTTAACACGTACGATCTGTCAACATAGCCTGGTGAAAAGTATCATTTTTATATTAGTCTACATTGCTTGAAAAAAATGAAAAAAATGAACCTATCAGTTGAAGTTATATGGTATGTGTCCCGATAAATGACCTGGCAGAGCATCGCTAGCTAATAGCTAGCGATGTTATACCAGGCCATATATCGAGACATATATCTTGAAAACATAACAGATAAAGCATTATTGTACATGACGTCGATTGGTCTCTGTAGAGTTCTGGTAAACATGTTGATTTCCACAAGGATGATCTGTCAACATAGCCTACTGCATTGTATTATTTTTACTCTTGACTATCATGCTCAGCGAATAGAAGAACACTTTAAAAAAATTATTTATTGGCTATATACTGCTGCTTTTCATCGAAAAAAATATATTTATATTACATCTATATTATAACGTAACTCCGCCATGGCCGGTCCCAAGCCCGGATGTGAAAGGAGGAGGGTTGTGCGCTGGGCCAGCAACCCAGCAACATAAAAACATACAACGCTACAGAAACTAACACCAGAAATACGCCAAATGTAGGGATGAGGATGAACGCAAACCAGACCACTGGTACAAGGACGGATGGTAGCCAAACCCAACAGGGAGCTAACAACCTGAAAGTGAACATCCTCGGACCAAACACTATGCTTTAGGATGGGCTGCTGGAATGTTAGAACTCTCTACCAGACCGGACGGCTAGCTCAAGTTGTAAAAGAAATGGAAAACTATAAATTAGACCTTTTAGGAATGAGCGAAACTAGATGGACAGGAAATGGTACCAAACAGCTAGCAACTGGACAACATATTATTTTCTCAGGCAGAAAACCACCATGACAGAGGAGTCACCCTTCTGACAAGCAAAACACATGGAATACTTTAGTAGAATGGAAACCGATTAATGAGAGAATTATATATGCAAGATTCAACTCCACCTATGCCAAGCTCTCAACCATAGTGGTTATGCTCCGACAGAGGTAGCAGAAGAAGAAGACAAGGATACATTCTATGAGAAGATGCAAGAAACCATTGAATCCGTTCCAGCACATGATGTACTAGTTACTTGTTCTAGGAGATTTTAATGCCAAGGTAGGACAGGACAACACAAACAAGGAAACTATCATGGGGAAACATGGAATAGGAGTTAAGAACAACAATGGAGAGAGGCTTATCGAGATTTGTGAAGAAAACAACCTTGTGATAGGATCCACCATTTCCCCCCCCCCATAAGAACATCCATAAGTACACCTGGAAATCCCTAGACGGCCACACAAACAACCAAATTGACCATATCCTTATAAACAAACGCTGGAGAGGATCTCTTCAAGATTTTAGAGCCATGAGGGGAGCAGATGTAGGAAGCGACCACACCCTCATAATAGCCAAAGTTAAACTTAAACTGAGGAGGAAACCTAAGACAGAAGAGAGGAAACCACGCTTTAACACAGACAAACTAAAGGACCCTCAGGTGCAAAGATCCTTCCAACTAGAATTGAGAAACAGATTTAGCACACTAGCAGACCAGCAAGATATAGACATGCCCACGTTCAACCAAGTAATACTGTCATCAAGTAAAAAGATCCTAGGCCACAAACGCAGAAAAGCCAAGATGTGGATATCTGAGGAGACGTGGAACAAAATAGACAAAAGAAAAGAGGTAAAGAAAAAACTAGTCCAGGCAAGGTCAGAACGTTTAAAGAAGCAGCTACAGGAGTCCTATTCAACTCTAGACAAAGAAGTTAAGAAAAGGTGTAAATCAGACAAGAGACAATTCATTGATGATATGGCAACAGAAGCAGAAGAAGCAGCACAGAAACAAGATTTGGCAACCCTCTATAGAATAACAAAGTCACTTTCAGGAGGATTCTCCACAACAGACACAGCAGTAAAAACCAAGGACAGAGCAACAATTGCCAGTGATGATGAAAAGATGAAACGATGGAAGGACCATTTTGAGGAGGTGCTCAACAGAGAAAATCCTGATGTAGAAGCCATCATAACGCCAGCTGAAGAAAACATTGAAGCAAACACCGGTCCCCCAACTCTTGAAGAAACCAAACCAGCCATAAAAAACTAAAGAATGGAAAAGCACCAGGCATTGACAGAATTGAAGTAAACACCGGTCCCCCAACTCTTGAAGAAACCAAACCAGCCATAAAAAAACTAAAGAATGGAAAAGCACCAGGCATTGACAGAATACAAGCCGAGCTACTATCCCCACAATACTTAAAAACATTTTTGAAGATATATGGAATTAAGAAAAGGCTCCCGACGATTGGAAAATTGGGCTCATTGTAAAACTGCCAAAGAAAGGTGATCTAACAGACTGCAACAACTGGAGAGGAATAACACTCCTATCAGTAACAAGCAAGATTCTTTGCAGAATTGTTCTGAACAGAATTACAGAAGCAGTGGACAAACAACTACTTAAAAATCAAGCTGGCTTCCGGAAAAGACGTTCCTGCGCAGACCAAATTTTTACCATTCGACAGATAGTTGAACAAAGCCATGAATGGAATACCACAATATACGCCAACTTTATTGATTTTCAGAAAGCATTTGACAGCGTTCACAGACCAGCACTATGGAGGATTTTAGCTCATTACGGAATTCCTGACAAATTGATCTCAATAATAAAGATGCTTTATACAGATTTTAGAGCCCAAGTTATTTGTGGACCCAACCTTTCTCCTGACTTTAATATAAACACAGGTGTAAAACAAGGATGTCTCCTTTCGCCGTTACTCTTTTCCTTGTGTATCGATTGGATCATGAAAGAAACAACAAAGAATACTAACAGAGGACTACAATGGACCTTTACAGAGTCACTCGAAGAAATTGACTTTGCGGATGACATTGCCCTCCTCTCTCAAAGATTCCAAGATATACAAGGGAAATCAAACAAGCTCACAGAACAGGGTAAACAAATTGGACTTATAGTCAACACAAAGAAAACCAAACTTATGAAAATCAACGCACTAAGAAACAAACCAGTCACCATGGATGGAAACCCCATAGAGGAAGTAGAAGAATTTGTGTACCTAGGAAGCACAGTAACAAAGGATGGGAATTCAAAAGGAGATGTCAATGTCCGACTTTCGAAAGCACGCGGAACCTTTGTGGCCTTAAAGAATATCTGGAAGTCTCCAACCCTAAAAACAGCCACAAAATTGCGAATTTTTAAATCAAATGTACTAGCTGTCCTATTGTATGGTTCAGAGTCTTGGAAAGTTTCCCAGTCCATAAACACAAAGCTAGATGTCTTTCAAACAAGATGCCTTCGTAGAATGCTTAAGATCTTTTGGCCAAACACCATATCTAACACCCGACTACACACAATAACCAATACTACTCCCCTATCAGTTGAGATCAGAAGAAGAAGATGGCGTTGGGTTGGACATGTCTTCCGCATGCAGGAAACAGAAATTCCTCGTGTGTCATTGCGCTGGACACCAACTGGAAAGAGGAACAGGGGTAGACCAAAGGAAACCTGGAGAAGAACAGTGGAGAAAGAGATGAAAGCAAAAAAATGGAGCTGGGGAGAAATACAAACATGGGCAAGAGACCGGCTACATTGGCGCAATCTGGTGATGGCCTTATGTGCAACACAGCACGAAGAGGACTAAGTAAGAAAGTAAGTATATTATAACGTGAACTGCTCAAAATAATTAATGGAATAAAAATTGTGTTTGATTGTGCCTTATATGTATACGTACGTGCTAAATTGTATAAGTTCTGGTTATGATAAAGATAGTTCAAGAGAACCTATACACACAAGATTACAATAATACTTCAAATGGTTAAATTCTAATACGACCTCAGCAATGTGATTTTCCGACAATGGATTGTGTCCTTTTGGCGAGACAGAAAACTGAGAACAAATCTCGTTTTCTAGGGAGAAAATTACCCAATATTTCCTTTTATTTGAAACATAATGCCTCTTTCCCGAGATCAGTTATGTTGTGATGTTTTTCATAAACAACAAATTGTCTGTCAATTCTGTAGTTACGACATTTTAGATTAACACTGACGAAATATGTCCAAAATCTTTTGAAAACAAAACAAAACAAAAAAAAAAATGCGTAAAGTGCGTCGATCATTGAAAAACATTGTACGACAGGCCAAAATTCTTTTTAGCAGCATCTTCTCTTAATTTTATAACGTGTATTTTGAAAGGGACGTCCAAAATAGCTTATTCGTGGAAACGTTATTGAGACGGGATCTAAAAAAAGATGTTCTTTGGGTATTTGTAATGAGACCAACAAAGACCCAGATCAGCCTGTGTATACGCACGTGTACAGTCTGATTAAGATCCATGCTAATTATCTTTTAGTTTATAGTAAACCTGTGGTCCCTGCAACAAATCAATATGGATCCAGATCAGCCTGCAATAAGACACAGACGGATCATGTTTTCCGATAGGCTGAAATGATTTAGGGCCTCGTTTTCTAAGACCACTTTCAGGAGGATTCTCCACAACAGACACAGCAGTAAAAACCAAGGACAGAGCAACAATTGCCAGTGATGATGAAAAGATGAAACGATGGAAGGACCATTTTGAGGAGGTGCTCAACAGAGAAAATCCTGATGTAGAAGCCATCATAACGCCAGCTGAAGAAAACATTGAAGCAAACACCGGTCCCCCAACTCTTGAAGAAACCAAACCAGCCATAAAAAACTAAAGAATGGAAAAGCACCAGGCATTGACAGAATTGAAGTAAACACCGGTCCCCCAACTCTTGAAGAAACCAAACCAGCCATAAAAAAACTAAAGAATGGAAAAGCACCAGGCATTGACAGAATACAAGCCGAGCTACTATCCCCACAATACTTAAAAACATTTTTGAAGATATATGGAATTAAGAAAAGGCTCCCGACGATTGGAAAATTGGGCTCATTGTAAAACTGCCAAAGAAAGGTGATCTAACAGACTGCAACAACTGGAGAGGAATAACACTCCTATCAGTAACAAGCAAGATTCTTTGCAGAATTGTTCTGAACAGAATTACAGAAGCAGTGGACAAACAACTACTTAAAAATCAAGCTGGCTTCCGGAAAAGACGTTCCTGCGCAGACCAAATTTTTACCATTCGACAGATAGTTGAACAAAGCCATGAATGGAATACCACAATATACGCCAACTTTATTGATTTTCAGAAAGCATTTGACAGCGTTCACAGACCAGCACTATGGAGGATTTTAGCTCATTACGGAATTCCTGACAAATTGATCTCAATAATAAAGATGCTTTATACAGATTTTAGAGCCCAAGTTATTTGTGGACCCAACCTTTCTCCTGACTTTAATATAAACACAGGTGTAAAACAAGGATGTCTCCTTTCGCCGTTACTCTTTTCCTTGTGTATCGATTGGATCATGAAAGAAACAACAAAGAATACTAACAGAGGACTACAATGGACCTTTACAGAGTCACTCGAAGAAATTGACTTTGCGGATGACATTGCCCTCCTCTCTCAAAGATTCCAAGATATACAAGGGAAATCAAACAAGCTCACAGAACAGGGTAAACAAATTGGACTTATAGTCAACACAAAGAAAACCAAACTTATGAAAATCAACGCACTAAGAAACAAACCAGTCACCATGGATGGAAACCCCATAGAGGAAGTAGAAGAATTTGTGTACCTAGGAAGCACAGTAACAAAGGATGGGAATTCAAAAGGAGATGTCAATGTCCGACTTTCGAAAGCACGCGGAACCTTTGTGGCCTTAAAGAATATCTGGAAGTCTCCAACCCTAAAAACAGCCACAAAATTGCGAATTTTTAAATCAAATGTACTAGCTGTCCTATTGTATGGTTCAGAGTCTTGGAAAGTTTCCCAGTCCATAAACACAAAGCTAGATGTCTTTCAAACAAGATGCCTTCGTAGAATGCTTAAGATCTTTTGGCCAAACACCATATCTAACACCCGACTACACACAATAACCAATACTACTCCCCTATCAGTTGAGATCAGAAGAAGAAGATGGCGTTGGGTTGGACATGTCTTCCGCATGCAGGAAACAGAAATTCCTCGTGTGTCATTGCGCTGGACACCAACTGGAAAGAGGAACAGGGGTAGACCAAAGGAAACCTGGAGAAGAACAGTGGAGAAAGAGATGAAAGCAAAAAAATGGAGCTGGGGAGAAATACAAACATGGGCAAGAGACCGGCTACATTGGCGCAATCTGGTGATGGCCTTATGTGCAACACAGCACGAAGAGGACTAAGTAAGAAAGTAAGTATATTATAACGTGAACTGCTCAAAATAATTAATGGAATAAAAATTGTGTTTGATTGTGCCTTATATGTATACGTACGTGCTAAATTGTATAAGTTCTGGTTATGATAAAGATAGTTCAAGAGAACCTATACACACAAGATTACAATAATACTTCAAATGGTTAAATTCTAATACGACCTCAGCAATGTGATTTTCCGACAATGGATTGTGTCCTTTTGGCGAGACAGAAAACTGAGAACAAATCTCGTTTTCTAGGGAGAAAATTACCCAATATTTCCTTTTATTTGAAACATAATGCCTCTTTCCCGAGATCAGTTATGTTGTGATGTTTTTCATAAACAACAAATTGTCTGTCAATTCTGTAGTTACGACATTTTAGATTAACACTGACGAAATATGTCCAAAATCTTTTGAAAACAAAACAAAACAAAAAAAAAATGCGTAAAGTGCGTCGATCATTGAAAAACATTGTACGACAGGCCAAAATTCTTTTTAGCAGCATCTTCTCTTAATTTTATAACGTGTATTTTGAAAGGGACGTCCAAAATAGCTTATTCGTGGAAACGTTATTGAGACGGGATCTAAAAAAAGATGTTCTTTGGGTATTTGTAATGAGACCAACAAAGACCCAGATCAGCCTGTGTATACGCACGTGTACAGTCTGATTAAGATCCATGCTAATTATCTTTTAGTTTATAGTAAACCTGTGGTCCCTGCAACAAATCAATATGGATCCAGATCAGCCTGCAATAAGACACAGACGGATCATGTTTTCCGATAGGCTGAAATGATTTAGGGCCTCGTTTTCTAAGACCAGTTCAACAGTTTTCGAAATGACAATTGTCTTATTTTTCGTGGTACTCCTAATTACAATGTATATTTATGTGTCAATTTCCGAGTAATAGTGGATGAATTTCTTAGTATCTTAAAATAACAATGTTTATTTTTGTACCAATTTCCAAGCAAAACTTAGCACGTTCCCAACCGGCAAAACATCAAAGGTTTGAAAGCTGCTGCGGGCGAAAAAACCCGGATGTTGTTAAAATATAATTAAATTGATGTTGGTTATAGAACCGAAATTTTATAATTATTAACTTAAAGGAATAACTAAAGGAAAATATATTCCGTTAATCAGAGTTTTCTTCGTTTGTCCCATTGTTTTCAAAAACATTTGTTTGATGACAAGGACGAGGAAATAAGGTTTTGTTTTAGAAAGAATTTAAGATTTCTTCAAAACATAATGTTATATCTCAACCCAATACCCGTAATGTGACCATTTTGAGATTCATATTCAAAATCGGCTTTTTTCGGGCGGCGTCGTTACGTACTAGTATCCGAACCTATTCGGGCGCGGTCGTAAACATTCGGCGGTGGAAAGTTTTGATTTTTTTCTTATTAAGGTAGTTCACCCCTAATGAGATTCGCGCGAAATTGGAATTATTCTGGCGACGTCGAAATCATTCGGCGGTGGTATTTTGGACCACCGCCGAATGTTAACGACCGCGCCCGAATAGGTTCGAATACGTAACACCGCCGCTCGAATAAATGCTATGTTTTTTTTTTATTCTGAAAATGGCCACAATACGGTAATTCTATCTTAAATGCATTATTTTCTCTGCATTATAATTTACGCTAACCTTTTGTAACACAAGAGGGTGTTTAGTCGTCTTTGAAGGAGATGGGGGCAGAAAATGTTGAAGAAAATACCGATATTCTGCATTTCTCGTTTTCGTCAATATTGCATATCGCTTTTCTGTATAATGTGTACAGAGTGTCCCAATAAAAACGGAACCCTATTTCAAAGTCAAATATTTCAAAGCGTAAACAAAAAAACTAATTTTTGAATTTGCAGTACTAAAGAACCATTATTTTTGCATATGTGTTCTAAATTTCACTTCAAAATATGTATTAGTTCCAAAGTTATATGCAATTTAATAAAGGTACTAAAAAACCGTTTTAACACGAAATCGATTTTTGCGCCTTGTTTGCTCGGAAAAGCGCACTGACGGTCATGTGTTGAATTCTTTACCGTTGTACGTGTATGTACCAATTTCCTCAAAGTTTGATATATATAGTGGTCCCACGATATTCTTATTCTCGCCAGACAATAAAAGACCATACTCATTTACTAAGTAAAAGTTATACCGGTCAAAACGAAATCATATTGATGACAATCAGTAATTTTATGTATTATTGACGAGATGATTTGCGCCTGCGTCTCTGTAATAACATGTATTATATGTTCAAAGTTTGTTTATAAATATATGGGACCACTATAAAGTACCGCATGTGCAAATTGAGTCCAAAGGGTGGCTGTTTGAAATAATGTTAAAATACTTGTCATTTGAGCGCTGACCGGCATATTGGTCAGTAATAACATAAGTGCATTGTGATTACATGTATTATAAATCGATATTTTGTTTGTATTCATTTTTTTGTTTTGGTAACATCGCAGCTCTAACAGTTTATTTATTACCAGAAAAGATGAAATGAATATGCACTATTGTAAATAAAATGTTTCAAAATCACTTTTGTATTGACTGAACATATTAAACATGTGTGACGCGTCAATGTATTCAATGAGTGTAGGTCCCCGCTGCAAAACGGAAAATCGATATCGTGTCAAAATGGTTTTCTGGGTGCATTCATTTGATTGCCAATATTTTCAAAAGTAATGGACATTTTTCAACCAAATTTTAACTGTTGATAGAAAAATGTCGTTTCTTTTGCATATCTTAATTTGGTGGATACATATTATTCTATACATGAGCAATTCGCTTTCAAAAATGGGTTCCGTTTTTATTGGGACACTCTGTACACAAATTCAAAATTGACTTGCATCCATTTTGTCGTCTGGAAGAATGTAGACTACCATGAAATAAATTGCCGTATGGGAAAGGTGTTATATTGTTCTTTATGAAGACTTAAAATTCAATAACATTTTAGCATCTCAACTCCTAAAATGAGATTTTTAAAAGAGTTGAATAACTCCCTAATTTATAGTTTATGAAGAAATAAATTCCATTATGTCTCAGATGCATAACTTTCCTGAAATTATTGTTTATATGCAGTTAAAATTCAATAACGCCCGCGACATAACTTTCCCTCAAATGAAATATTTGGATTAAGAAAGAAAGCTGAGTGTAAATATCAATTTCTACGGAGATAATTGTCCCACATTTCCTTTTATTTGAAACATAGCCTAATTCATCGTAGGAGATCTGTTATTTTCCTTCAATTTTCAAGATATAGGCCCTTATGCGATTATGATTATTGTCCTTCAAAATGAAATTTTACACAGAGTTTGATAATTAAAGTTACAGTTTTGCACGTAAATGAAAATTTCTAAATCACGTTGGATAACCCACGTGACTTCGAAAAACCGCCCTATTCAGAATACGCTACATGGTATGTTTTGTTTGATTTTTCAGCTTTTGCTCAACATATTTTGACGAGATAAAGTGTATCATAAGCGCCTCAGAGAGGGCCAGTCCTTGTACTAACCCACTCTGCTCCGAATCCAGTGGTTTCTTCAAATAGTATTTTTCGGTGGAAAACGAAAGTGCGGAGCGTAAACATCTATAGTCCGAAATAGAAAGTTGTAGCAGGAATTATCAATCGGATTTTGTCTTAAATGTGTCTTACACATCTACGGGTTCTAATGCACACTTGTGCCAAGTATGAAGCAAATCGGACGGTAACTGCATGAGTTGTCCGGACAAGCGTTTTTAATTGAATCTGGGGCCATGACTTAGGAATTATTGATAGGATTTTTGCCAAATGTTCCTCTTGCATATCTGCGGGCTGTAATGCACACGTGAAGGGAAACGAATAGTAACTGTTGGAGGATTTGTCCGGATAAGCATTTTGTCGTCAAATTAGGGGCCCGTATCTCAAAAAGCATTGATACAATCATTGCGAAATTCACAGCCTCTTTAGTAATTCTATAATCTCTGATAGAGATTAATCTTTGACAACGCCTCGGCCAATCAAATTGATATACTAGTGTACCGTTTTTAGCCGTATACATTTACCCCTTTCCAAAAAGACACAAAGTAAGACGGCTTCAAATTGAAAGCGGATAAAAACGACAACATGGAAGACGACATGAAGAAACTGTTGAGGCAAATGGAGAAAATATGAGTTCCTAGCATATTTCTTCTTTTGTGTCAAAATGGATGACTGTTTGGGAATTGACATATATATGGTACAAAACCAGCTTCAGACTTTCTAACAACGCGAGTGGAGTAACTACCCTTGTGGTGTTTGTGAATCGATGATTGAGCAACTAGGCATTTGTATAGCCCACAATCGACTTAGCTATGAATTAACCCTTTCCCAAACAAGACCTGGAAAGGAGAAAATGCTGATAATCAGCATTTTTTCCTTTTGTCTTGATATTTTCTGTGCTATATTCTTTACAAATCCAATCTTTATCAACATTCATTTTGTAGTTTACGCCAGCCTTAAAATTAGAGACCCGTTTTGACAGGGTTAAGTATCTGTTCGGTCTCCGAGGATAAGGTAGGCCTACCGGAAGTATCCGTAAAATAACGTTTTCGACGTTGGTGACGTCATATCCCATTTATGACGCTACGGTTACGACGTCAAATTCAACAAACGTTTAAAAATGCTCGCTAGAAGAGATTATAAGATTTTCATAGAAAGTAAACGGGAATTCCAATGGTCAAGTGATTTAAGACTTTCTGCTTTGGAGGTTGCTTCAAGCCTACGTTTTGCACATCATGGAATATACTGTTGGCAAAAAACGGCTACCCGAAGAATCACTGATGTATTTCTCATTAATAACACCAATGTCGGTCGACAAAAGCAAATGCAGGTAAATAGACTTTTAAATATACTGAGCAAAAATGAAAACTTTACACCTACATTGCTTGTCATATTTCTTCTAAATATAACAAGTAAAGAAATCAAATGAATGTGCTTAACAGTGTTCATTGACTTGGTTGTACCACACACTAAACGTTTTGCTGATCTTAATTAGGCCTACATGGATGAAAAACGGAGCCTTTAAGTGTGACAGGGGTCCGTTTTTCAGGTGTACAATTTGAACGGAAATTTCACAAAATTTAAACCCTCAGAAATCCGAGCAGAAGAATGCAAACCATATCAGACTACACGGGATGGTAGTCAGAAAATTTACCAGTCAGAAAATGTAAAGAAGCTTGCATAACATTGTTGAAGCTTTTAAAAATTGATGTTTGAAAAGCAGAATTATCATTCTGTTGCAAAGCTTGAAATTTGTACAATGCAATCTCCATAGGAAATTGAAATCGCTATTGCATGGACATCTGATTTAAACATATTTTATTGCCATAAACATAGTAATTATTTACAAAACATACATTTTTATGAAATTTTACAAACAGTTAGGCAAACGGGTTTGGCCACAAGTTCTGTCAACTTAGAGACGGCCGTTCCCTTTTTGAAACTTACAAAAATCAGTCTTCAAAGACATGGATATTCAAATATTCTGAACTATTATTATTGAATCATATGCATGAAGACAGTTAAGTTCCAGTTATAGTATAGAAATCTATCATGGCAATTAATATCAAAATCTAGAAAAATAAAATTAAATAGGTCAGTCAGTATCCGAAAGGGATAAGGGTTGTATTTACTTTTGATACTACGTGTACCAAGCACTACCCATCGAACCTTTTAGTATCTTTAATGAACTTTTGAACGAAGCTGAAAATTATAGAATTTTCCTCAAAATTCAGGGTATCAGACCCAAACAGCAATAATCTTATCGAAAGCGGATGAAATTGGCGTAAATTGCGAAATAAGCTTAATCGTGATTCTACGAAGTTTGGACATTTAAAAAAATAATGATCAGCATCTTCTTCCATGTATCCACAACTACATCTGGGTGATTGGGAAATATGATTCGAGAAAAGGTCAAAGTTTAAGTTGCTACAATTGTTTCTTAGTCTCGTGTGCAAAACTGAAAATCTTCTTTCTCCTACAAAGTAGTGTTTTGGCACTGAGGTCACAGCGAAAAGTTGTAATATGTTCGATTTAAATAATGAAAGAGAAGGTATGGATTTGACGTTATCAGGAAGTTCGTTCCAAATGGATACGGCCGAAGGAATAAATGATTTAGCAAAAAGCTCTGTTCTACAATTGACAATATCAATATCATAAGCATTTCTTAACGGATAATTAGTTCTTTGGTTGACTCTATGTGGAAATATTTCCTTTAAATGGACATCTGGGAATAATCCTAGTCGAAAAATGGTTAAAAAATCCCCTGTAAAGCCGTAAAGCCTGCATGATGTTTACAAAAAAAAAAAAAAAAAAAAAAAAATCGAAAAGCGTGATAAATTGGTGAATATCAAACATTTTAAATTCCCTATTTGTTTATGTAAAAGGGAGATAATTCACAAAATTGACGGATTAGACCTTTATTTAAGAGCTTGCTACAAGTGGTAAGAAAGATTTTTTTTGGCAACTCGGACATGGCAATTTCCGAAAAAATAGTGAATCGTGTCCTGCGCATGCGCATATGTGACGATAGATGTAACTAGCTCTAAACACATAAAGGGCCGTAACTCTGACATTAAAGGAGACAAAGCAATGAAATTTCAACAAAACGATTGCTGAAAGCCTGGGAAATAACGTCAAAATATATTTCAGGCTGATACTTTTCAAGAAACAAGAAATCTTGAAGTGTTAAGTTTTCATTTTTGTTCAGTATACATTACCAATTTGCTCAATTGTAGACTTGTCCAAATCCAAAGATGATACAGACAACATTTCTTTAGTCAATTGAGGTTTGTCCTTTTTTATTTGGTATTTTGAGTTGAAACATTGTGGGACATGAAGAAATTGCTTGTCAAAAAGAGCCATTGTGTGGAAATATTTTAAGCCATTTTAAAGGGACATTTCATTCCAATTTCAATTTTTTAAAGTATTTCTTGATGCCAAGATTGGTTATTCTAATGAGTATAAATACTATTAGTTTTTTGAAGTTGTTGCCAATAAGCGAGATACACGCATTTAAAGTTGAGACATAATCGATAAATTGCATATAAATCCGAACTGTTGTCCACAACAATTTGTTCACCCTTACAGAAATGAAAACTTTGCTGCAAATTTGAAGCAAATTCGCCGCGAATTTGCTGCAAACAAATTAGTTCGCTAGAAGGGTTTGCCGGAACTTCGCCGATGTTTGCCGCTAGCTGCAACCTTCCTGCAATCTTCTGGCAAACACGTTTCAGTTTGCGACAAGTTTGCCAGAAATAAGAAAGTTTGTCGGAACTTCGCAGGAAAGTCATCCATCAAATATTTTACATGTAGTTTGCAGGAACTTTGCAAGAAGCCTATCTTGAACATTATTGAATATCATGCAGTTTGCAAGAAATTTGCAGGAAATTAAACTTGTCCAGTGCTCATTCAAGGAGCTTTAAATACCTGTAAAATTCTTGCATATCGTCGGTGTAAATGCAAAACCTCGTGCGTCGATTCTTGCGATTTTCAAAGTACAAACTCGTGTGTCCATTTAGACAATTCTCGCAGGTTTTGAGATAATTTTACCGATCAATATCAATGATACCTTAATTATGAACAATATGTCCAAATTTCAAGTAAAACATTTCAGTTTGGGAAAAGTTATTACACTTTTTCCCTCCCCTTTAAAATTTTCCAAAAATGAGATACCAGGTTTTGCATTTACTATGACGATATACACATTGAAACATGGATAGACTCAAAATTCTGAACCAATACATAAAGACTGACTTCATTTTGTTTTCAGTGTAGGCTATATCTATAAATTATCTTCATTTAGTCCGGGGTATTTGTACACTGCCAAATATAAATGTAGAATGTCCATGCTTAAATTTCACGTTGACAAGTTTGTTATTTAGAATGGATGATAATCTAGCAAATTCATGATACGACAGAGCAAACTAGATAAGTAAGGTACTAAGAGTTCGGTTTCCAATTTGCCGAGCCCTGATAGCTCAGTCGGTTACGTCGTAGTCTGTCAACCCAGGTACGTGTCGCGAGTTCGAACTCCGGCTCGGCCAGTATCCATTCTGACATTTGACAAAAGTCATTTGTCTCTCACCAGTGGGTGTGAATCATTTACGTGGGAGAGCAGCTGGAGGCTCGGTTTGGATATTGTGGTTGTACTGGTGCGAGAAATACCAGGAACCCACGGTTAGGTGCTCCAGCCGCCGCGATATGACCATAGAAGTTGAAAACGGCGTAAAACCCTAATAAATCAAATCGGTTTCCAATTTCTGAATTTATCCAATAATTATTTTAGTTGCCAAATAACTCATCTACAGAGTCATATAAGCTCAGTCATTTAACTGTTTTTTAATCAGTGTACATCATAATGTGCACACATGTACATGTTACATGTACATGTGTGCACATTTTTTACACAAACATGCATGCATATATTTGTGCAAAGCCTTTGTACCCTTCCCAAATGGCATAATGTTACACAGGCCCCAGGCCCGTAAGAAGCAATTTAATATTGGGTGGTGGGCTAAAGCCCAAGTGTCTGAATATTCGGATGCGGGATGATTTGGATTTTCCCTGAATTTTCAGTGTGAAATAAGGAAAATTCGGCATTTTTGGCCAACATTGGGGGCTTAGCGCCCCCCCCCCCTGTTCCTACGGGCCTGTCAGGTCCATAGGAAGCGATTTTCATAAGGAAGGAGAATCTGGCCCCTGTCAGAGCCAGTGACTAGATATCGCAAGGGTAAAATTAGATTTATCCTAAATTTTCAGTGTATTTAAAAAGAAACTTTCGGCATTTTTGGGCAACTTTGGGGAGGGGCTTAGCCCATTCTAGCCCCCCCCCCCGGTCGTTTCTACTGCTAGTGCAGGGGAGAAATAGAATATTAATAAGAATAGGATTTTTGTATGCCATGTCACAGAAAACAATTATTTTGTTAAGGTCAGATGAAAATGCTGTTTATCAGCATTTCACTCTTAAATATATATACCCTATGTCAATATCGGGTCTTGTTTGAGAAAGGGTTAATTCAAATCACACATTTAAGTTGGTTTTGGAAGTCCTCTTCACTGTCTTTTTTCTGTAGCTTTTAATTCTAATTAGTCAAAATAATGCATTGAATAAACTGAATATCCCCATTTTTTATTATTTGTTTTTTATTTAATTTTTTTTTTGGGGGGGGGGGGTATATATTCATTTATTTGTAATATCTGTTTTTATTGTATTGTTTTGTGAAATAAAAATAGAATCATACCCTTTTCATGCCTTTTTTGTAAGCTTCGCGTCATGCTTACACTACAAATCGTTTTTCTCCCAGACTGTGGGGGCTGTGCATCTAGGCTACTAAATGAACAAATCCAGTCTAAACGTAACGACTTCCGGTGAGAATATATTGTTTGAAAATTTATAAGTTTTCCGAAGCTATGGCAGCTTTTATCGTAAGTACCAACATAAAAGTAATGTCTTTGTATGATTGAAAAGTGGATTTATGTATTAGCTACGAATTTCTTTCCTTATTATTGATATTTCAGTTTGTAACTCATGCAGTCATTTCGTACCATAACCATTTCGTACCATGGTACATATCATTATAGTATACCCTTTCTCACTTCCCAAATTTTTCGTCTAATCTTTTGAATTCATTTCTAAACTTTTGCTTTTAATGATTTTACATCTGAATATTGTTTTATTTTGATTATATGATAGTGAAATCTGAGTCTACACTGATGTAAATACGCTCTTTGATATTTTGGGGTAGTTTCTAGTTAGCCGGTCCCCAAACTAAATTGTTGCCAGTAAAGTGACAAAATAGTGTAATTTTTCATCAATAAAAAAGAAGATGAGCAGGGGTGTGGGGGCAGCAGCCCCCACAAACAAATCAAAATAAAATCAAGTGGGGTGTGGGGGCTGCAGCCCCCAAAAATACTTCCTAGCAAATAGGGACTGGTATACTAGATGTGTTCCATATTTTGATTTTTGGCTGTTTTCATCAGGACACATTGCACTTCGAAAAGGTCAGGAAGTTCGCCACAAGTTGTGGGCTTGTGGCGCTTCGTTCGCCGCCCTATCTTATACGCTATCCTTAAAATGCCTGATGATATTGATCAATGAACCATTTTATGCATGTTGAAACATTTACGACCAAAAATTATTTCTAAAAGCAGGGGTCTTGCTACCAATTTTTGTTTGGGGCCCGGGGCCAGTGAAATTGGGAAAAATAGCGACGTTTTTACCAAAATTGGGAAAAACTAAAACAAGTTTGTATTCATACTGTCACTCAGTTTCAGCTGCAAATTAGACTGTAGTGGTGTAAAATGCATTTGTACATACTCTTGTTTAAGAATCTACTCTAAAACTGTCTTCAAAATGTTTGTAAATGAAGATGAGGGCTTAACATGGGACATTCTGGGTCCTCATTGGGAATTTTCATCAGAGAATTGGGAAAAAAAGATACTTTTTGCCATTGGGAATGGGGCCGAATAACGGCCCCAAATTTTGGCAAACGAGACCCCTGAAAAGGTTTATGGGCAATGTTTTGCAACAACCCTCACCTTAACAGCCTTTGTTTATAATGACCTACGATTTAAAACCATGTGATCAACAATGAATCTCGCTCTCGAAATGCGGGTTTCCCTAGACTCTGATGTAACCGTTTGGAATTTTCCAAAAGAAGGGATAATAATATTTTATTTTTCAAATTGAGGAGCCTTTGGGACATAAATTAACAATAACGATATTAAAAAACTCTGATAATATGAATAAATAAATCAATTAAATATATATCAGAAAGGTTCGACAAACGTTCCAAGCTTGTATTCGCACCAATAATTTTTGCTACTATGCTGGGTCAATTCCGTAATTTACGAGCATGGAGAACTAAATAAACGGAATTTCTAAGGAAAAGCAATATATTTTCAAGTGGCGAGCTTAACAGGTCGTCATGAATTGATCTCTGCAACAAGAATACTCTATAACTTCTAAGGCGTAAAAAAAATGTGTGTTTCCGGTTACAGGAAATTTCAAAATAGGGACGGTCGGTCGGATTTTTTTATTTTGATATTTTTTTTATATGGCAGGGGTCTTGCTACCAATTTTTGTTTGGGGCCAGGGGCCAGTGAAATTGGGAAAAAATAGCGACATTTAAACCTAAATTTGGAAATACTATATAACAAGTTTGTATTCATACTCTCACTCAGTTTCAGCTGCAAATAAGACTTTAGTGGTGTAAAATGCATTGTACATACTCTTGTTTGAGAATCTACTCTAAAACTGTCTTCAAAATGTTTGTAAATGAAGATGAGGTCTTAACATGGGGCATTCTAGGTCCTCATTGGGAATTTTCACCAGAGAATTGGGAAAAAAAGATACTTTTTGCCTTTGGGAATGGGGCCCATTAACGGCCCCAAATTTTGGCAAACGAGACCCCTGTATGGGACAAATAGGGAAACAAAATGGCGCAATAGAAAATCAGACAGTCTTTCCGAAAGTTGCAGAATGTTTACTTGACATTCAGTCTGGTAAAAAAATACAATACCGCCGGCAAAAAAAATACAATACCGCCACAAATTGATGTCTGCTCAGTGTTTTTTCTCTTAGTTTTGGGAACGGGTCCCAAACCAGGCAAATTGGGAAAAATGCATTGTTTTGTCTAAAATTGGGAAAATATTTTCATCACAGACTTCAACAAAAATTGTGTCCTGTGCATAGTTAACTATATGAAATCATCTGAAGGGACTTCCAGTTTATCTCTGGATACTTTTTTCTCAATACATGAAAGGAAATGATTGAAATTTCATTCAAAAAGAAGGAATAACCTTTGCATTGGGAATCTTTCCAGATTTTGGGAAAAAATTACCCTATTTGGCATTGGGAACGGGTCCTTTTTACGGACCCGTCCAAAGAAGGAGAAAAAACGCTGCTGCTAATCTAGAGGCTACATGCACGCAAAAAGTACATGTACACCATGTAGTAACATTCATTTCTCAAGCAACGGTAGCTCGTTAAGTCGTTCCAATATCCTCACGTGATTTCTCCACATCCAAATAAGGTTACTTTTTACTATATGATTTGTTTATAAAAAGCGCGCGTGCCAGCAAGTGCGGGAAAAGGGATGAAGCAATGAAAAAACCACTATCTACGAAGTAAATACACTGATATTAGATGATTTTAACACGGAAGCTTTGTATATTTCTGTCATGCCGCCTCATGATTACACAAAGGAATTAGGTCACGGTTAGTTGTACATATGAAACTAGTGTGTGCTTACTCGACCATATAGACTGTAGCCAATCAATCTTTCATATCAAACAAAAAGTAAGTGTTGACTGTTGACAGTCATATTAATTGGCGATTGAGTGGCGATTGCCAGCGCGAGCTCTGTAAATCATTCATACAGAAGAGATCATGTAACAAAAATGGATTTTTTTGTGCATTTTGATATATTTACGGAAACTTTCGAAGATTCCTGGAAAACCCGTATTTCAAATCGTACCACGATACGCATCGTCGGGGAAGGATATCAGAATAAATCCAATAATAAACCAGTAGGGTGATTTTAAAAAAAAAGAGGATAAAGTGTGACATTGGGTGTCAAAAATTAGAATTATTATTTGCTGATGTTTTCTCTAGAAATGTTTTGCTAATATGTCAAAATTCCAGAAAATATACATGGGAAGCTGAAGGACAAAGACTATTTCCTTTTTAATTTTGATTTTTTTCTAATCCATTGACTCATTTTTTAATGATATCTGATTTTTCTAGACATCTTAAAGCTTGGAAAAGTTATATAGTTGAAAAATTATTTGTCTTTTATGTTTAAAGCATACATAAAGCTACAATCCGATACAAAAATTTGCTACTTCTGCGAGATGTATCAAATTTTGTGACAATTTGAAGTAGAATTTTGCTCTGGTTTTTCATTTATCACTAATAAAAGTTTCTGTAAAAGATGCAATATGTTAGGAAAATAGCTGTAAATCTATCTGATGTGACAATGAACACATAGCTATAGATAAGCCAAAAGACATTTTTCTACAAGTAGCCATAAGTAGTTTACATGGCATCAAAGAAACTGGAAAGTCTGTTTCACTGGGGACACAAATATGAACAAAATTGTCTTAAGCCTTCTTCTTTTTAGAAGCTGATATAATGTACACAAATTTTGTATGTATCATTGACAAGGCCTTCTAGATTAATAAATTCTGGTATATTTCCATGGTCTGAAACAACCAACTGGCACATATTTCTAAGCTACACCTACATTTTCAAAATTATGATACCGAAATTAATGGTAGAAGAATTCAATTTGATTCTTGTTTAGTTTGAATGTAAAGAATATTGTCCAAAGACTCAATTTAAGGTGTATACAAATAGAAATAGAAAAACATTCTGAAAAAAAGTCACCAGATATGAATGCAGCTGAAACCGTTTCACTGGGGACAAAAAATTGTTAGGCTCAGGATAAATAAGACTAGTTTGTTATTGTTCATAGTTCATTTTTTCTATACTTTCAAACATGGCAATTACTTTTTAGATTTAATATCAATATATTAGTACAATTCTGCTGTCAGAAATTTAGAAAATGATGTCTTTGATATTTTACCTACACCATGGGGATATCAAGAAAAATTTCTTGTGAAATATTAGAAAATAACCTATCTTTACAACAAGTAATAAGAAGTAACCAGGCAACATCCTAAACTTAAGATATTTTAACATTTAGACTGATATAGTGTCATGCAGCAAAATTGCGTTTCACTGGGGACATTTGTTTTCGGATGACAGATACCAAATGCACATCCTCCTCTCATTTATTCTATTGCTGGTGATCTTTTTGGCACAAACTCTCTTGGAAAATATATGAGACTGCACATTTGAAAAAGATGGGGGAAAATCATAAGCATCCAAACACAAAATGTTTCACTGGGGACAATTTGGGGTACCTACAGATATAGCTCTAGGAGATCAAAGTGTAAAGACATGCAACAATAGTTTTATGCTTATTTTAATCTTATAATATCAAAATCATCAAATTAACTTAATTAACAGGTTGCAATTCTACAGAAATCAAATGAGACCAAAATAAATTGAGAATCACGTAAATTTTGACTTAATTTTCGTCAGCATGTTGTTTGTTATAAACCCAGAATGTATTGTCTAAATAAGGTAATATGCATCTGAAACCTTTAAGAAGATAAAGATTATAAGTCAAAGTTTTGTTTAAATACTAAGATTCCATCACCAAATACCTACAATTTATGTAATAACAGTCCTAATAATGATGTTATCAGAAAATGTCACACAAAAATCGTTTCACTAGGGACAATTTTAGCATCATTTTTTGTCATAAAATTTCTATTTATCAAGATATGTTCATGAAATTTTGTAGATATCTTAGCACTAAGGCAACACTTATTTAAGGACAAAAAGTTCGCCAAAAGCTTTTAAAATATTTTCTGTAGCTCACTTTGAAAAAAAATCCTCTTTATTTTTGAAATCACCCAGTATCAGTACGCAAAATTCGGTACTGAAAATACATCGGTAGTTTTTGGCGTAGTAGCGATAAAACTTCCGGTGAATTGAACCTTTACCAGACATGTCCCAAAAATTGCTAAAATAATTTAGGGTCGGGGGTAAAAAGTTAGACACGGTTGGGTAACCGGAAACATACAACTTTTTTATTACGCATAAACAAAGGCTGTCACATGACTGGAAAGAAATTCGAAACAAAGCCGTATATGTGACCGGTCACATGACAGTAATTGATTACCTAACTTCCGCTCTATTTTCAAACGAGATCTGGTCACGTGATTTATCATAAAAATGGCAAAGGAATCGACTGGAAATAGGGGTTTGTTGAATTTCGGAAGGTTATACTCTTCCAACAGATCAATTTGAAATGAAATTTTTGGTCAGGTGTGACAAAAAAATGATTAATTGATCTATTCCCTACAGTGTTTTACCGAGTGATTGGATATAATACACAAAAACAAAGCTTCACAACTTGTGCTGAACTTTCCGCTGTTTTCGAAGAGCAATGCGCTCTGATGAAAAAAGCAAAAAATCAAACTACCAAAGTCCATTCAAAGACGGTATTTACATCAGAGAAGTCTCGGATTAATGATAGTGTAACTGAAAAATTGAAATGATAAAATGCCGAAATGATTTAAAATGGATATTTATACTTTTCTCTCATGAATGCTTTCTATAGGTTTCATGCTTTATAAAGCCTTGTGATGAATTCCATCAAATTCAAGTTTTCAAGAGACTCGATTTTCTTATCTGTTCAAGTTATGTACCCATCTAAAAAAAGGATTTCTATTAGGTCATCATAGTGCTATAAATAGATACACCATGAAGCTAGAATCTTGAATAGGGCAGGCATAATTTGCTGAACTGGAAAATTATGATTTTTATTAAAATCAATGTTTACAAATGCCCCACATTATGAGAAAAATGTTTTTGTTCACAATTTAAACCTTACAAGTCTGTTTTTGTTTATTTCCAGTGTAAACAGAACCTTACAATGCTGGAGATATGAAGACTGTTGGCTACTACGTATACAGCAACAGAAAAGTCCAATTCTGACATGAAAGATAAGAAAAACGTCGTTGAAACAACTTCGACAAGTAACTGTCCGTCAGCTCTTCTAAAATACTTAAAGTTAAACTGAAGTGTTGAACATCAATGTACATCTAAAGTATGGACGGTCTGGACTAATATTTACCTTTAATCACATGTACATGTGCAGACAAGTTTTGTAAGAAGTTACAAAAAAATTTAGCTTCATCTACTTCTAATGGTCAATCAAATGCTTGTTACTAAAACTTTGCTATTGGGGACATCATAATGGTGATTGATTTAAATGTACGACCTGAACAAGCGGAAAATTGGTTGGATCATGTAGACCTATCACAGATAAAAAACTTACATGGGGACCGAGATCTATATATACCAATCAACAAAACTCTGAAGAGACCAGTTGACCGCCTGTGTCCAATTGTGAAACAGCTTGGTGTAAATATGGGCTGTAGTAATGCCCTATAAGTGTAAAGTGTAACAGTGCCACAATGTATTGCCGGAGTGTTTTAGTGAATGGGCTATATAATTGCCTAATAGAATGAATATCAAAGTGTTAGAAAAATCTATAGTGTAAATAAGCGATACAGAATTCGAAGAAGAAGGACCTGCACAAGATAAACTACGAAAGATTCTTGGACAACAGACTGCGAATTCGTTTGAAGATTTGATACACAGAATGAACAACATGCCGCATCGACAATCAAATAAACAGACTTCAGAGACTTGATGGACACAAATGTCAGCCTAATAGACTTGATGCATCAACAACCAATATTGATTTAAGGTAGAATACCTGTAATGTGGCCATTTTGGGATTCACAAAACATCAGGGTTTTTTTGGCGGCATCATTACGTATCCGAAGCTATTCAGGCTCGGTCGTGAACATTCGACGATGGAAAGTTTCATCGCCAAATGTTTTCGACATAGCCCAAATAATGCCGATGTCTCGCGAATTTCATTAGGGGTGGACTACCTTAAAAATGTTTATTGAGAATCTTGCTCTTCCTGGTGAGGAATGTTATCTGTTTTGCTTGTGAAAATGAGCTGAGAAAGATAACTTTTATCCAAGAAATATGCCTTCTTTAAAAACTGTTATCTACATCAACTTCTGTTAATTTAAGAAATTAAAAGTTTCGGATAAGATTTTAATGAATTGGTATTTAATTAATTAGAAAGTTGTGGCATACAACAAATTAGAAAAAGAAAGGATTTGTGTATGATATAGCTTAGAAAATACTAAGGCAAAAGGAGAAAATGCTGATTATCAGTATTTACTTCTTTTGCCTCAATGTTTTCCCCAGCCTTATTTAGTAGGGACGTCAAAATCAGGTCTTGTTTGGGATAGGGTAAAGCAGGGTTCTCCGCAGAATATTTGGAAGCTGTAGTGGCAAATTATATGAGAATTGGTAAACTTTGAAAGCATATAATTGTGAGTGAAAACATTATGGAAAAAGAAGAAATTGCTCATCTTGAGCAATTTCTTCTTTTCCCATAATATTTTTACTCATAATTATTACATTTACAATGACAAAAATGTATTATTAAACAGTGTTTGGCATGAAATACCTCAAAATGCCTCTATTTGGTAACCATTTTGAAGAAATTAAGCTGTGGGGTAGTTTTGAAGCTGTAGGGGCATTACACTGATTAACATGAAGCTGTAGTGGGGCCGATACAGCTTATTGAGCTGGGGAGAACACTGGGTAAAGCGAAGTTTCTTAAGAAAATGTGAAACTGATCACTATCACCAAATGTAATCAAAAGCTTTCCAAGGCCTTACTTTCATTTAACCCTTTCCCAAACGACAACATTTTAAGGCAATCCACTTCAAAAACTGCCACAAATGACAAAATGGATGTTATTAAAGATAGGATTTGTGTAAAATATGGCACAGAAAATATTGAGACAAAAGGAGAAACTGTGGTTATCAGCAGTTTCTTCTTTTGATTCAATGTTTTCCCAAGCCTTTTCTATTGGGGACGTCAAAAGCAGGTCTTGTTTGGGAAAGGGTTCAAGCCTCTTCCAGTTTTAGTGAGGAAGTATTTGGTTGAATGTAAATCCCAAATTGATGAAAAGGTGACCTATTTTACTCTGCGTCCAATCAAATAGCTTTCTTGTTTGCAGGAAAATTGGAAGAAATAAAAACAAACCAGTTTGCTTGAAAGTTGCAGCAACGGTTTGCTGCAACTTTGCGGCAAATAGTTTGCGAGAAAACTAATTTGCATACGAAAAACGAAGTGGCCGCAACTTTGCGGCAAATAGTTGCGGGAAGTTCGCGAGAAGAATTTGGATGAGTTTGCGGCAACTTTGCAGCAACAGTTCACTGCAACTTTGCAGCAACAGTTTGCAGCAACTTTGCGGCAAATAGTTTGCGAGAAAGCTAATTTGCATACGAAAAACGAAGTGGCCGCAACTTTGCGGCAAATAGTTGCGGGAAGTTTGCGAGAAGAATTTGGACCAGTTTGCGGCAACTTTGCAGCAACAGTTCGCTGCAACTTTGCAGCAACAGTTTGCAGCAACTTCGCAGCTAATAGTTTGCGAGAAAGCTAATTTGCATACGAAAAACGAAGTGGCCGCAAATTTGCGGCAAATATTTGTAGCGAATTCGCCGCAAATTTGCAGCGAAGTTGCCGCAACTGTTTGCGGCAGGGCTAATATTTTGGTAAGGGCAATTTTAACACAAAAATATAAATTTCTCGTAAACGGCGCAATATTTTGGCTTTAAATTTTCAGAATTTTCATAAGGAAGTATGCTCTTTCAGATTAAAACAAAAGTAAAATTTATGACAAAAAAATCTGAAATGTCACTTTAAATTCAGATTTATACATTACATAATATCATGATTTTGCAGGTTTGCATGCGTCCACAAGGCGAACGGTCAGACCAAGAATTATCTGCTTTCCAATGTAGGCCTATAACAACCGCTATAAAGATCATTTGGAGAGTCCGAAGAGTGTTCCAGGCGTCGCTATGCATGAATGCAGCAATGAAAAGAGTAAGTTATAATTTTCGTGTTTGTTTTTCAAATTTATTATTCTATTTCTTTATGTCAAATTGTCTTTATTCGTATTTTTCCAAAACAACACAATGTCAGACTGGTCTAAATTTTTTCTCAGACCAATCCCGGCGATTTGCAAAACTTCATTTTTTTATGGTACGGCGAACTTCAACGGATAAAACTTTAACGTGTATTTCAACACATCACTTTAATGCGCTGTCCCCTTATATATTACGGATAAGGGCCTTATTTCGATACATTTTCATTTTATTTTAGAAAATCCACATCTTCTTTATTTGTTGTTGTCTGTTTATTTCAGATTTCTGTCTATAGCATAGCAACAATTGTTATGAACAGCTCGAGTGCAAAAGCAACTTCAACTTTATGGAGAAAACTAGCTATTTCAAAACCTTCCCCTATCGATGTGATTACTAGATTATTTCTGTGAATTGAGGCGACAAAACACAAAACCAGAAAAGAAATTAGACAGTATGCCGCCGCTTTTCATCGAAAATCTCGTAACTGTAGTTTTAAACAAGCTGGAGTTACGAGGTTTTTGAAGAAAAGCGACGATGCGTAAATTCCGATCAGGACATTATAATAAGTTATATGCCAATCGGAAAAGGAATAAATGTACGTTGTAACAGAAAATAGCTTTGAGGATAGCACTAATAAAAATATGGAAACTAAACATTTGAAAACTGACGGCTGATGTCAGCATAATTGCAGCGGCAAAAATGGTAGGTCCTGCTGTTGTAAAGTTTCCAGCCAACACATATAATAATGGCCACATTCACGTCTGCTTGCAAACCACGGTAATTTACGTTCAAACGAATAACATTCTACGCCGCAGTGCAACCGTGAAGGCTATGTTACACTACATGTACTTATAAAGACACATATTAAAGAATTTGCGAATTACTTTTCTTGATGCATTTGTTTCTATAGTGATTTAAGGTTGCGCAAGCGTATGTCGATTTTATAATATCGTCCCTTTTCAACAAAAAACCTCGTAAATGCAGCTTAAACAAGCTGCAGTTACGAGGTTATTGTTGAAAAGAATGGACATGATTCTTTACATTATCTTTACATTTTGTACTGAAATCAGTTGCTTTACTCTTTCTCAAACACAAGATGTTGGAACTCTTTCAATTGAAAAGGTATTGCAAACGACAAAATTGTTACTGTCAAAAGAAGTAAATGTGTGTTACAGCAAAGAAAATATTGAGGAAAAAGGAGAAATTGTTGGATCATCAGCAATTTCTTCTTTTCCCTCAATGTTTTCCCAAAAATCCCATTGCAGACTTCAAAACAATGCCCTTAAGGTTCGAACTACATTGCAATAATAGGATCAACTGAAAGACATTATCGATGGCTTAACGCGAAACGGCTGTAACTGCCTATATGTTTACAGGCAGTTACAACCGTTTCGCGCTGAGCCATCGTTATGTTCCAGAGACACAGTGGGAATCACACGCCACAATCTTAAGAGAAACTCTTCATTTATTGCGTTGATACGTGGTTAATTTGAATTCGATTTGAAACAAAGATTGAAAAATGCAATAAATTTTCTGAATGTGGACAGTGGTAGATGTTTTACGAATCAGCCGATAACGACCTAGAACTAGTAAAATGACCGCCAACAACCTTTTTGTCAGCTGATTTTTTTAAAAAAAAAAAAAAAGATTTACAACGCTCAGAAAATCCCATACGTATTTCCACGTTCTTTGCTTAAATCGTTTTCAAAGCAGTCACGTATTAACAGAATTGTTGAAGAGGTTCGATATATCTTTCCATCATAAAACAAAGGGACACAACTCGTGCATTCGGCGGTAATAACTAAACACGAGTTACAGATTATTGACAATGCATGGAAAATCAAATTCAGCGAAAGAATGACTTCACCCTTTCCCAAAACAAGGCCTAGTTTTGACGTCCATAATTTAACACGGCTTGGGAAAACGTTGAGACAGAAAAGAAAATGCATTTTCTCCATTTGCCTCAATATTTTATATGCTTTATTATATACTTTATTCACACAAATTAAATGTTTAATTATTGGCAGCTTAGTCGTCTGCAGTAACTTCTATTTGGAACACCGTAAAATTTTGTTGTTTGGGAAAGGGTTCATGCCTCTTCCAACTGCTATGGTTATATCGCAGGGGCTGGAGTACCTATCGATTGATTCCCATTATTTCTCTCACCGGTGCCACAACGCCTTTCCGAGCCTTCAGCTGCTCGCGCACATAGGTATACGATTATCAAACCATTGGTGGGAGACAAATGTTACAGAGGGTGTTTGCAGCGGCCGGAGATCGAACCCGGGACCTGTCCTCGTGAGTGGGGATCCGATACGCTACCAACTGCGCTATTGCCGCGGCCTGGAATCCTGCCAAATTGTCATGCATTATTCTCTTTTAGGCGTTTTCTAACTCTTACACCCTTACTTCTATGCTAACCCAAAGAGTTGAATGCCTTATTTTAACTTACAAAGTATCAAAATTAATGTAGGCCCAACGTCGCATTGCTTTGCTCAAGACGATGATGATTTCTGCCAATATCTACTTTTAGAAAATCAAAAACATTCGAAAACCTTGAGAGAAAAGAAAGAAACGCTGATTGTCGACATTTATTCCTTTTCTTTCAACGTATTCAGAGCCTTAAATTCCATATGTCTTTTTTTATCTAGAAATATGTATTGTCCATTCAATCGCTATCACGTTGGACCAGCCCAACATGGGCGGATCTAGAGGGGGTCGGGGGTCCGGACCCCCCCCCCCCCCTTGGCATTGGTCGAAAATCAAATTTTGACTATATAAATTTAGTGTAACGTTACATATTTACTACATTTTAAGCCATAATTTTGGCTTGGACCCCCCCCCCCCCCCTGGAAAAAGATCTTTGGCTTGGACCCCCCCCTTGGAAAAAATCCTGGATCCGCCCTTGAGCCCGATATTATTGTCTGAGAAAATAATCATTAAATAAGCCTTTCCTATACAAGGCCTGGTTTTGACGTCCCTTACAGAAAAGTTTTGGGAAAACATTGAGACAAAAGAAGACAAGAGGGCCATTGGCCCTGAAGCGCTCACCTGATATAATAAATTTTTGTATACCAATTTTCAGGTTGATTGAACAAAAATGTGACCTCTAGGGTGCACACAAGGTTTAACTAAGATTTGACCTCGTCACCTAGAATTGATCAAGACAATCATTCTGATCAATTTTCAGGTTAATTGGGCAAAAAATGTGGCCTCTAAAGTGCACACAAGGTTTTTCTAACATTTGACCCTGTGACCTAGTTTTTGACCCCAGATGACCCAATTTCAAACATGTCCGAGATTTCATCAAGACAATCATTCTGAGCAAATTTCAGGTTGATTGGGCAAAAAATGTGGCCTCTAGAGTGCACACAAGGTTTTTCTAACATTTGACCCCGTGACCTAGTTTTTGACCCCAGATGACCCAATTTCAAACTTGTCCAAGATTTTATCAAGACAATTATTTTGAGTAAATTTAAGGTTGATTGAGCAAAAAATGTGGCCTCTAGAGTGCACACAAGGTTTTTCTAACATTTGACCCCGTGACCTAGTTTTTGACCCCAGATGACCCAATTTCAATCTTGTCCAAGATTTCATCAAAACAATCATTCTGAGCAAATTTCAGGTTAATTGGGCAAAAAATGTGGCCTCTAGAATGCACACAAGGTTTTTCTAACATTTGACCCCGTGACCTAGTTTTTGACCCAAGATGACCCAATGTTGAACTTGTCCGAGATTCCATCAAGACCATCATTCTGATCAATTTTCAGGTTGATTGGGCAAAAAATGTGGCCTCTAAAGTGCACACAAGGCTTTTCTAAGATTTGACCCTGTGACCTAGTTATTGACCCCAGATGACCCAATTTCAAACTTGTCCCAGATTTCACCAAGACAATCATTCTGATTAATTTTAAGGTTGATTGGGCAAAAAAAAGTGGCCTCTAAAGTGCACACAAGGTTTTTCTAACATTTGACCCTGTGACCTAGTTTTTGACCCTAGATGACCCAATTTCAAACTTGTCCGAGATTTCATCAAGACAATCATTCTGAGCAAATTTCAGGTTGATTGGGCAAAAAATGTTGCCTCTAGAGTGCACACAAGGTTTTTCTAACATTTGACCCCGTGACCTAGTTTTTGACCCCAGATGATCCAATTTCAAATTTGTCTGAGATTTCATCAAGACAATCATTCTGAGCAAATTTCAGGTTGATTGGGCAAAAAATGTGGCCTCTAGAGTGCACACAAGGTTTTTCTAACATTTGACCGCGTGACCTAGTTTTTGACCCCAGATGACCCAATTTCAAACTTGTCCAAGATTTTATAAAGATAATTATTTTGAGCAAATTTCAGGTTGATTGGGCAAAAAATGTGGCCTCTAGAGTGCACACAAGGTTTTTCTAACATTTGACCCCGTGACCTAGTTTTTGACCCCAGATGACCCAATTTCAAACTTGTCCAAGATTTCATCAAGACAATCATTCTGAGCAAATTTCAGGTTAATTGGGCAAAAAATGTGGCCTCTAGAATGCACACAAGGTTTTTCTAACATTTGACCCCGTGACCTAGTTTTTGACCCAAGATGACCCAATGTTGAACTTGTGCGAGATTCCATCAAGACAATCATTCTGATCAATTTTCAGGTTGATTGGGCAAAAAATGTGGCCTCTAAAGTGCACAAAAGGTTTTTCTAAGATTTGACCCTGTGACCTAGTTATTGACCCCAGATGACCCAATTTCAAACTTGTCCGAGATTTCATCAAGACAATCATTCTGATCAATTTTAAGATTGATTGGGCAAAAAATGTGGCCTCTAGAGTGCACACAAGGTTTGTCTAAGATTTGACCCCGTGACCTAGTTTTTGACCCCAGATGACCCAATTTCAAACGTGTCTGAGATTTTATAAAGACAATCATTCTGAGCAAATTTCAGGTTGATTGGGCAAAAAATGTGGCCTCTAGAGTGCACACAAGGTTTTTCTAAGATTTGACCCCGTGACCTAGTTTTTGACCCCAGATGACCCAATTTCGAACTCGTCCGAGATTTCATCAAGACAATCATTCTGAGCAAATTTAAGGTTGATTGGGCAAAAAATGTGGCCTCTAGAGTGCACACAAGGCAAAGTTTGACGGACGACGGACACCGGACGCCGGACGCCGGACACAGCGGTATCACAATACCTCACCATGAGCACTATCGTGCTCAGGTGAGCTAAAAATGCTGATAATCAGCATTTTCTCCTTTTGCCTCGATATTTTCTATGCTATTTTGTACACACATCGTATCCTTTTTAACGTCCATTTTGTGGTCAGCATCAGCTTTTGAATTAGACCATCCTTAAATTTGGCTGTTTGGGAAAGGGTTGAATAACGAACGGAACGCATAACTATCATACAATAGAGATGTTTAATCCAAAGATATTCGCTGGTATTTTGACATACCAAACCAAATAAAACATACAAAATACAACAAAAAATGTGTCCACGTCTATGTATGGATCTATAATATCACAAAATAATGATAGGAAAACACGCGGAAAACCCTTCACTTATCTAGTAGAGAATTGGTTAACTCAATAATAACTATCAATGGTTTAAATCTTTCCTGAACAATACCTGTTTTTGACGCCCATAAATGAAAATGCTTCGGAAAATATTGAGACTAAGAGAAGAAAATGCTGTTAAAACAGCAATTTCTTATTTTGTTTCAACATTTTCTGTACTCTTTTCAGTATTTTGTACACATATCTTAACTTTATCACAAAGTACTTCATCTCGTATATACCTTAACCCTTTCCCAAACAAGACCTGGTTTTGATGTCCTTTAAAGATTAGGCTTGGGAAAACATTGAGGCAAAAGAAGAAAGTGCTGATAATCAGCACTTTCTCCTTCTGCCTCAATATTTTCTGAGCTATATTGTACTCAAATCCAAAATTGATTGACACCTATTTTGTTGTCTGCAGCTGCTTTTGAATTGAACCACCCAAAAATTGTGCCATCTGGTAAAGGGTTAAGAGTTATCAGCAATCATAAATTTTCAATGCAAAACCAAACTAATGATTTGTCATTCATGAAAATGATTCAGAGGTGAGCTTCCAAAATATTCCAGTTCAGCTTTAAGTCGACTGTCAAATGTTTTGAAACCTCACCAATGATTTCTATATACATATGTTTTGTTAAACTGTTTATAACCCCATTATTTACTTTTAGAGATTTTGTCAGTTTTAGGCAAATTCCCATTGACCTATTTTTATATCACAGCTATGTTTGCTTATTCAAGTGCTTTCAGCTTCAACAGCGTGAAGCTTTAGTTTCTAAAAGCAAACATGGTAACATCATTTGGCATTAAGAAGCTCCAACCAAGACTTGAGGTTATCTGCTTAGTTCCTTATGAAGCTTAAAGTATTAAGATTTTGAATAATCATAATCTTTCAAGTTTTTCAGTCTTTCAAGCCAATGCAACTTACACAGTTTAATGTTCAAGCAGTATGCAAGCTGCTACATGTACACTTGTAATGTATGTCAATATTCACCCTTTCCCAAGTGGCAAAAGTTAAGACTGGTCCAATTCAAAAGCTGCTGCTGATAAACAAGCCGAACACCAATTAAGACAGAATTTGTGTCCAATATGATCCAGAAAATATTGAGACAAAAGGAGAAAATGCTGGTTATCAGCATTTTCTTCTTTTGCCTCAATGTTTTCCAAAGCCTATTTTCTTAAAGTCAAAACCAGGTCTTATTTGAGAAAGGGTTAAAAGAAAGTGTACATGTATGTGCCTAAAGCTAAAAGACATCTTCAAACTTATACAATATTAGTAATAATAAAATACAGTAAATTCTCATTATCTCAAGACGGATTGGTTCCAATTCTTACATTTACTCAAAATATTGATCATGATGCATCATTTGTTTCTGCAAACTATTTCCTTAACCCATTACCACACAGTGACTCCTTTTGACTCCTTAGTCCTTACAAGATAATGGTTTGGGAAAACAATGTGGAAAATGAAGAAATTGCTTGTGACAAGCAATTTATTCATTTACCACAATGTTTTCTACACAAAAAGACCTAAAAATTAAAAATTCCATTCACTTGAAATTGTCGTCTGCAGGATCTTTCAAATTGGACCGCCCTAAAATTTGGTCGTTTGGTAATGGGTTAATCAAAAGCTTCAACCTCAACTCCATAAGAGATTTTGGAAGTAGGGATATAGATCTAATTATCCACTTTATTAAGCAAAAAAAATCTATTTGAACATCTTTTAGATCCAATTTTTGGCTAATTTGTTAAAGGTAGACCAGTAGACCACGCCTATTGAGAGTCACGAGACGTAAATTTTTTTCTGGCAACATCGCTGACTTTTGGCGGTGGAATGTTCCCCGTCCAAAGATTACTATGTCACTCCAATGATTCCAAAGTTGAGTGAATCTCAAACCGGGTGGACTACCTTGATTTATTTTTCTACAATAGTATTTGTATACATTACGTTGGAGTTTTCCCACCAAAATATATCCAATCCAGTCTAATTTAACCAGACGTGAGATAACGAGACTTGACTGTATTGTAGACAGGACATCACGAGTTGACGGTGACTTCCCCGTGAAATATCCAACTCTCCTCCACAATCACCTTGACCTTCTTCTCATACTCCCGACGGTTCTCCTGGTACAGATTCGCCGCCACATTGTTTGCAGGGCTGTTGGGGTTTGGTTCATCCAATAAAGACTGTTGAGATTGAATCATATTTCTGGTTCCATTTGAAAATGTCGTAACTACAGCTTGGATAAGCTGTAGTTACAACATTTTCATATGGAACCAAAATTATATTGAGATTGTTTGTGTTTCTTTTACTGCAAAATGACATCTTTTGACTCCCTCACAAGAAAAGGCTTGAGAAAACATTGTGGAAAATGAAGAAATTGCTTGCAATTTCTTCATTTTCCATAATGTTTTCCAACACTGGAAATGTAAATATTTTTGAAATTTCATAAACTTGAAATTGTTGTCTGCAACATGTTTCAAATTTGAATAGTCCAAAGTTTTGCCATCTGGTAATGGGTTATTTAGCAATTAGATTGGATGAAACTCTTGTCACATCCAATCAAATAGCATATGATGTAATATTTGGAAAAGATTTGAGAATTGAAATGCAATGCCCAACCGGATGAACTATGAATGGCAAAATGAAACCTATCTAAATATACATGTATATGAGTCGTTTTCAAAATTCGCAGGTTTTCTTGTCCACGTGTGATAACTTGTACATTTAAGTAATCAAATAAACATTAATGTTAAAAATGAGTCCAAACCAATGTAATTGTGTTGATTAAGCATAAAAATATAGCATGTTACATGCTTTAGTGAGATATTTTACATGTTATATGGCCTGAAATGTGTAAATTTGCTTTGTCCCACTGCTACCCTCATTGGTTTTGACCAGCAAAGATAACTACTTTTAACCGTAATTGAAAAACTTTTTTGGGTTAGTTTGCATGACAATATGTTAAATTACACTTTGAATATACCAGTTACCCAAATGATATTATGTAAATGGTATAAAAATCATCATATATCCTTGTCCCACAGATTTTTGTCTTTGGTGTTCCAGTGTCTAAAAGGTCAAAGAAATGAAATCTTAATTAGATGGAGACACAAATCATGTACCTCCTTTTGAAAAGCTATCTTAGGCTCATACATTACAATTGAAAGAGGAAGAATTTATTTTGTGTCTTGTTAATAAATTGAAAAAGAAGGCGGTCAACTTGTACAGTACTTTTTTTCTTTGTCTTTGGGATGACGCACTTTATAATACTTTGCAAGGCACCTTTTTATTAGATATTTGACCGGTATATCTGACTTTGAGTACAGTAAATGCTTTCAATAGTAGATTTAACAAATACCCGATTTTCACTTATATTTTTACAAATTAGTGTGAAATTGTCCTTGGTGTTCCAGTCCTTGGTGTTCCGGTCTGAGCACTGGAACGCCAAAGACAAAAATAAAATGGCACTGACGTATGTCAGACTGCATGGATCAGATAAATATTATTAAAATAAGGTAACATACCAAATTTCAGCTTTGTTCGTGTAATAATTTTAGAGAAAATGCCAAATCTAGGTTTCGCTCGATGTTTTAAGTGGAATTTCATGTTAACGGTTGAAACTGACTTTTGGGGAATGTCTGAATGAATGGAGCATAAAGATATCATTGAACAATCGTTACTTACCAAATGTTAGCTTTCTTTGTCCATTGTTTTAGAGAAATGTCAATTCAAAGTTTTGAACTGACGGACAGGCTGACAGACGGTAAATGCTAGAACAGTATTACCCAAAATGTTTTATATTAGTGCATTAAAATCCTAAATTATTACACATTAACTATATCTCTTTGCATTCCTATATCTTTCGGCTCATGCCGTGTTACTGAATTCATGTCTTAAAGGAGGTTGGATTTTACTATCAACTGGAGGTTAAGCTTGGACTTTTCATTGGCATTTTAATTTGTCAAGCGTTCTGATGTGCGTTGCGGGAAGCGGAATCACATGGGACAAATATTAGCTGCCAGTTTCAACCTCAATCAATGCAAAAAAAACATTTTAAAGCAAAGAAAATAGATGATTTTCTTTGGGGTTATGTTGATGTCTTTGGTATTCCGCTAATGTCTTTGGTGTTCCGGTAATGTTGAATTCATTTTCCAAGAAAACTGATCAAGCAAATGCATCAAAAGTACTGGTTATATAAAGCAAACTGGACATACTAATTTTGACGATTGAAACTTTTCTGGACATTTGGACTCAAATAAGAAATTTTGAGACTAAAATGTTTGATTTTTTCCAACTTTAGCAGACAAAGATACTTTCCTGTAAATTATTATGTAATTATGCATCCAAAATGATTCTTTTCTATTAGTTATTAGCTATTGACCCTTTAAAATGTAATTTGGTGAAAAAAAATGTGAAATATCTTTTAATCTATATTAAATTCATACCTTTACTTAACCGGAACACCAAAGACATTTTTGTCCGGAACACATCGTTAATAACCGATTTAGAAGCTACACACCAACAATCCAGGGTGGAAAATGATTTGAAACATGTTATTAATAATCTAACAACAAATTGAGAACACAAAAATTACAATATTTGACAATTATTTTTCATGATTTACTTGTCTAAAAAACCTGCGAATTTTGAAATTGACTCATATACACCTTACTTGGATGTTGTATTAGTTTTAGGGGCAAGTGTTAGGATAGCCCTACATATAGGGGAAGCAATTATATAAAATACAATCTAAAGTAGAGCAAGTTTAAATGAAAAAGTAAACATTATTAAGTATGAACTGTAAACATTTTTTCTTAACAAATGAGTAAAAATTGAAGAGAAAGTGCATCACAGGGGTTTGACAAAATAATGCTAGCCTAAATCATTTATCCAAATTCTGAACCCAATGTTGTGGGTACACATAATTCTCTCAAAGTATCATTATGAAGAACTAACAGCATTGGGTTTTATCAATTATCATAAAAGAGAATTTCAACGACTTATTATCTTACAATTACTACTTGAAGAAACAGTAAGAAAGCAACATGGGTCTAGATCAGACAGTGTACATGAACAGGCTGATCTGAATCCATGTTGTTCTCAAATGCACTGAGGGACCTTTTTCTAGATCAAGGCTCATTTAATTTTGTAATTGAAAATCTTTCTTTATTTAGAAACCAAACCACTCTCTTTCTCCAAATCTCAGGTTTACATGAATCAGGAGTACAATGTTGCTTTTCAAAGAAAATCTCGTATCTGCAGCTTATTTTAAGCCCTTCCCATTCAAGACCTGGTTTTGACGTCCCTAATAGAAAAGGCTTGGGAAAACATTGAAACAAAAGAAGAAACTGCTGATAACCAGCAGTTTCTCCTTTTGTCTCAATATTTTCTATTTCATATTTTACACAAATTACATCTTTAATAACATCCATTTTGTCATTTGTCGCAGTTTTTGAGGTATATTACCATAAAGTTTTGCCGTTTGGGAAAGGGTTAAGCTACAGATATGAGGTTTTAGTTGCAAAGCAGCGACAAGGGTCAAGTTAAACCGACACCCTCCAATCTTAGATTTATCATTTAACAACAATGTTTGGTATAAAAATAATGTTTCTGCCGATGCTACGCATCATCATCGTCATCATCATCATTCCAACTCTCTTGTACGATGGCGGCCACTTTTTTCTCGTACTCCCGACGGTTTTCCCGATAAAGTTGGGCGGCCTCATTATTTGCAGGACTATTAGGGTTGGGGTCATGAAGTAAAGACTAAAAATAGAAAAAGGAATTTGTGAATTAATCAAAATATTGAATGCAAATATGTAGAGATCTATTTATTACACACAATTAAGGATGAACAAGTTATGATAATATGATAATATTTATCTAATTAGTTTTCAGATTTTCTACTGTTTCTTTACATATAAATTTCCCTTTTGGGTTTTTAGCAAAAAACTTGAGGGAAACTTGTCAGAATCATGATCCCAACCTTAATGTTTCTGTTACTACATTGAGTGCAATACAAACCATCTTTATCTTTTCAGTTTTCACAATACCTGCTTTATGTATATGCTACCTTTGCTCCATTCCATATTACTTTAACCCATTAACAAACAACAAAATTTTAGCCTAGTCCTAACTCATAAGTGTTGCAGACAACAGTTTCCATTGAACAAAATCTAACATTTTTTTGTCTTTCTTGGTAGAAAACATTGTGGAAAATGAAGAAATTGCTTGTCACAAGCAATTTCTTCAGTTTCCACAATGTTTACCAAAGCCTTTATCTTGTGGGGCGTCCAAAAGCGTCAATGTGTGGGAAAGGGTTAACTTCAATACTACAATGAGCTAGGTCTAAGGATCTGGAAAAGGGCCTCTATAGCATTTACCGATAAGACCACCATATCCTCAAGTCATTCTGTGCACATGTACAGTCTGATCAGGATTCCTATTGCACTCTTTAAGTTACTAGGGGTCCCGAAGAAGCAATCTGAGAACAGCACAGATCTTGATCAGTCTGTGCATAGGCACACAACAGACCCTTTTCCAGATCCCAGCTCAAGTTGTTTAATCATTTAACCCTTTACCAAACAACAAAATTTTGGACTTGTACAAATTCAAAGATGCTGCAGACGACAATATGAATTGAATGAAATTTCGCATTCTTTGATCTTTCTTGGTAGAAAAAATTGTGGGAAATGAAGAAATAGCTTGTTACAAACAATTTCTTCATTTTCCACAATGTTTTTCAAAACCATTATTTTGAAGGGAGTCAAAAAGAGTCATTGTGTGGTAATGGATTAAAGAAATTAAGATTTTTTTGAAATGATTACTACCTTTGAATTGAACTTAAAGAGACTTTGACTTGACAAAATATTCCTTATATTCAACACTTTCCCAAACAACACATGGTTTTGATGTCCCTAGTGGGAAAGGCTTGGGAAAACATTGAGGCTAAAGAAGCAAATGCTGATTATCAGCATTTTCTCCTTTTGCCTCAATACTTTCAGTACTATAGTTTACACAAATGATTTCTTAACCAACTTCAATGATGTCATCTGCAACTCCTTTCTTCTTGGACTTTTCTGAAATAGTCTTGTTTGGGAATGGGTTATCCCGCATGCTGTAATTCTATCACAATGGTTAAGTCCACAGTTCTTCACTAGTTATGTTATGATTGTAAAGCAATGAAAATTGGATTGATTGGAGTTTTACGTCCCACTCAACAGCTAAGGTCATAAGGAGACAGGACCTTGGTTTAAAGTCTCATCTGAAAGACTGGAGAGGCGGGGATCGAACCAGCGAGTTACCACTGCACCACCTCTGCCCCTAAAAGAAATGAGCAACTCAGCAGCACGATGTCATGACAATGATAGAACATGTATAACATGTATAACAAACCAAAGTGTGCCACACAAGGAACTAATGAGAATTGGAAAGACAATGATGGTAATGATGGTGACATTGATCAACCCAAATTTAACCCTGCTGAGCCCAAGATAAGAGGGGGGGTGATGACTTTTCAAACTGCAATAATTCTGCTATTGCTCATCAAACCCTATGTTGTGGGTACTCATTTGCATCGTCTCAACGATACGATGCAAATGAGTACCCACAACATAGGGTTTGGATTTGAAATGACAAAGTTAGAATGTCCTCACCCCCACTTATCTGTAGCCCTGACCTGATTTCATGATGTACTTACTTGTATAGAGGTTAAAATAGCTGATACATCATATGTTGGGCTCCATCTATTTTGTAAAATATCTAAACATATACTTCCATCCGCATATACTGAAACACAGGAAATCATATTTGTGTTATTTGGTGAGGCCTATTTCTACAAGATGAGCTTTTGACACAGTCTCTCAGCAAAAACCAAATTTTAGAAATTCTTGGGGCTTTAATTAATATCAATTAACTTTGTCAGATGGCAGTAAATTGGTAATAGCCTTTTTTTCAAAAGATAGGTCTCATTACAAGTATAAATCTTTTGAAATATTGTCCAACTCTTTTTGAAAGCATTTACCCTTTACCAAACGACAAATTTTCAGACTTTTCGCAATTCAAATTTAATCAAACTTTACAATTTTTGCCTGTCTAGGTACATTGTGGGAAATGAAGAAACTGTTCACAAGCAATTTCTAAATGTTAGTTTTGTTAGATTTCGCAAAACATTGAGACAGAAGAATTTGGTGACTAGCATTTTCTCCTTTTGTCTAAATATTTTCTTTTCTATTTTCTACACAAATTCTGCGTCTATTTACACATATCTTTTCTTCTGTAGCAGCTTTCCAATACATGTAGTAGCACCCTAATATATTGTCGTTTGGATTCAAATGTTAAAATCAAAATATGAATAATTGACTTGCCTGACTCAACTGCTTTGTACACTTATTCAAGATAATTGACCAATGAATGCATAAAATATGGATATTTTGTATATCGCTGCTTTTCAACAAAAACCTTGTAACTGCAGCTTGTTTGAAGCTGCAGTTACAAGGTTTTTGTTGAAAAGCAGTGATATGCATTATATAAGTTTTCTTCAATACACTATATTGATTATAATGTTATTGTATTGTGTTATTGTCTGCAGTCTTTGTCCATTAATACAGGTAATGTGCTGACACATTGTGACATATATTATTGTAACCTATATTTGTGACCTATTGATTAATTTTAACCCTTTCCCAGACAATGTCACAAACCTAATTTTGACATCCCTTAGACTTACAGGGATAGTTTTGGAAAAATAATGAAAGAAAAGAAAAGAAGAAATTGCTTAAAAATCAATACTTTCTCTTTTTCCCTTGATTTTGCTGATGCTAAAATTTACACATTTTCTGTCTTTGATATTAATTATTTTGTCATCTGCAAGAGCTTTTAACTTGAGCATGTGACATAGTCAGACAAGCAATTTCTTCATTTCCCTCAATGTCTCCAGACTTCTGCTCCAAAAGACCCATAAAAGAATTTCTTTCACTTCAGTTAAAATTACTGTCTGTATCATTGAATTTGGACCAGTCTAAGTTTTTTTCTTTGGTAATGGGTTAAATTTTGATAAATCTAGAAAGGGGGTGTCTCACGAATAGGAAAAATAACATGGGAGTCTGCCCACGCTCGGAATTTAATGAAATTTGGCGTGAAGTTAGTACACTAGATAACGGTTCATATTCATGAAATTTTTCAAATCGCACATTCCAGAAAACAATTTTCTTGGAATTTTAAGTTTCCACCATGAAAAAAGAGGGTACCCTGATTAAAACAGTGTGCAAGCGTTCTGGTTGTTAGTTTCATCGCGTAACTTATTCTAAAAATAATGCCCATTAGTCCGTGAATCTGTATGAAACAAAAATATATGTAATTAGGTGCAAAAAATTGTTTTATATCAACTGATGTAAGGGGGTAACCCAAAAATTCATTGTTTTTAAATATTTTAAGCAAATTCTGTTCAAAAATTTTCTTTATTCCAGTTTTTGTCAAGATTTGAAAATTATGTAAAAGTTGCGCACAAATATACTGATGATTATCGTGAAATATCGAGAAAAAATAAAACCGGTAAAATGTTGCTTTTGGAATTTCCCCCTGAATAGTGCACATTTCCAAGAATGGACAAAATTAAGATGTTTTAAAAATGACTTTTTTCAAATGTTTTGTTTACTTTTTTGGTTTTTTTAGTTTACCTGAGGATAAATCAAGATGCAAGGCATTTTTTCGGTTATTTTCTGTCATCTGTCCGTGTGTCTGTCTGTCTGTTGGCATTTTCTCAAAAATTCTTTTTTCTCCCAATCTAATATGTAAATCTTTTTGAAACTTGATAAAAAGTATCCTTGGGTTAAAGGAGTACAACTCTGTGTATTAGAATTTCTTTTTGTCATAAACTTTTGTTGCTGTGGCAGCATAAAAGGGGAAACATTTCATATAATAAAAATAAGCTCTTTTTATAAAGCTTTACACAGCCATGAGGTTTTAAATTTTGTATGTAAGTTTGCTAAGGGGTAGACTTCAAAGTTGGTTACAATATTTTTGTCCAGAGTCACAGTAGATCTTGTCCCAGGTGTACCTACTTTACAAAAAAGAGAGGAATTTTTTTATAAAAATCATTTTAAACTATTCAAGTCAGTCGTGATTCATGAAAGCTAACAGCAAGAGTTATTTATAGATCTTTTGAAACATGAGAAAGCAAATAAGAAAAAGCACCGATTTCTCTGATGGCATTTGATAATCGTGCAAAAGTGAAAATATTGTTGTGATGCGTAAGAAACAGATAATCCAGCTCCCATGTGACTTTAAAGGGCTATTGATGACTAAACAACATGTTAATCATATGACATCATTGAAATGTGTATAAATTGTGTATCAATACAGGTTAAGCTATGGTCAGAAAAATAATTTGAGGAAATAATTGCACCCTGTTTTATCCCAATAGGGCCACGTTTTGAAATAAACAAGCACATTTTCAACTGTGTAACTGAAAGGATATAATGCTGTAACAGTCTTTTACTGAATCATAGGGGGCCTTCCATATCATGTTAGTTCATTAGGGGCGCTTAGAGCAAAAATATTTGGTTATGTATTGGTTACCCGGAAGGGTACCTTTTGATGCTTTACCGTACCGGTTCTAAGCGTTTTTTTCAATTTCATAACATTTGGCTTGACATTTATTGCATGTCATAGTCTCACTAAAATGGTGCATAGACAATGTGACCAAATAGTAAAGAAAACTTGCAATGTGTATATGTATGCCTATCTTGGCTTCCATACATGTAATTTTGAAAATATAAGTAATATTTATATTAATTCTATGTTTTTTTCCAATGAGATTTTTGGGCATGAATATTGCTGTAGGTTTGTACTGTATGCTACAGTTGATTTTACTGAATATAAAAATGTTTTATGAGCACAATCAATTTTTTACTGAATACAAGTTTTGGACCAAAACATCACCTTCATCAATGATATGTATTATATGATATTGTTACCGGTTTTTGATTTCTATATAATTTTGCTCAAAGTAAGAGGAAATATGTAGCATGTTTTTGTGATGATATGGAATCTTGACAAAGACTCCAACATACTTAACTTTGGAATTCAATTTTACTCTTTTCCAAAATTTTGCTGAAAAATATGCATTTTTTCATGATTAATTCAATAAAAAATATTCATAATAATTTCCTCAAATACATTTTCTGGTATGAATGTAATGCCTTATGTGTCTCCGATCAAATTCAATTGACAGATCTTGAAAATATACAAAACTAAAGTTTTGCGACACATGAAAAAGGGGCCATGTTTCATGTCATAGTGGGAATAAGTCAAGGTGGCTTTATGGAATCCAGTTTGGATTATCTAAGAAACTGAATGCATTTTCACAGCTTGTATATGGTCCTTTATCACCATGCAGAATTAAAAGAAAATTCATGCGTGGGCAGATTTGAGACACCCCCTTTGTCATTTTGATAAATATAGAAATTTGTCATTTTGATAAGGGTATATATTTTATTCTGTGGACACTCAATATTGTCCACAGAATAAAATAACTGACATCTTGTTGTTGTCAATAATGCCCTAATATCTATTTCAGTTTAACCCATTGTCAGACAGCAACATTATCAGGTGGTTCAAATTGAAAGGTTTTGCAGACTGACAACAATTTCAAGTTGATGAACATGTACAAGAACTTCCATTTTGGATTAGGAAACTTTATGGAAAACAAGCATTCTGAAGTATTGCAAAACAATACCAAGTCCCCTACCGGCTTTATATATGCGTTTAGAAAAAGAAGCCCGAAAAATTCTAAGTCCAGCATCCGTAACTTCTTCAAAAATCACTGGACTGGAACGAAACTCAAACTTGTTCTGTAACTCATCAATGCGAGTCTACATACCAAAAATCAGCTCAAAAGCTGCCAGCTTATAGAAAAAAAGTCTGGAAAACTGTGATTTCCCGGAAATTTTCTACGTCCAGCATCCGTATCTTCCTCAAAAACCACTGGACCGGAACAAAACTCATTCTTGTTCTGTATCTCATCAGTATGTGTTTATATACCGAAAATCAGCTCAATACCTGCAAGCGTTTAGAAAAAAAGTCCGGAAAACTGTAATTTCCAAGTAATTTTCTAAGTCCAGCATCCATATCTTCCTCAAAAATCATTGGACCGGAACGAAACTCAAACTTATTCTGTAACTCATTCATGCGAGTCTATATACCAAAAATCAGCTCAATAGCTGCCAGCATTTAGAAAAAAAGTCTGGAAAACTGTGATTTCCCAGAAATTGTCTAAGTCCAGCATCCGTATCTTCCTCAAAAATCATTGGACCGGAACGAAACTCAAACTTGTTCTGTAACTCATTCATGCAAGTCTATATACCAAAAATCAGCTTAATAGCTGCAAGCGTTTAGAAAAAAAGTCTGGAAAACTGTAATTTCCCAGTAATTTCCTAAGTCCAGCATCCGTATCTTCCTCAAAAATCACCGGACCGGAACGAAACTCAAACTTGTTCTGTAACCCATCAATGCGGGTCTACATACCAAAAATCAGCTCAATAGCTACCACCGTTTAGAAAAAAGTCTGGAAAACTAATTCACCGGACTGACGGACGGACAGACGGATGGACAGACGGACTGACGGACAGAGTGCAAACCTAAAGTCCCCTTCGGCTTCGCCGGTAGGGGACTAATAAAGAAATTGCTTGTGACAAGAAATTTCTTTATTTTCCACAGTTTCCCAAGCCTTTCTTTGTGAGAGAGTCAAAAAACGTCACTGTGCAGTAATGGGTTAAAACCCATTATCAGACAGCAAAATCTTACAGTGGTTCAAATTGATTGAAAGATGCTGCAAAACAACTATTACAAGTGAATGAATTTTTTACCTTTTTTCAGAATTTGACACACAAGGGCTTTTTTCTAGATCCTGACTCGAATGTTATAACAGTACTTACCATTTGGGTGAAACATTTTTGATACAAATCGAACAGTTGGAGGTTTGTTTGGGTATTCTTCTGTGAATTCTATGGTTAATTTAAAAGTTCCGTCCTCGAATGGAGTATCATGAGGCCTGAAATAGTAGTTTGATACATGAATACACAGTGTTTAGGCCAGGATTCAGATTTGATGGGTCAATTTGGCCCATTACCAACCAAAAGTAGGGGCCAATTTCTATTGAAGTGGGGCCAATGAAAAATTTACTATTGTATGATAGGTAAAGTTCAAAAACACCATAGATTCCAGCGTTTTTTCTGTCCAATTGGGAAAGGTACCTATACCCCTATGATTGGGAATTTTTCGCGTCGCGAAATCTTGAAATTGGGAAAAAACGAGTCGCGAAACCAATGAATTGGGAAAAGTTTAGGTTGTAAAATTGATCAATGAAATATGCCTTTTCTATACTTAGAACCTATATTCTGTGTCACAAAACCCCTTTTACACATTCAGGGTTTATCAGGAAAACTACTGCTAGATTTTGTAAGATATTTTTACAATCAGATGTACAGTTATCATCATACATGTCATGTGAAAACTGCCAGTACAGAGAAGAAGTGGCTGACAAAGAATGGACAGTGACTTTTTGTGAACCTTTTCAGTTATATCAACTGATGATTTAAATATATAAATAATAATGATAAATGAGATACCAATTAATATTTGTAATTGCAAACAATTGAAAACATAATCAAAGTTAGTAAATATTATCAAATCGTTCCATAACCCTTTCCTAAACAAGACGAGGGATGAATTCTTGATGATGATGGTGATTTACTAGGATGTGCATCAGGCAGCACTGACCGTGTAGTCACAGTGTCATCATTATCATCAACGATTTCTACAGGATCATCTGTAGATTGCTCTGTGAAAAAGAGTAATTGATTAGGCTGAGTGAGTTTCCCAAGTGACGCCTTTTGACTCCCCCACAAGAAAAGGTTTGGGAAAACATTGTGGAGAATGAAGAAATTGCTTGTGACAAGCAATTTCTTCATTTCCCACAAAGTTTTCTACTCAAGAAGGAAAAAAATAGAGAATTTCAATCCTTTGTAATTGTCGTCTGCAACATCTTTGAATTTGGAATGATCCACAATTCTGCTGTTTGGTAATGGGTTAAAGCGTTTACTTCTTTTCCCTCAATATTTTCTGGTCTGACTAGCGTACACTAAGTCTATACTACTAAGCTAGAAACAAGAGGGGGTAAAGGGTACAGTACTAAATTTATTAATTTAAATCTAATCTTGTACGTCTTGAGGATGCAAACAAATATTGCCTCAAGATAAGTTTATTGGCTGCTTTCAATACTTCCAGTACTTTGATTTTATGGACACAGCCATCTTCGGATTTTTCCGTGACCTATTTGTCACTCAAAAAATGCATCCCATTTAGAATATGAAATTCATCTTGGAAACGGGGATATTCATTATCTCTTAAACAAGTCGAGAAAACATCATTTCAAATAAGAAACACAAGATTAGTCAAGTTAATTGCCGATTATCATTCAAAACTTCCAAATTCCCGAGTGCAGCCATGTTCGGATTTTTCCGTAAAATGTTCGTCAAATTCCGTAAGTGGGTCAGGCATTGCATTAAAATCATCGATCATGGGTGGGGAGGAAACTTCGAAAGTCTTACCATCCTCCGTTGTGCCCGATCCCGTTCTGAAGAAGTCTTTGATTGTTCGCTTGGGATTGCCACCTTTCTGCATTTTTTTACGGTCGCGCGAAACAGTGGGGAAGTGAAAGTAGAAGGAGACTGGTCTCTGCGCTGGAAATTTTTCACGCAAAAAATCGATATTTCTTATGAAATTTTATGTAAACCAGTCACAGTTAGGGTAGACTGGTACCCATTGTGATAGTAATTATTAGTAAACCAGTCTACGGTTTCAAAAAGTTTGAGTTGCGTCCCTTGACAGGTTGTTTATCTTTTGCGGGAAATCGAAAAGCTCATAACTATTGATTGGATTGTACTTAGTTAAATGTTATTACCCCTGCAGACGTATAATCGTTTATTTACTTTCTGCATGATGATGTACGGCGAGATTTAAAGGCCCAGCGATTTCAAAAGGCATGTCTACGCAAATTTAAGGTACTCGCGATTGGGAAAACTCACAGGATAGTTGGGAACCGTAGATTTGGAGATTGGGAAACGGCCGATCGTCACTTTGGGAGGAAACCGGTGATTGAATTGGGACGAAGCCGATGCCTTTGGGAAAGGTTCCGTTTAACGGCACTAGTTATAGAAGGAAAAAAAACGCTGGATTCAAATAAATTTCCATAACCCAACGATTCATATCCCTGCTTTATCATGAAATGTATGTTTCATATGTGCCTTGGGATCGTACAAGCCCAAAAATTGTCCGTAAAGAGAGGAAAGGAATTCACTTCTTTTTTCGGAAACAAACAGCGGATGTAAAACGCTACAAAACTAAGGCGTATTATATTGTTATCAACATTTTTTAACTTTCCTCTCGTAGAAGTGAAGGTAATCCGAGTCTTCTCTGATGTAAATACGCTCTTTGATATTTTGATTTTTTGCTATTTACATCAGAGAGCGTTGCTCTTTGAAAACAGCGGAAAGTTCCGTAACGTTACAAGTAGTGAAGCTTTGTTTTTGTGTATCATATCGAATCACTCGGTAAAACACTGTAGGGTATAGATCAATAAATCATTTTTTGTCATACCTGACCAAAAATTTCATTTCAAATCGGCCTGCTGGAAGAGTATAACCTTTGGTTTTGAATGGATGGTCAAGGTAAACAAAGGCTGCTCAGGTGAGGGTTGTTGCAAAACATTGCCTATAAACCTTTTAGAATGACTTTTGGTTGTAAATTTTTCAACATGTATGACAATAAATGGTTCATTAATCGATATCATCAGGGGTTTTAATGATAGCGTTTAAGATCGGACGGTGAACGTTGCGCAACAATTTGTGGAGAACTTCTTGATTTTTTCAAAGAGCAACGTTCTCTGATGTAAATAGCGAAAAATCAAAATATCAAAGAGCGTATTTACATCAGAGAAGACTCGGATTAAAGTGAAGGCTGTTTGGTAATCAGTTTTTTTCTGGAAGTTTTACATTTTCAACTCTGATTCGCTGACTTAACACCAAAGAATGTCAGAATTTACTTTCATTTTTGCTCAGACGACATCTGAATTATGTATTTCTAAGATCGAGATAGATTATCGTCTGGGCGCTTTCATAAAAATATTTGTGTAAAAAATAACAAGATAACTGATAATAACAAGAGCTGTCAGAAGACAGCGCGCTCGATTTTCTAAGTTGCTTAGTATAAAGGGGGCATAACTCCAAATATAGTGGAGCCACGAGCAGATATTTAGTCGAACAAACCCTCTATTGGTATTTTCTAACCCCTCGAAATCCAGGATGCCACATAAAGCATCATAATTTGGTGTCTGTAGCAGCTTTCAAAATGGAACTGTCCAAATTTTTCCCATTTGGGAAATGATTAAAGGCTTTGTTTATCCCAATTGTTTATGTTTTCAGAGATTGTTATTGTTTATTACCCAAATATTACAGCATTCCATAACATTATGTTGTTGTCTGTTGGAGCACCGCTCACTCCAGCTGGAGGGTCTTCTTGTAATCTGAAAAAGACGAACATAATTTACAAGACACTCTTCTCCAAAGTGATGTAAATGCGTTATTACATAAAAGGAATTTAATGCGTAATGTGTTGGGTTTTTGAAATGTACTATTATGTAGGCAGCCATTTTTGAAACGAAACCTAGGTCAAGTAAATATTTACCTTTTGAAATCTCTCATTAACCGTCTTCTTGCCGGTGTAGACATTTTATTTATGTATAGTGTTCTTCCGACTATCAATATCACAGATAGATTAACAAAGAAAAGTTCAAACAAGGAAGAATATCACAAATTAAAACCCGAACTACGTGTAGAGAACTTCTTGGTTTTGTTTAGCACTATGACGTCGCATCCGGGTTCCAGCATAATGAAGTATGCGGATAGGTTCTAGAATTATCGACCAATGTGTTACTATATTTAGATGTCACGATGAGGTCATGTGTGTTTATTTGGTCGTTCTACTTTCACTTTCGTAATCATCACGTGTGTTTATATTGTCTGATTCAAAGGATGACTACCGAGTTAGATTAGATTTCAGGACTGAACAAATTGATTTATTGAACGCAAACTGATAATTTCAGATCATAAAATCGGATATAGAATGAAAATAGCCTAATGATTTTTTGGTTGTGTGTGTGTAATGGGGGGGGGGGGGGGCATTAATTTTCTTATGGATCCATTTTACTTATTCTCAATCAAGACCTGTTTTGTGGAATGGCATACGTTATTATTCTGATCGGTAGTCTCAATTTGTTACAATAGGACTCAATTTGTTACAACAGGACTGGGGCTAGCTAGGGTTTTTTTTTTTCTGTGTTTAATTTCACTGGTGGTGAACTCGGCCAAAGCCAGGGACGTTATTTCGTGATCAATGTATTCCGTCGGTGTTGTTATAAAATATCGTAACAACGGCTTTATCGAAGCCGTAGTTACGAGATTTTATAACAACACCGACAGTTTGTAAATACAAAACGGTAAACCCGGTCTGTTTTTAGAACAAGTTCATTGTCATTAGAAAAAAATCTATAAACTCACATTTAAACGCAAATATCTATACCTCGTTGTAGAGAAAATTGTTTTAGTTCACCACCAGTGAATTTTTTGCATTACTTCAAGATCCATGATCTTTATCAAGAGGCATTTTTCGTCTACATTTAACTTTAAATTGACACTGTGTAATTTGTTTGTCGTATTATGGGAAAGAGTTAACTTAGTTAACCGGGATATACATGTATAAATCAGGCCCGTAGGAACAGGGGGTAGCTGGGCAGGATTGGGCGAGGGGAACACAGAAGAGAAGTAGAAACAGGGGGCTAGGAAGGGGCTAAGCCCCCCCCCCCCAGTTAGCCAAAAATGCCAAATTTTCTTTACTGTACATTGAATAATGAGGTAAAATCCCATCTAGCCTCGCCAATAATCAGACACTGGGGCTTTAGCCACCCCAATATAAAATTGCTTCCTACAAGCCTGTAAATAGATTGCTCTGTATTTTAAGTAAATGTGTTTTGTTTTCTTACACACGTAGGCCTTCACGTAGGCCTAGATATGAAATGGACTTCGTCTAAAATGATTTATTCAAATCATAGTCCTCGAATAATGCCAAAAATTTAAAACTGGAACAAATAAAGGAGGGGAAGGGGGGCTTGAAGCCATACAGGCTAGTCAGATTCCCGTACCCCTCCCCCTGTTCCTGCTAGCGCAGTATATTTTCATAATTTTAAGCCCCAGGTAAACTGTCATTTACACAATAGCCTACTTATCATCTGTCAAGCAGGTTTTTAATTTGCACATGATCTGCAATTATTTGCATATTTTTAAACTGATAGGCCCCAGCTCCATCAAAGCATTTTAAGATGTATTTTAGTCCAACCGGTATTCTACGGAACGCTTAAAACAATCGCATTACTTAGATAACGACAGATTTAAGACACGGGATTCGTGTTCTTAACATGACTTTTCGTCAGACATCGATGGGAAAAATAAGTATTGATGTAGTCCACCCCTGATGAGATTCCAGCGATGTCAAAATTATTCGGAATATTCCACCACCAAATGTTTGCGACATCGCCCAAATACGTTCGGATTCGTACCATGAAAAAAATCCGACGTCGCGTGAATCTTATCAGGGTTGGGTAATCTTACATGTTTTGTTATACTTGTCCCAGATATCTAGATTTATAGGCTTTCACGGTACCGACAAAGCGTTAGCACTGGTGGTGAACTCGGCCAAAGCGAGGGACGTTTTTTCGCGAACAATGTATCCCGTCGGTGTTGTTATAAAATATCGTAACTACGGCTTCGATAAAGCCGTAGTTACGAGATTTTGTAACAACACCGATAGTTTGTCAATACAAAACGATAAACCCGGTCTATTTTTAGAACAGGTTCATTGTCATTAGAAAAAATCTATAAACTCACATTTAAACGCAAAATATCTAAAACTTGTTGTAGCGAAAAACGTCCCTAGCTTTGGCCGAGTTCACCACCAGTGGATTTGTTCTGAATCAGTTTTCTATTTCTTTCCTGTGCAGACGATTAAGGGAGGTAACAAGTATAGTGGCTTGCTTGTCTGCCAGTCTCTAATTATTTCCCATGGATGGGTCGTGGAACGTGAAACTGCTTTAACCCTTTCCAAAACGACACAATTTTAGGGTGATCCACTTCAAAAACTGCCACAAATGACAAAATGAATGTTATTAAAGATCGGATTTGTGTAAAATATGACACAGAAAATTTTGATATAAAAGGAGAAACTGCTGGTTATCAGCAGTTTCTTCTTTTGTTTCAATGTTTTCCCAAACCTTTTCTATTAGGGACGTCAAAACCAGGTCTTGTTTGGGAAAGGGTTGATTCAAAACTTCTGTTGCAATTGTGTTAAAGATTCGGCTAAAACACGGTTATGCGCCATAATTGAAGGTGCTTTGCGAGTATCGAAGGGGAGAGTACGTCGGGGGTGCGGGGGGGGGGGGGGGGGCGGTAGAGGGACCTTGACCGAGAAAATTTAAAAAATCTAGATTTCTGGAGAAAATTTAATGTAGGCCTAATCAGGCCCATTTTTGCATTTGAAACTCACTTCATTTTACCTAATCATTCCCGGTCTATAAATTGAAAAGTTAAATTTAGACCAGAATTTCACACTGCATAATGACATACATACTTGGCCTATATACAAACACAAGTTCCAAACGTAGCCATCATTTTGTTAACCCATTACCAAACGACAAAATTTTAGGGCGTTCCAAATTGAAACATCCTGCAGACGACAATTTCAAGTGAATGGATTTTTTTTTTAATTTTTTTAGGTCTTTTTGTATGGAACACATTGTGTGAAAATGAAGAAATTGCTTGTGACAAGCAATTTCTTCATTTTCCACGATGTTTTCCATTGTCATTATTTTGTGGGGAGTTAAAAAGAGTCATTGTGTGGTAATGGATTAAAGAAGAATATTGTCGGAGATCAAGGGATGGTTATATAGTCAAAATTTGATATTCGGCCAATGCCGGGGGGGGGGGACCCCGTCTCCCATCTAGATCCGCCCATGCAAAGGCACATGAGCAATCATGCCTTATTTCTCTCTTTCTATAGCGGATGATAATTCACCTGGCAGAGCATTTCATTCGATTAGCATGGGCTGCTCTGCCAGGTCAATTATCGTCCGCTATACTCGACTAAGACAGGATTGTTCGGTTTATCCACCAACAAATAACACTGTTATTTTTAATTAAAAATGGTTATGACTTTCACACTTTTGCGACGCTAACCAGCGACAATGAAACCTCTTGAGTTTTGTTTGTAAAATAGAGAAAAAAATGTGACGTCAGACGTAAATCGATCTGTAGACGGCATAAATATGGTCGCCTTTTTAACCCATTACTACAATATTGATGCTTTTTGACACCCCAAGAAAAAGACAGAAGAAAACATTGTGGAAAATGAAGGCATTGCTTGTGACAAGCAATTTCTTCATTTCCCACAACGTTTTCTACGGTCAAAAGTCATATAATTTCCAAGTTTCATTAAATGAAAAATGTCGTCTGCAACCTCTTTCATTTTGGACAAGCTCAAAATGTTGCCGTCTGGTGATGGGTTAAAGAAAGCAGCTTTTATTATGTACATGTGTCTAGAACCCAGACCTTACGATTCCCTTGCCATGTTGCTCAGACAGGATTATTCGGGTTTATCACTAACAAATGTCATTTTTATTTTCGAATGTAGTAGTGTTTCTAATGATGGTAATAATTGTTACAATTTCGTGATGTTAACCAGCGACATTGAAAACTGTTCAGATCTAGTTTTTTTTTCTAGCCGGTTGGGATCGGTTTTTGAGAAAAGTACAAGGAGGTTCCAGATAAGTAATACATCTGAGAAAAGGGCGGAGTACATGCAACAAACCGCATGAAAATTGACGCAGAAATAAAAAAAGTAATTGCACAAATTCTTACCTGAAGCGTGGTTAATTTGGCCGTAGTCGTTACCATTTCGCTTTTTGGTCGGTTGGGACAATATTTCGGAAAAAGTACGATGAGTTATCTAATATGTCATACATCCGATGAAAGAGCTCGGAAAGGCGGGGTACATGCAACAAACCTTTTGAAGATTGACGCACAAATAAGGAAGTTATTGCAAAAAATCTTACCAGAATCGAGATTATTTTGTCCGTATTCGTTATCCATCCCCTGATGCACAATCTCCACCGTGTTGAATGTATTAGGAAATCTTGAATTACGATTGCCTTGTTACTCTACTCAGACAGGATAACTCAGAGCAGACTGCGTGTATACGCAGGCTGATATAAAACCACGTTAGGCTCAAGTTAACGGGAAAGGATTCATAGATCGCCACCAAGCCCCACCAGTTGTATCTAATTTTTGTAATATAATCAAAAACGCGTCTACATTTAATGGATCTCGAAACACAACTCATGAATTTTTAACAGTGTATCATTTGATACGTACATGTATATTGACCCAACCGAAAACTAAATAGATTTTTTTTCTTTTTCATACATTTGTAGATCTACATGTTTTTCAAATTTTGTTGTCATACAAATGGTTCAGGTAGCGTCGATAGGACCCATTTTGTCATAGTGTACAACCATATTTAGGCCTAATCACATGATGTCTATCTCGAAACAAAACTGTTTGAATTCTCAAAGTGTCTTATTTGATTCGCATGTTGATCCTATCGAAAACTTTCTCATGCATTTTCTTATTCATCTTCCTAACTTTTTGCCATGTGAAGTGTCTACGAAGCGTCTTAATTAAAGCTCCATTTTGTTATAATGCAACAATATATAACCACGTGATGTCTACCTTTAATGGATCTGGAAATAATACAAAATGAATTTGTAATAGTGTCTCATTTGATTCGTATGTTGAAATTATATACATGTAGTACTTTTTCTATGTCATTGTCTTAACCCATTACCAGACGGCGAATTTGAGACTATAATATTGAACTATTAACAGAATGAAAACATTTATTCACTGTCCAATTTGCATTTTACCAGAACATACCGGGAAGTAACAACTTTTTTCTTAACAATAGCTTACACAATCTTTATTTACGACATATTCAAACGCTACTAAAGACATGTATTAAGGCTCACAATTTGATTCTTGTAATAGAAAGCGAAGAGTAAAGTGATTCAATTTAGATAGATGGAAATAAATTTCTACAAAACACAAAACCACATGCGAAATGTATTGAATTACGACAAAATATATCCCTCCTTATGTCAAAACACTAAAAATAATTACAGTATTTTAGATTATTTATCTTGTAATGATGTCGTAGATTCTGAGAAATTAGAATGTTAATATTCTGGTAACGGATGTTACGAGTCAACACAAAATACAGCTTCACGAAAATACTTTTTACATTTCAAATTCCGATCTGTCTTTTCCAATAGCCTAGAAATAGGCATGTTTTTTCCGTTTAGGAAAGGGTAAAATTGGTTCGTTGGTAAATGAGTACAAGCACACTTTTACTTAATGTGGAATTCGAAGTACAAATAAAACTCCTTCCGTCAAAGTCGCAGGTACTCTCTTACGAACAGAGCGTATTCTCCCTACATTCCATTTCGATAGAATACTCTCTGTTACCGCGGGGTCGTTTCACGTCTAATCTCGGGGCCTTGGCGGGATTTCGGTATCCAATCGTCGCCAATATACTCATAAACAATCGAAATTTCTGATACAAGAAATGATTGGCTAACGCTTCAAATTACCAGCTTCCGCCAAAAATAGAAGCGACGTAATGTATACGTAATCAAACCAGATCAAACTGAAAGATTTTGATTCGATAATTCAAATGTTACCGGCTTCAGCCAAAAATAGAAGCGACGTAATGTATACGTAATGATCATGCAAGATAAAACTGAATGATTTTGATTCGATAATTCAAATGGTGTGCTATAATTAGATTATGACGACCAAATAGGCTGTTGGCGTACCGAAAACTGCAGAGGTCATATTTGATGGTTTAATCAATAGAGCTCGGCATGGAGAGTAAGTCGCAGGGGACATTATTTTAACTTGAGTTATCAGAAGTTCATTTCAGCCGATTTTGTTTAGTTTAACCCTTTCCCAAACAAGACCTGGTTTTGACTTCTTTAATAGAAAAGGCTTGGGAAAACATTGAAACAAAAGAAGAAACTGCTGATAACCAGCAGTTTCTCCTTTTGTCTCAATATTTTCTATGCCATATTTTACACAAATTTTATCTTAAATAACTTCCATTTTGTCATTTTTGGCGGTTTTTGAAGTGGATCACCCTAAGATTTTGCTGTTTGGGAAAGGGTTAATAAATTCATATGCAAACATTATTGTTGCTCATCGATCAAGGACATTTCTTATTGAGATATGGATCTACACTTAAAGACACTTCTAAAGCAACCCTTACATTTTTGGTAATAACTTGAAATTTAATGAACCATTTTTCATCATTTCCAAAAAATTTAATTCATTTACAATGGCATAATATCTGTAATTTTCACAAAGAAACATTGATTAGAAATGATTGAATTTTCAGCTTTTATAATATATATGACTAGAAATTCACAGAAAACACATAAACGTAGTTGATTTGTATTTGCTGAATTTTATAAAATAGTCTGTATTATTTATCTAATTATGATAAAAAATGTAAGTGCTGCTTTAGAAGTGTCTTTAAGTGTAGCAGGAAGAGAAATTGCTCGAAACGAGCAATTTAATCCTTTTCTTGTTACATTCGATCGTATATTTCAACAGCTGTATTTTCAAAAATCAATTTCTTTCGGATTTTTATTAACCCTGATGAGGAGAGAACATCATTTTCACTTCTCAACCCTTTCCCAAACGGCAAATTTTTAGGGCGATCAACTTCAAAAACTGCCACAAATGACAAAATGGAAACTATTAAAGATATGATTTGTGGCAAATATGGCATAGAAAATATTGAGACAAAAGGAGAAACTGCTGGTCATCAGCAGTTTCTTCTTTTGTTTCAATGTTTTCCCAAGCCTTTTCTATCAGCCTGGACGTCAAAACCAGGTCTTGTCTGGGAAAGGGTTAAGCAGACATTCGACTTATCCATGTCAACATAACTACTGCCAACTGTACAAAATATACATGAGGGCAAGTCACAGACTCTACCTCCATTTTGCGCACGGAACAAATTGAATGTAGAATCCTGGTTCGCGAATATGATTGCAATGCAAGATACATGGGCGGATCTAGAGGGGGTCCGGACCCCCCCCCCCCTGGCATTGGCCGAAAATTAAATTTTGACTATATGAATTTAGTGCTACGTTACATATTTACAACATTTTAAGCCATAATTTCGGCTTTAACCCCCCCCCCCCCTTCTGGAAAAAAATCTTGGCCTTGGACCCCCCCTGGAAAAAAATCCTGGAGACGCCCTTGAGATACCAATAAAAAGAATCTCGTAAACTAGAAGGGATGGGTTTGAAGCTTACTGAAGGATTGTCCTATAAATTGAATCCAATTGCAGTTGGTTAATTTTCAAACGCACGAAATATCAAGACAATTTCTGTAATTTTCCTCGTAATTTTAGCCCGAAGCAAAATCTTTCGGCAGAAAATTGAAAAATTTCATTACCTAAAACTGCCTTAGTTTTTACGCTTTGCGTCAAATATGGATTTTTCAGAAGAGTTATCCTTCTCTAATCAAAGGCGGTTTTGACACACATTTCTTAGCTTTAGATTAGAGAAAAACACACAAGCAATTTTTTCATTTTCCACAATGTTTTCTAATCCAAAATGGCACGAATTTTAAACTTTCACGAACTTGAAAATGCCTTCTGCCACTCCTTTAAAATTGGAAAAGCCCAACATTTTGTCGTTTGGTAATGGGTTAAAGGGAATCTATCTTCTCAGTAACACACATGCATTTTAAAAAGTTCTAATATTGTCGTTTAGGAAATTGTAAAAACTGAATTCCAAAAAGGCTAGATTAGATGGTAATCTTTATTACCTCCATAATGGAGAGAATTTGTTTACAAAACATGCGTTAACATAGAACATACATAATATCATATATAATGAAACATGTATCAAATGATTTCATATAAAATGTCTAACTGTATTTGAATTATTTACATTTATAAGTACATAGTTATAATTGATGGGTGGGTTGGAGCATGAGCGTATGATAAATGGGTAGGTAAATGAATGAGTGAATGAATGAATGGATGAATGAATGAATGAATGAATGAATAAATGAATGAATGAATGAATGAATGAATGAATGAATGAATGAATGAATGAATGAATGAATGGATGGATGGTTGGATGGATGAATGGATGAATGCACGGATGAAATGAAGAATGAATGAATGAATGAATGAATGAATGAATGAATGAATTATGGATTGTGGAATTTCCTTAGCGAAACGAAAATCAAGGAATTTTATCATGACATAAAACAAATAGCGGTCGATGGATCCATCATGGAATAGATCCATGGATCGATATCTAGGTGTATGTACAATAATGTATTGCTATAATCTCATCATAGACGACAGCCAGTAACTATCCTTTGTCAACCCCTTCCCGAACAAGACTGGGTTCTGACGCTTCCCATGGGAAAGGCTTGGGAAAACATTTAGGTAAAAGAAGAAAATGTTGATACTCCACACCTTCTCCCTTCCTCCAAACATTCTCTGTTCCATAATTAGCACAGAACCTGTCTCTATCAATAAACTGTCGGGAAATGGTCAATCGAAATCAAAGGACAGTTGGCCGTCGGTATGACTGTTTTAGAAGCGTATTTGATATTGAACTTTAATGTGTTTACTCGTTTGCTCCAACAGACCATTGTTCAGAAACAAACTTTATCTTGAATTCTCTGAAATATACGATTGTAGTATAAATATCTAACACATTTGAATATCATATAAAGTTTGACATGCTTCTAGTCAGTTCATGTACGCATCGCAGGATAACTTTGAAACACTCCACTCTTTCATGCTCGTTCATATGAATTAATGAGCAACCTGAGATTACCTGTAGAAATTGATCCTCGGGGGAAAGGGTTACAAGAAAATTGTAACTCTTCTCCCCGAGAATAACAAAAAGCTTTCCCCATAGGATTTCACGTGAAGATTCGTTGATTCTGCAGAAGAATACTAAGTGCGTTATAATGCATTCGGTATTGGTTCCGCACAATGGACAAATCATATCATACTTTCTAGAGAAGAATCTACCTACAGCGTGCATGACTGTATATCCGTATTTAAGGTAATCTCTATACAACTTTGTAAAGTACCATATATTACATATGCTAAAATCAGTCTGTATCCTACTAAATGAAATGATATTTTCAACTTTATCTAGCGACGAGAAAAGTTGAATTTTGACGACTCTTTCTGTTGATTGCTTGACCATTTTCTTCCAAGCGTATTTGTTTGGAAAGTGAGTAGTTAATAGATATTGGTTCATGATATCTGTTAACCCGTATTTACCCAGAATTCTGTATATATCCGGCATAAAGCCGAGTTTTTTGCTCGGTCTATGCATGAAAGCTACCATTCTGGTATTGAACATAGTTTTGATCCTTTTTTCGGGTTCCAGTCTACATAATTGTCCAAACAACGTTAATTTACGCTTATCTATATATGTCTCTAGAGGCGTCACAGCAATACAAATAGAAGCTACAGCAGACGACGTCTGTTTGTGAAAGCCTTGCATATGTTTAATACACTGTCTGTGTGCTCTTTCCAAAGACTGTAAATGAGTTTCTGACAAATTGTTCCATAGTTCGCTACCATATAATGCCTTGGAAAGAACAACAGATTCATATATACGTTTAAGCGAGGATGGATGCATTGCTTCTCTACTTATACCGCAATCGTTAAGGCTAAAATATGTTTTCCTTAACTTAGAGCAGCATTCACTTACGGAATCGTCTAATGACATATTCTTGTCATTAGAGATACCCAAGTGAACGTAGCTCTTGCCTTCGTTAACTACGTTTGGACCAATATTCCATTTTCTATCAGATTTATCGTAATCAGATTTACATTCATTGTACACTATAACACTACATTTAGACGCATTATACAGGTAGTGATGTGAAACTGAATATTCATAACAAACGTCCATAAGGCGTTGAAGTCCATCTTTAGTAAAGGACATCGTCATCATATCATCAGCGACTGTTGGGCAACCATATTTTACGTCATTAATCTTAAAACAATCTTTACACCCATCGAGATTGTTCATTAAGTCATCTATATAGATTAAGTACATAATTGCGCTAACTATTTGACCTTGTCTAGCGCCTTTCAATATAGGGAACCAGTCTGATTTTAGACCATCTGATCTTACACAGCTGTATATATCGCTTAATAGATTCTTAATGATTTTTATGAAATTGACATTCAGGCCACGTTCGTACAATTTCTTAAGGATGAGTCTATGGCTCACATTATCAAATGCTTGTTTAACGTCCAGGTAACAGGAGTACAATTTAGAGTTAGTTTCTATTGCACTGAATATTGACTCACGAACCAGAAATGACGTGAACGAACAACTTAGACTTTTCTGAAAGCCACCTTGTAGTGTATTCAAAGTAATGTCATTTTCTATTTTGTTCAATAAAGTTTTTTCATACAATTTAAGGATTACGGAACACAGTAAGATCGCTCGGTATGAGTTCGGATCATTCTTCTGTCGATTACCGCCCTTGAATACAGTTGTGATTACTCCCCTTTTTAGATCTATGGGACAGTAGGCAAATCTATTCATAGCGTTAAATAGTTTTGTTAAAACTTTTATCAACAACGTGTTTCCGTATATGATGTTTTCGTAGTAGATTCCGTCATAACCACATGCTTTATTTCTCTTACATGTTTTTAGTGCTTTCTCAGTGTCCTTTGTAGTGATTATAATTGTGGCGGTATGATCAACGGAATCATTTGTTTGGAAGAATTGGTTATCACTTTCGTTCACATTTTCTTCACATGAGTATAGATTGCTAAAATATTCCATCCATCCTCTATTAATCTCTTCTGGCGATCGACATTTTGTATTATTAAAAGTCATTTCTAATTGCGGTTGATTTTTCGGTTTTCGCTTTTTATTAACCATTTTCCAAAAAGCGCAGCTGTCGGTTTCAGCTGTTTTGTCGATTTCTTCCTCTATTTTTTCTATATAATTAGAAACAATATGTCTATGTGTGCGACGAAAATCTCGTTTGGCTTTTTTTATATTGTAGAAACGAATCACTGTTTTCGCGCGGTTTATTTTCTGACACCCATTTAAACCTAGATGCTTTCACTTGATTATGCAACATTGACAAAGTTTCAGTCCAATATGGGCGTATATATGGCTTATATTTAGCTTTCGGTATACACTTAGACGTTGCTTCTTTTAGTATTTTCAATACTTTTTCATAGAAATAGTCTATTTGGCTAATTTCCACAATTTCGTAGTCATTTAATGCCTTGAGAGACATATTATTTTCTATGTATTGTGAATATTTCGAAATACACTTAGTATTAATATTTTTCCATATGATTGCGTCGGTTTTGTCATTTTGTATGTTTGTATCTGATGTACAGTTAATTACACACGACACTGGGCGGTGGGTAGATACATTAAGCGAATGATCGTCATATACGCTACACTTATTCACCGATTTCATGTTCGAAGCTGGAAGCAAAATGTAGTCAATAAGTGTTTCTCGTGCACCATTGTATGGTACATTTGTGAATGACGGGCCCTCGCAAAAAGGGAGACAATTAATTGGTACTAAGTCCAATTCTAATAGAAATTCGCACATAACTTTACTTCTCGAGTCTGTACGTGTACAATGTGTGTCTTGTGATCTCGGTAGTTCTGTATTAAAGTCACCCATTACAATAATATGCCCGTTGCCCTTATAGTAGTTTATCGAATTCTCTATCTCTTCTAGATTTGACTTATAAGCTCTTAATGAGTGGTTAGAGCAAGGTAAGTAGATTTGGAAGATATAGTAATATTGTCCTGGTTTATATCTATACTGTATTCCTATCATACTCTTACATTTCAGCGGTAACGGCACTACTTGGTTACTTAATGATTTTTCCAGAAAATACACAGTCCACCTTTTCCAACCTTCCTATTCGAAGAAAAATCAAGGTCTGGATCTGAAACAGCGTAATTGTCATAGGCTCCATTTATAGAGCTTAGAAAGTGCAAATTGTGGCGGTATAACCAATGTTCACTTAGACCGCAAAAGTCTATATTGTTATCATCAAGGAATTGACACAGGTAACTGGAGCTGGACATGATACCTGTTGCGTTCCAAGTTGCAAATTTGAGTTTATGGTTCATTTCCATTTTGACGTTTATTTTATTATTCAACTTCATTCTCGTAACTTAATACCGAGAATCGATTCTGGTCCCAGGGATTGTATTCGTTATTGAATTCGTTGTTGTATTCGTTGTTGTATTCGTTGTTGTATTCGTTGTTGAATTCATTGATGTATTCACTGTTGTATTCGTCGTTGCGTTTGTTGTTGTACTCTCGATATTCAGGTACTGTTCTGGTATATTTGTTTGTATTGTTCTTGGTTCTAGGTCGCCATGGACGGCATATAACTCTCGCGGGCCAAAAGTATGGGTCATCTACGAGGGATTCAACGTTTTCTGAATCTTTAACTTTTATGCACGCGGTAGCTTTATTGTATCGGTAGTTGCGTTTGAGAGTAACGGAAGATACTGATAAACCACGTTCTTCTACGTAATTCGATATCAATGTCTCTGTAATCGACGGAAGTAAACCTCCAACGAAATATGTTTTTATTTTACGTTTAACGTGACGTTCAAAGCCACCTGTATCATCATTGGTGACTGCTTCCGGAGGCGGTCTGTAGCCAGCTTTCAATCGATCACGTTTTTCACCACGACGTCTAGAGGCTTCTAGCTCTTTGTTAATGATGGAAAAGTTTACCTTTCGGCCGATGTATGTTTTTCCGTTCTGTTTATGGGATACGCGTCGTGTCGGTTTATCACTAGTAAATCTATTTGTTATTAGTGTTGGTATTTGTATATTACCAAAAGTACGGTCATTTTCAATGTCTTTGTCAGTGGTTATTTCAGCTACTGGTACATGATTCCCCGTGTCAGGGTTGATAACGGACGGACCTTGTACGTCAACCAAAACGTTGTTTGGTGGGTTTGACTCACTTGGTTGATGATGTGTAACGTCACTGGTCTCTGTGTTTACTTGGTTTTCGCTTATTGGTACTTCTATTAAAGTTGAATCAAATTGTTTTGTATTTGTCTCTAGGTTATTCGTGTTTAGTTGACGAATAGAAACTTGTCCATTGATATTTGGTATGGATTCCTGCATCATTTCAATGGTGTTGTTTAACACCAATATATTTTGTTTCATTTCTGTGACATAAGTGTCTGTTTGTAGGGATTTGTAGTTAGCCTGATTTAGATTTAACTCCAGGTTTGTAATAGATGTTTTTATATCTCTTACGTCTTTTGTAAGCGGACACTGGGTATATTCTACATCCTTTCTCAAATCACTGATGCATTCCATGGTTTTGACTTCTAGTGTATTTCTGGCACATTCTGATGCTATTTGCTTTTGTTTTAGCATTAGGATATCAGCTTTCATGGCGTTTATAGCTTCCCGTAATATTGCTATTTCTGCGGAACACTGGCAATTATATCTCGGTTCAATGCCTTTTGTTTGTGGTGCAGAGGCAGATATCGACCGGGGCGCCTTTTTAGACACGCTTATCATTTCCTTTATTGACAGGAAGTCTCCACCTTCCGCAGCTATCACAAGCGCATGTACATCATTTGCTAGTTTGACAGCGACGGTTTCACCGGTTTTAGATCGAGTCATAACTCTGCGTTTGATATCACAATTTTCACCAAATGGGAATCCATCAGAGCACCGAAGCATTTCAAACAGCATCATTCGTGTTTTTTCGAGTTTATCAGCGGAATAATCATAATCCACTTATAGTCGATCTACGAACAGGTCACTAGGAAGGTCCTTCACTAGGTCTTGTAGACGATTATATTCCATCAGATCGGTATATGCCGGGTCTGTGCTGGTTATGGGTCTATTCGAGTTCATCATCGGTGATATAGGGGACGGAACATATGGTTCTTTTACATAAGTACTGTCATCAATAGTCAGCGGTTCGAGTTCCGTTAAGTGAGGCTCCATCGCAAGTGATCAGGTTTTTGTACACTTCAACTATTCAGTTTTTTCGTACAGTTCAACTATTCAGTTTTAGCGTACAGTTATTGGGAACATTATATTGTAAGTTCAGTTCTATTCGGTGTATTGTTAGTTAAGCCGTTTTAACACAAACCCATTTTTGCACAATCTGGAATATGGGGAATCACGTGACACAGCACTTGCAGAAAATCTTCATGAACTATGTTGATATGTTACTTATTTCAAAATGGTCCGTGTGAAGCAGAGAAGGTGGAGATAAGTAAGGGACCAGATATCAGCTGATAAAAGTGTGGCGACCAAAAAAATGTCTGTTGATCATCAATTATTATAGTTTGTCAGCTGGTATTTAAAAGATCTAACGCATACACATGTATAGATAATTCCTGGCGTTTAAGTCCTTCTCTGATATAAGTTCATTAACCCTTTCCCAAAGTTCTTCTCTGATATAAGTTCATTAACCCTTTCCCAAAGTTAACGACAAAATTTCTGGGTGGTCCAATTCAAAAGCTTCTGAGGGCATCAAAATAGATGTTGAAAGAGAGATTTGTGTACAATATAGCCGGAAAAGCATTGAGGAAACAGGAGAAAATGCTGGTTATTAGCATTTTCTTCTTTTGTCTTAATGTTTTCCCCGAGCCATTCCTGATAAGGATGTCAAACAGGTCTTGTTTGGGAAAGGGTTAAGCCGAATTCAAACTTGTCAAGTACTAAACATAGATATTGAAGATTGTCTGACATTATTTTATCATGCGATTCCTTACCGTGTATAGAAATACCTGTTATTCATAAAATCACAAACATGTATTATGCTCAGTGTTTTTCCATAAGTATCTTAACATTTTTTAAACAGAGAACCTTTTTTGAAGGCCCTTGTAGAAGTGATTTGAGAATGAATTGGAAGCAGTTTGCAATCAAGATCGTTAGTAAAACAGTAATCCGAGTTTTCTCTGATGAAATTCGCTCTTCGATATGTTGATGTCGCTCATGTAAAGAGCGAATTTCATCAGAGAAAACTCGGATTAGTAAAACGGGTCTCTGGTGTACTGATAAATTCATTACCTTTGAACACCGGACGATTATTTTCATTTTCAAATAATTTTTATTACGTCATTTCGTTACTTCGACGCCTAACAAATACATCTCAAATTATTTAAAAGTGCATTATATTTGTTTAAATGCCCAGTTACATACAATATTGTAAACAAAGTGGATTTTATTAAGATTCTTCTCACAAATGTTCGGGTATGAATGGATAATGAATTAAATAAGCCTCAGGTTAGTACTAAGTTACCTTCAATTTGCTTATTTAAGAATTTGTTGTAATGTTGTAATTTTGAAGATTGTCCCAAAAGATGGATGTTACATCAATGACTCTGATAATCAAACTAAATCAAGTGCCAGGATTTACCCCTTATATAGACTTTTGATCACCTAGGTTACACCCTCATTAACCAATCACAGGTAATGGAAGGTGTCACTGAGCCAATCAACACGTTCCTGGCAGTCCAGGAATCCTGGCTGCAAACAGACAATTCCTGGCCATTTCGGCCATGTTGCCAGGAGCAAATCCTGTCACCTACAATTACTCTTAACATGAAAAAGATATGGAATAATCATATGAATAATTAGAAAATACACATAAAAAGCTAACTTTTGATACCCTACAACATAGGCAAATTACACTTATAAAGGAGGATAGGACCTCTGAAGTGGGATTTTTAGGTGGAAAGGATTCAAACTTTCCCTCCTTCCAAACTTCCAAGGTCAAAGCCAGGAATGGAATTACACATTTACTACCAAATTCCATGAAAATCCATTTCTGCGAAGACAAACTCTAGACAAAATAGCATCTTTATAACCATATAATGCACTCTGTAGACACTTTATATATGAAATATTGTAGTTTTAAGTTTGGCATAAAGGGAGATAATTCAAAATGGCTGAAAACACAACAATAATAAAAGGGGCTGAATAGGATGACTATAAGAGTTAGGTAGGGAAGACTGGTATTAGGAATGTGCAGAAAATGCCTATAAACCCAATAGTAAGGAAATATCACTCAATATAGCTATTGCAAGGTAGAATGACCAAGGTCAGGAATTGACACAATTCCTGGCCATGGAAAACTAGTGGGTGGGGTACCTATTCTGTTACATTCACCCCCACTTAAAACAATAAATCTAAAAACAAAAGCAAGGATGGCATATCGTCATTACGTTGTGTATGAATCAAGTCCTTATTGGTATATGACATCAAATTAAGCATCCATCGACAATATCTGGGATCCGCAAGTCCAGCACTGATGTACATGGTCTGATCGTACATGAATTAATAGACTCTACAGTTTTGCGAAAGATTCACTGTCGATCTCTCTTCTGATTAAAATCAATTCACAGTTCCGGACAAAAGTTTTCAGCAATGAGCCTTGAAACCACAAAGACAATGTTCCTCACTCCATGACAAGTTTCGGTAATTTCCAAGTTAATGGAGATATGTTCTACCTCCTGCCACTTTTGAGAAACCCGTCCATTTATGCCTGGTTCTCCTAACCATCATAATGGAACAGCTGTAGACAATGATTGGCCAGATCATCTCTGCTTCACCACGAACTCTCCATAGTTCGACCCGTACAATGTCATTTCAAAGTATCATATACATAAAACTTCAAGCAAACCGATTTCATCGCTATAAAGTCAATTAAAATATGTCATCAGCTATTTATTGAATTTTATAAACCTGTCATATATTTTCACGGAAAGAATTCTAAAGACAATTCAATTGCTCACTTCTAGCAATTAGCACAACATTACATACTTTAAAAAGCTTCTGAATTCATTTCTCATTTGCATTTCATTGACTTAATTCATAACGCCTACTTTATTAAAACAAATATATATATACTTTTACAGACAAGATACTGTATGTTGGGTTTTTTACGCAAGTTTTCTCGACAAATTTCACACATATTTTCGAAGTCGCAAACAGTCATGGGTATAGAAATGAAAAAGTAGACTATTCTAATATTTCGCAGACATTATTTAAGCAAATTCCATAGTTCTCTTAGCACAAGTAGGCATTTTACCATATATCGCCTCAAAGCCTACTGAGTCAAAAGAGTCCCGTTTTCCTGCTCGAGGTACTCCAGACGTTCACTTATTTGTTGAAGGGTAGTTTCTAAGCTGCTGTCTTGGTATAACGCTGCCAATGCTATAACCGAATTATCGACTCCAGGACCAGTCATACTCTCATATACCTCAATGATATGTACTGCTTGGGCTATTGTCTGACAATTTTCAGTTATACAACGGTACTTAGGTTCTGGGCTCAGAGTCCTGTATATGTTGTCAAGTACCATTAGCTCTTGTGCTCTACCGTCCATATTGGGATACGTTTTCCGCACTAAGTGATGGATTGAATCAGAAAACTCAGATATACTCTCCCCAGGGCTTCTTATACGTGTTAACAAGTCTGACAACCACTTCGATCGGTTATTGGTGCAGCCAAATTGTTCCAAAAGCTTTTTCACTAAGGAAGGGTATGAGCTGCGAGTTTCCTCCGGAAGTGTAGCATAAAAGTCCAGTGCACGATCTTTGAGAGATGCTCCTAGAATCAGAGCCTTTCCGCTTTCTTTCCACCATCCCACTTCTGACACCAATGTAAACAAAGTGGATTTTATTAAGATTCTTCTCACAAATGTTCGGGTATGAATGGATAATGAATTAAATAAGCCTCAGGTTAGTACTAAGTTACCTTTAATTTGCTTATTTAAGAATTTGTTGTAATGTTGTAATTTTGAAGATTGTCCCAAAAGATGGATGTTACATCAATGACTCTGATAATCAAACTAAATCAAGTGCCAGGATTTACCCCTTATATAGACTTTTGATCACCTAGGTTACACCCTCATTAACCAATCACAGGTAATGGAAGGTGTCACTGAGCCAATCAACACGTTCCTGGCAGTCCAGGAATCCTGGCTGCAAACAGACAATTCCTGGCCATTTCGGCCATGTTGCCAGGAGCAAATCCTGTCACCTACAATTACTCTTAACATGAAAAAGATATGGAATAATCACATGAATAATTAGAAAATACACATAAAAAGCTAACTTTTGATACCCTACAACATAGGCAAATTACTCTTATAAAGGAGGATAGGACCTCTGAAGTGGGATTTTTAGGTGGCAAGGATTCAAACTTTCCCTCCTTCCAAACTTCCAAGGTCAAAGCCAGGAATGGAATTACACATTTACTACCAAATTCCATGAAAATCCATTTCTGCGAAGACAAACTCTAGACAAAATAGCATCTTTATAACCATATAATGCACTCTGTAGACACTTTATATATGAAATATTGTAGTTTTAAGTTTGGCATAAAGGGAGATAATTCAAAATGGCTGAAAACACAACAATAATAAAAGGGGCTGAATAGGATGACTATAAGAGTTAGGTAGGGAAGACTGGTATTAGGAATGTGCAGAAAATGCCTATAAACCCAATAGTAAGGAAATATCACTCAATATAGCTATTGCAAGGTAGAATGACCAAGGTCAGGAATTGACACAATTCCTGGCCATGGAAAACTAGTGGGTGGGGTACCTATTCTGTTACATTATTGAGTCCATATCACATCCGCGTCACATCCAAATTATACTGAATGAGTCCCCTGTTTTATATGTGCCCCGATCGTGATGTGGACGCGGAAAGGTGTTTGTGACCAGGCCTTAAAAAGTATGGGGTTCTACATTAACCATTATTTTCTCTATTCTTCAGACGATTTGATTTTTAATCTGGGTTTTAAACTAGAATACGTGTTATTCAAATTGTGCGAGTCTTTTTTGAGAAGGGAATGTTTTTCTCAGAAATACGATGACCCGGTTTATTTCATTAATTTGACGTTCAAATTTTGAAAGACATAAAATTCACACCACATGTGTCCTTAACAAACGTAAATTACTTTAAGGATGTGTTTTCTCTCTAACAGGCCCATTTTTGTTTTGGAAAAATCGAATAGAATTGGAATACTGTACAGATTTTATGATCATCGTCCGCCTCGAACTGCACGTAAAAAAATAAATCTGTTCTGAACAATTTGAAAGCTGCCAATGAATACTTTTAATGATAAAGCTTTTAATGAAAAACGTATTAATATTTGTGTCTGTATGCGCATAAAACGTATTGAAAGAACACGAGAAAATGTTTGTATTTGACATATTCTGTTTGTCTAAACCTTTTCCAAAAATTATTCTTACCAGAGACACAATGTAATACAATTGCTTCAAAATACTTAGCCAACCGATGCAGCCTGATGAGCTTAGAAACCTAAGAACAAATAATTTTTTCGAAATAACATTGTGCTTTGAAGCGGTATTCCCGAGATTTTGGAACCATGCAACGACATCTTACTTTATATCGTCAAACAGAAAAAGACAACGATGTACTTTAAAATTATGTTCGATAGAAGTCTGTCAAAGAACTCAACGTTTATTAGAAATCTTATGATCGTCTGTCTAATTAAAGACAGAGATTTTAGTCACAAAATCAATATGTTAGCAGGATCGTTTTATTTATTTTCAAAATAGGAATTTTCAAAGATTTTCCTGTTTGAAAGCACTGACATAATGGTTGCCGATAAAAGTGGGATTTTGTGTATATTATGACATAGAACTTTTTGTGACAATACAAGAAAACATGATTTATCGGCATTCTGTCTTATATTTTTTACAAGTTTTACTGTAATAAGTTAATCAAAATCAAGGCTTGTTTGTGAAAGGGTTGACTTTATATTAACTGCATACATCATTCGCTATATTGGCACCGTATAAGTCGAACTTCTGCTAAATGATAACAACCCATCCTTAATTACAAAACATATCGTGCGTCTTCAGGCGTCATCCGTAGCAACGGAAGTTGACGAGGATGTTCCTCATTAATTTCCGTTACCACGGATGACGCTCGAAAATTGAGGAGGGTTTATCTTGTTAGTTTTCGTTTTCAAGGATGACGCCCGCAGATGCACAAAGTGTTTGTAATCTAATGAGGGGTAGTGAACCTTAAGGCATATGACCCATCATTAAAATACCACTTTTTAGCCATACGAAATAGTCCCTGGGCCAGAAACATGTTTGCTCCCCCAGGGGGAATTTTGTAGACATAGATTTTCATAAAGTACAATATCTTAGAAACATTTTGAGCATTGTTTGCACTCTGGCCGTTGGGGCTTTTGGCTGTAACCCTTATCTAAAACCCTTAACCCTATCATTTTTTTCATTCAAATTTACAATACTTATTTGGTCATATTTTCATTGAATATTGTCCTACAGATATCAAAATGGTATCAAATGAAAGCTTATGACTTGCTCTTTCATTTGTAGTTATTTTATGCAAATTAGCTCATTTGCATATTCATGAATATTAATGATTTCCCTTAAAATTTCCATTTTTTGCCAAAAAATTGATAAATACTTTCTTAAAAAAGGTGTTTCTGTCCAAGGGGAATCTTGTGAACATAGTTTATCAGTAAGAACGTTTTATTAGAAACATTTTGAGCCTTGCTTGCACTCTGGCGGTTGGGGCTTTTCGCTGTAACCCTTATCTAAACCCTTAACCCTATAAAATTACTCATTTAAATTTTGAAAATGAATTTGGTCATATCTTGGTTGAATATTCACACAGAGATATCAGAATGGTATCAAATGAAAGCTTATGACTTGCTCTTTCATTTTCAGATATGTTATGCAAATTAGCTCATTTGCATATTCATGAATATTAATTATTTTTCCTAAAATTGCGATTTTCGAAGATAATTTGGTAAAAACTTTCCAAAACAAGACTTTTTTTGTGCAGGGGAATTATGTAAACATGATTAATATTAAAGAAAATAATATAAGAAACATTTTGAGCAATGTTTGACTTTTGACCGTTTGGGCTTTTAGCCAAAACCCTTATCTAAACCCTTAACCCTGTAAAATTGTTCAATCATTTTAAAACGTTTTTGGCCATATCTTGGTTGAATATTGACCAACAGATGTTAGAATGGTATCAAATGAAAGCTTGTGACTTGCTTAATAATTTGTTATACATTCAATGCAAATTACCTCATTTGCATTTTCATGAGTATTAATGACTTTGCTTAAAAATGTGACCTTTTTGCTAACATTTGGTAAATAAGTTAAAAAATGTGTTTCTACTCAGGGGGAATCATGTAAACATGATTAATCTTAAAGAACATTTTATTAGAAACATTTTGAGCGATGTTTGCACTCTGTTGGTTGGGGCCTTTAATCAAAATCCTTATCTAAACCCTTAACCCTATAAAATTGTTCACTCAAATTTTCAAAACGTTTTTGGTCATAGCTTGATTGAATATTGATCTATAGATGTAAGAATGGTATCAAATGAAAGCTAATGACTTTTTCTTTAATTTGCAGTTATTTAATGCAAATTGGCTCATTTGCATATGCATGTACATTAATGATTTCTCTACAATTTGTGATTGTTTTCAAGTTAAATTCTTACCAAAAGGTGTTTTTTTTCTTTCTCATGAGTTTTTAACCATCTGATATCCATGTTCACTCTTTTAACAGCATCTAAGCTTTGTTTGAGATCTATTTGATGTTTTGTTTGGAAGTAACTGCGATTTTAAAGTGTGCAACCCATCATATTTCGTTCCTTTAAATCTTCTTATCAATTTATGTATTTAGTTATCATTTGTTTTTTTTAATCTTTATTGTTTTAAGTGCAAATAAGTGTAATTGATTCCATGTATTGTACTGGTGTTCTTGCTTATATCTAGTTAAGTTGACAGAATCTTATCCTTTGATGAATCCAAATTTGCCGCAAAATAGGACTTTGAACATAAACATATTATCAAATGCCATAGAATGATACAAAATGTGTCTAACTTGTGGGACTTTATTCTGATACACATATAAAATTAATTATTTCAATTATTTTTGTAATTTTTATGGCTGAATAGAGATCTTGGAATGTAGACCAATTGCATACATATAGCAGAATAACATTGTTAAGCAATTGTCAAGCCCCTATTTTTTCCATTCACATTGAGAAAACAGCATGATTTTGTTCCATCTGGAGAGCCCTTCCTTGTGTATTCCTCATAGCCAAGTCAATTTGTTGGCCTTAAGTGTATTTGATACATGGCTGACAGATCAGGGACATTGGTGTTACCATTCCTTTATGCTCTATTGAGGTATTTTCACTTCAGATGATTTAAGCTTGGGGTGCCATATGTGAAGCCTATGTAGCAGATGCATGAAATCAAGAGATGTACGCGCTTTATGTATGCAGCTAGAGAACAGACAATAACCGATTGCGATCAATAGATTATTGCAATTATCTATGATGCATTTATTTGTATCAGACCAGAACAGATGTGAACTGATCCATACTACAGACAGCCCATGTTGAATATACATTCACATTCTTCCGAACCTATACATATTTCTTATATGTGCTTTAAGTATAGTATAACCTCACGATGAATTGAAAATAGTTCCCTTGCGATACATATACAATATCTTTCAATATGACATATGTTTTCAAGGATGGAATTTGAGAACCATAGATATCTTCAGTTCAATACTTTCCTGATATTTAAATGCTACAACTAAAACCTGGTTTAGATCAGCATATGAGATCCCATATTAAGACACTTACTTGTTTCACAGTTCTATGACAATTTGACGGAAAATGATGAACATCACACTTGTTGGCAATCTTGGAATTACTTACACTCTGGGAGTTTGGCAAGGTTATCATGATGGAAACTGACCTAGATCAACACTAGAATGTCTATTTAATGCAAATATTTAAGAACCATCAACATTTATCGCACTAAACATAACAGGGTTACTATGTACTTAACATTAAATGTTTACTATATAACATATACTATAGCACTGTCAAATGGAATACATTTTATGGATTTTCCACAATAAATGTGGTTTTATCCCAAACATTTAAACAATCAATAATATTCATGAATAAGCAAATGAGCAAATTGCCAATATACAAGCAATTCACTAGATTTCATTTGATACCATTATGACGTTTGCATGTCAATTTTTAATCAAGATATGACCAAAAACATATTAAAAATTTGAATGAACAATTTGATAGGGTTAAGGGTTTAGACAAGGGGTTTGCCAAAAGCTCCAACTACCACAGTGCAAACATCGCTTATAATGTTATTTATATAATGTTCTTTAAGATAAATCATGTTTGCATGATTCCCCTGAACAGAAACACCTTGTTTCTGAAAGTATTTTCTTAAAGTATTTAACACGTTTTCGCTGAAAAATCACAATTTTAAGGAAAAGTATTAATTCTCATGAATATGCAAATGAACTAATTTGCATAAAAATAATAGCACATGAAAGAGTCATCCATAAGCTTTCATTTGATACCGTACTGACATCTGTTTTAACTGTTCAATCAGGATATGACCAAAAACGTTTTGAAAATTTAAATGAAAAATTTGATGGGGTTAAGGGTTTAGATAAGGGTCACGGCCAAAATCCCCAACCGCCAGATTGCAAACATTGCTCAAAATGTTTCTTATTAAATGTTCTTTAAGATAAACTATGTTTACATGATTCCCCTTGGGTAGAAACACAATGATTTTGAAAGTATTTACCAAATACCCGCCAAAAAGGTCACAGTTTTAAGTAATATCATTAATATTCATGAATATGCAAATGAGATTATTTGCATGAAATTTATGGCAAATGATTGGGACAGTCGTAAGCTTTCATTTGATACCATTCTAACATCTGTAGGTCAATATTCAACTAAGATATGATCAAAAACGTTTTGAAATGACTGAACATTTTTATAGGGTTAAGGGTTTAGATAAGGGTTTTGGCCAAATGCCCCCACAGCCAAAGTGCAAACATCGCTCAAAATGTTTCTTATATGATTTTCTTTAAGATTAATTCTTTTTACATAATTCCCCTGCACAAAAATGTCTTGTTTTGGAAAGCATTTACCAAATTTTGGTCGAAAATTTTAGGGAAAATAATTAATATTCATGAATATGCAAATGAGCTAATTTGCATAACATATCTGAAAATAAAAGAGCAAGTCATAAGCTTTCATTTGATACCATTCTGACATCCGTGTGTAAATATTCAACCAAGATATGACCAAATTCATTTTCATAATTTGAATGAACAATTTGGTAGGGTTGAGGGTTTAGATAAGAGTCACAGCAAAAAGCCCCATCCGCCAAAGCGCAAACAAGGCTCAAAATAGTTCTAATAAAATGTTCTTACTGATAAACCATGTTTACAAAATTCCCCATGGACAGAAACGCCTTGTCTTGGAAATTATTAACCAAATTTTAATCAAAAATTGACAATTTTCAGGAAAATCATTAATATTCATAAATATGCAAATGAGCTAATTTGCATAAAATAACTACAAATGAAAGAGCAAGTCATAAGCTTTCATTTGATACCATTTTGACATATGTAGGTCAAAATTCAATGAAGATATGACCAAATAATTGTTTGTAGTTTTGAATAAAAAAATTAAAAGGGTTAAGGGTTTTAGATAAGGGTTACAGCCAAAAGCCCCAACGGCCAGAAAGCAAACAATGCTCATCTTGTAGCATTTGTTATAAGCTTTCAGAAAATCATACCCTTCAAAATTCCCCCTGGGGGGGAGCAGGGGTTATTGGTGGCTCAAGGTCTAAAATACATCAAATTACACAGACTTCTTAATACACTTCACATAAGTTGATTCACCGTGCCGGATTTTAAGATTATGCTTCAAGTTACAAATATTGTTTTACTCTATATTCATATGCAAGGGAAATAATTTTAAACATTTTTGACAAATATTTTCATAAGAGTGCATTAATTCAAAATTCTAAACCGTTCAAAATGCTTAGACGTAACGTCAAAAGTTGCGGACCAAGCCAAAATTGGCTATGCACTTCTGTTTAAAACCGCATATTTGTTATTTTTATTTGAGAAACACACATGTATTTGGTATCATATAAAAGATATTTAATTGTAATTTATTAATATATGTCGAATTTCAACATTGTATAAATATACTCTGACGCAGAAAATGACGTCGTCACGTGTAACAGAAATTACCAAACAAACTCGCGAGAATCCCAATAGAATAAAAAGTAAGACTTTTTAAAGCGCACAAACTTTGGCCAATTACGCCATTGATGTCACAGAAGATATAGCGTAAATCTTACGGCAGTTGGATGGTGTAAACAAACTATGGAGGAATGGAAAGAAAGCGATAAGTAGCGTCACGCTGTTAAAAAAACGTCATTTTTTCGGTATGTCTAATTTTCAAATCTAATTTATTTTTCCAATGGCGATTAGAAATCAATACATCTCGGATAAAATTTGAAAAAATAAATGCATTTGTCAATATCTCTTCAACTAGCGAAGATATAGAGTGTGATGTAGCGTCTTAAAAATGTCACAAAAACGCGTTTTTGACGATTTTACGTCATGTTGATTTTTTCGGTATGTCTAATTTTAAAATCTAATTTATTTTTCCAATAGCGATTAGAAATCAATATAAAAAATGTTGGGACATACATCTGAGCTCTAGTTTTTGTAGTTAATTTTTTGTCTTGATTGGAGTTGAAGAAAATCATTATTTTATTGTTTTTGTAGCGTCTTAAAAATGTTACATTTTCACTAAAACGGTCCCAAATGCAAGGGTGATTTTTTCATATATAGCTTTTTTTCTAAGAAAATCAAAATATTTTGCATTTGAATTGATTTTCGACATACATCTCGGATAAAAATTGAAAAAATAAATGCATTTGTCAATATCTCTTCAACTAGCGAAGATAAAAAGTGTGATGTAGCGTCTTAAAATGTCACAAAAACGCGTTTTTGACGATTTGACGTCATGTTGATTTGTGAAGAACTATTCATGGCGTTTTACGATCATGTATCGATGCTCTAGATCCACTTGTTTTATCGTTGTTTGTTTGACTATCTTGCTATTTGTGGTCTACGCAACTTAAGGTTAAAATTTGAGACCCGTAACAGATAAAAGAAAGAAAAGCATTGGCCAAGGCATAAGGAAACGTTGAGATAATAGAAGACATTTTTTAAGTAAAACATTCCATTGATTTCATCTAATATGTTGCAGCATCTCGGAGTTTCATTTTTCCTACATATATTTGCATTTGTTGTAGACCCCATTTAAAAGAATATTCTATCTTTTGTCTGCTAACGAGTAAACTTGAAGACGATTATTTAGTAAGTATTTTCACATTTTCTTATTTTTATTTGTTTATTTATTTTATTTTTTTTACATTTGCGCAAGTAGAAATATCCTAATAACAAAAATATGCATACTTGACAGGTTATATTTAGCGTATGAAACGGCTCCATTTCTCCTACAGGTGTAAAATATTCACTTTCAATATTCATTAGAGCTTGATTTTTCAATACTTACGAAATAATTCTGTTGTTTATTTATTGATAGGTGAGATTATTAATTTTGTACGGTGCTATTTTCATGTATGCATGTATTGGTATTATTGTGAAAATGTTTTCTTTTGGCCAACATTGAAAATTTGTCATTTCTCATGTTTTGGGGAAAGTTATAACTTTCTTTACACCTTCGCGTAATGTTAACGTCGGAAAACGGTCGATATGCGTGTTACAACGTTGGTCCGCAACTTTTGACGTTACGTCTTATGTTTTCTATTTGGAATGGAAATGGAACACAGTTGTGGAATTACTGGCACTTTTCAAATTTCGACTCTGGCTCATTAGTGCTAATGATGGGCTGTATACGTTAAGTCGAAGTGAAAATAGTTATAAAGATATTCGTCCTCGCAGATAAAGATAAAATGTTTGCTAAATGCCTTAAAATGTTGTTTTATAAGAAATGGTGTATGCCATTTTAAAATATTGCATGAACAAAATCTTAAGATCCGAGAAAAACGAAAATACCACATGATAAACGAACAGGAACAAATTCAATTTCCACATGTCGAGAAAAAAATTGAATTCCGTAAAGTGTACCTTCGAGAATAATATGATTGTCATTAGATCTTTAAATGTTCGTGTCAGTAATAGGGAACCGTTTTAGAAATCCAGTTTATGCACAGGTTGATTTAGATCCGTGATATTCCTTGATCACACAATAGACGTTTCTTCCAGAATACGGTTCAAATGAAGTATAAGTGTCTGCTGAATAAGTAATTTATCCCAAGGGACACCGCAGTTATTTCTCATGACACTTTCATTACTTAAACCTTTCCCAAACGACAATTTTCTAGGGTGGTCCAATTTGAAAGATGCTGCAGACGACAAAATTAAGATTGAAAACCATTGGATTTGTGTAAAATATAGCATAGAAAGTATTGAGGCAAAAGGAGAAACTGCTGGTTATCAGCAGTTTCTTCTTTTGTTTCAATGTTGTCCCAAGCCTTTTCTATTAGGGACGTCAAAACCAGGTCTTATTTGCGAATGGGTTAATCTGCATTTGATGCTGAATTTAATGACAGCATTATTCTGGGACTGGATGTACTGTGTCGAACACTGTGTCCTTTACCAGAGGTGGAATTTTCATCTTGTTCAAATCGAAAGATGTTTTTGGCTATGTACAGAAGAAATTTCTGATCACCGCTTTTCTTGCCAACGCTTTGCGTGGTATGGTGGCCAAAGAAAGATTGTTTGGCAAATGTAAAGTTTGAATTCAATTTCGATTAATATAATGAACTAGATATAAATACAACCGCTATCCCTTTCCCATTAGCAATTTCCAGAATATTATCAATGGTTATGGTAGGAAAAATTTGCGGTGGTATTCTTCATCTCCAAACTTTTTACAATCAGCTAGGACACTTCGTCTACATGCATCTCATTTTGCAAGTGCGCAAATGCTACGCATTTTGTGAGTTAGAAAGTACTAGTAATACAGAATTCAAAATTTTCATCTACTTTTTACCTTGTCTAATGTAAAATTTGTTTGGCTACATAAAATGGATTGTAAGAAAATCATTTTTAAAACATAATTTTGGTTTTCATACGTGTAAATTAAGGAAAACACCAAGGTATAATATAAGAAACTTGTTGCATTCCTCTCTATGCGGTCTATTACTTTCTTTCTGGAAGCATTTTCAAACAAAATCTTGTCAGGAAAATGTTATATTTATCACAGCGAGTACATGCCATTAGCCTAGCAGGGAAGCTTTATGTATGCCTACAAAAACACACTGTTTTCCTAACATAAAATCCAATTACATGCTAATGTTTCTAAACAAAATAGAAACAAGAAAATTCAAACACATTAGCTCTAATTACTTTCATTTATTTGAACGGATTTTATATCCCGGATCGCGTGTAATGGTGAATGTTTTAAGCTTTTGATGACAATTTCACGCGATTTCATTATCATTTATGTCATTATAGGGTCATTGCACTAGGATCTGGGTTATAAAAGTTCGATTGTTTGTTGTTGTGCTAAATGTATATTACTATTTTACTGTATACAATTGACACTCGTTGATACTCGTTAAGACACAGGGGCGGACAAATTACATATCGCTGCTTTTTAACTAAAGCCTCGAAACTACAGCTTAAAACAAGCTGCGGTTTGGATATTTTTGTTGAAAAACGACGATATAGGAAGCCGTTCTGTACGTCGTATGTTTGATATCATTGCTATGGTAATAATATTGCTGTTATTATTGCGTAGTTTTAACGTTGAAATATGATTATTGTAAGTACCATAATTAGTTTGTATGAATAATTCAGGCTAATAAGAAGCAGTTTCAAGTGGGTAAGTGTACTCAAATATTAATTATCCAAACAGTAAAGTAGTTATAGAACCTATTAATGGCATTGAATTGCAGACAAAAAAGCAGATGTGCGTGAAAATCTCTGGCTACCGAAAACAAAAATGGAACCGAATTGAAAGTAAATTCAGCCAATCTTGCATTCTGATAAAGCCACACTAGTAACTAAAAAGATGAAAAAGTATGGAGGGCTATAGGAAGAAAGGCAAGGAAGACTGGCTTTGTATTGCTTTGAAAATTATCCTGGTGCAAGTAGCATTAGAACATCTGAACCCCAAGATTTCGAAGACTACATCCTACCACTTATTATCCCATTACCTCACAATAACTCTTTTTGACTCCCTACAAGTCGATGGTTTTGGAAAACATTATGAAAAATGAAGAAATTGCTTGTGACAAGCAATTTCTTCATTTCCCACAATGTTTTCTACCCAAAATGACCAATCTTTTTTTTTAAATTTCATTCACTTGCAATTGTCGTCTGCATCATCTTTGCATTTGGAGCAGTTTAAAATTTTGTCGTTTGGTAATGGGTTATATAAACTTGCACCATCAACATGCACATGAATATCACTGCTTTTTAAAAACAGCATCTTAGCTGCATCTTTTCTAAGCTGCAGCTTCGAAGTTTTTGTTGGAATGCAACGGCATGCTTTGTCAAAGTTACTCTCTTACGAACAGAGCGCATTCTCCCTACATTCCATTTCGATAGAATGAGCTCTGTTCTCGCAGGGTCGTGTCACGTCTAATCTCGGGGCCAAGGCGGGATTTCGGTATCCAATCGTCGCCAATATACTCATAAACAATCGAAATTTCTGATACAAGAAATGATTGGCTGACGCTTCAAATTACCGGCTTCAGCCAAAAATAGAAGCGACGTAATGTATACGTAATCAAACAAGATAAAACTGAACGAGTTTGATTCGATAATTCAAATGCTACCGGCTTCAGCTAAAAATAGAAGCGACGTAATGTATACGTAATGATCATGCAAGATAAAACTGATTTATTTTGATTCGATAATTCAAATGATGTGCTATAATTAGATTATGACGACCAAATAGGCTGTTGGTGTACCAAAAACGGCAGAGGTCATATTTGATGGTTATAATCAATAGGCCTCGGCGTTGGAGAGTATGTCAAAGTATACAGTCAATTAAAATCATCGTAACGGAGGCGTTACATTTAAAAAGTTAATGCCTCAATTTTGTTTTTTATTACAAACAGGCCTTTTCTACTCATTTCCTGTGCGATTCGGCCTAAGGGTTCGTTTTCCGCCCGGAAATTACTCAATTCCATTACCCTAGAAATCACGCGTTCCTACTTTCATGCCAGCAAGATCCCTCCTGGTAAAGAATATTGCATTTTGATCACGACCCTTAAAAATTTCTGTTCCTTAAGAGCTGTAGCCTATATTTTTAAAGCTAAATTGATATCCGAAGTAGGACAAGATATGTATCCAAATTATTAAATAAAACAGATAGTCGGTAAATAATTCGTGTTGTTTTTATACGTTATTCAAAGATTTCGCCTACTTTCTCATTATAACAATTAATCAAACTATACCAGATAGATAGATAGATATTCTTTATCACCTCCTAATACAGGAGAGAAGAATTTGTTACATAATACATCAAACAATATGTACAAACATACATAGAAGTAAACGTATATATACATGGACAATATAATTATTCACACAGGCAGTGAAATTCCACCGCATTACATGCATATCGTCGCTGATCTGCGAAAACCCCGCATCCGCAGCTTGTTTTAAGCTGCAGATATGCGGCCTTGGCAGAAAAGCAGCGAAATGCAAACGCGTCATGTCTCATATAGCACCACCTTGTACTTATATGTCGATTTTCTAAGCATTAACATACGACAGTATGCCAAGACATATCAGCAAGAAGAGTAGAGTTTTACCTTATCGAAACGAAAAACAAGGCAAAGGATCTCAAATTGCTGTTCCGTATGCGTTAATTAGTTAATTTATGGTCTATGAATTATTTGAATTGCTCCTTTTTATCAAGGCGAAAAGGTTGCATTAGACCAGATGATTCATATCGATCTATAAGAGTAGGCCTAGGCCTATATATGTGCAGCAAGTTATGCGTAAAGCATGTAATGTCAACATGGGGTAAGTATACTGAATTAAATAGAGACTAGACCTGTCGCAAGCCTGTGCAAATATCGTAAGGACAGTTTGAAACAGGTCACTCTCACATCGTCTGTCAATGGTATAACTAGGCATCCAGAAACTAACTGCAAGATTTGGTTATGTGGCGAGAGACTCGCAAGTTTCGTGAAGTTTCTTTCTCCTACAGTATTTATCAAGTCCATCCACATACATTCTCTATCGCTTTCATTAGAGCGACAGAAGAGAATCACATGTGTAGTCAAGCAATCAACAGTTTGTCTACATTTAAAGCACACCGTGTTGAATTTCTTAGAAAATAATTTTGCTATTAACTGCATAGTAGTAAAGCAATATTTCAGATTGTTACGATACAATTTGCTAAAAAACCATAGATTACAAGGCTTTAAGAAATCATTATGAATTTGCTTAAAGCTCTGCAAGTTTTGGTCAGCATTAATCTTTGCTAGTGTCATACTTTCTGTGTAACTTTTTATTGCATTAATAACAGTTTTTTTCCATTGAAATTCACAAAACATTGGATTTTTCCGAGCGTCGTCGTTACGTATCCGAACCTATTTGGGCGCGGTCGTTTAACGTTCGGCGGTGGAAAATTCCACCGCCGAATGTTTTCGATCGCGCTCGAATAATTCAGACGTCGCTCGACTACCTTAAATTGAATGCCATAAAGGAGGTGTAATTCTAATGAGACTGTTTCACGAAAAGAATATTTTGGAAATTGGTTTACAATAAAGTTTAAAATACCGGAAATTAAACCCAAAGAAAAACAGACACTTTTTGCAAGTACCTGTAGTAAGACACGGGAAAAAGATCTCATACAGTACATTTCACACTAAATTCTAGAGGACTGTATCCATTTAATGCCTGTATATATTGAAATAACGTGGGGGATATTGCATTTTTCTTTGCGATCAATGTTTCTATTAAGTTGTCTTCACCATGGACGATTAAACAAGGGGTTGCTTGAGGAAGGGTTTATATAATCTGTGCCATGATTCTACTTCAATTTGCATAATGTCTGGCAGAAAGGTCTTTGTTCTCAAGGGACAAGATACTTTATTTATCGTGACACATTCATGACAAAATGTGGGCTGATTGAAGAATGGTACCGAATGAATAGATTAAACACACCCAATGACAGGTTGTCGAAAACAAAAGTGTGAAAAAAGCATTCAAGAGATATATTTTGGAAATCGTCAAATTGAATGGGTTGATAATTTCTATCCAGGGAAAATTCAGATCGAGTCTAATCATTCTAAATTAAGTCTTCATTTGAATTTATCTACATGCATTGTTAATAATAACGTTAATTTTATAAGATATCTATCTTCGAAAGAATATGAAAAATGCAGTAGGCCTACCATCACTAAAACTTTTCTTTTTGCTCTAGATAATTCAATAAACAATATAACTATTATGCTTACGTTAACTGTCTCGATGCTGTTTTTGGTGCATAGTATATCTAACATGGTCTCTTTAAGAACAGAAACAACAGTTTTTAATTATTTCAGTCCAAAACACAAAGTCCACGAGAACTTGCGTTCAAGGACTGAAGCTGTAATTTAACGAGTTAATGAGAGTCATGTTATTCTCTCAGGCCTGGTTTAGGAAATTTGAGTGTTCCCTCGTGTAGCGTAAATCTGATTAGTGCTGCTAATTTGACATCGAGTAATTCACTTTTTCAGACTAACGTTGTCTGTCATTCGGTCTATACTAGGCTTCTATTTACGATTACTATTCTTTCCTTGTTTGCATTTTGTAGTTCAAGTTATCTAATGTCATCCATCATTAAGTACAAAATACTTGGAATGCATTTTCGGTTGTCATACGTAGTACTTAATTTCCGTTGTCAAGGATGACGCCGGACAGTGTCTATTTTTGAGAGGGGATTGCGCATTTTAGCACCTACTTTTGAAGAATCCTCCCTATTTTTTTGGAGAAGATGTGAGGTTTCTTTACATAAAGAAAGAGCACAAATTTTTGTCACAATGCCGTTGATTTTCAACAAAATTCCCCTTTACTTTTTGAATCCTAGAATAGACAGTTGACGCCCGAAATGTTTGGTATCAAATGGCGGGTTGTAATCCTTAAGACCTGTATAAATAATTGATCATTAATATTCTCCGCGTGAGGGTATTGTGTTTCGGATTACAAGGTCCATAATTATTCTCGTAAAAAAATTCCTTGCTTGGTAAATGCTTACATAAAAAATATTTGAACTCAGGTCCTTGTTTCTTGTGTACGTGCACAATCGAATTTTCAATTATGTAGATCATACAGCAATTTGTATCTGTTTTAACGAGAGTCATTATATCTGACATTTCGCTCCGATATTCTCAATGCAAATTAATGGCTGTAGATGGGTCATTTTTTAGGACGATCGTACTGTTCATATCAACCATTAGTACCATTGTTTTGGGATTTCATTCTATGGTAAAATGATATTGAGCGTTTCCCGTGTATGTGCACAATCATCTTCGCTAGCCAAGGTTGAACCCACCTACGTTTGTATTCACCCCTGGCGGATTTAGTCCGATTTTCTTGAAATCGCGAAGCGCCGCCTAGCGGTTGTTCTCCTGGTTGTTTACGTCCATTATTGATGAATCATTTTATTCCAAACATACTTTTCTTTTAATAAAAACTACCCAACACTCTTGACCATTACTTACAAATTCCATATAATTTATATGTTGATCTATTATTTTCACTATTTGTTTAATATGTTTGTGCACATCCTATATATTTTGTTGAAATGTATTTGTTGTATTGCAACAATATTATGTAATATTATGCAATTAAAATTTTGAATTTGAATTTTGAATTTGATGACGTCATTAATGCGCGTCGTCTTTCGTGTCATACGTCATGCGGATTATGTAAAAGTTAGCTGCTTTTTTTGGTCGAATTATTCGTATAATAATTCGTCGATTAAAGTTAGGGAATTCCTGTCTATTGCAGTGAAATTCTTCGGAAAAATCGGCCATCTTCGCGTTTTTGAGTTACAAATGCAATGCTTTTTCCCGCACGTTGTCACGATTTGGTTACTCATAACAAATGTATCAGTCGCTGGAACCAATGAAAACGCTTTCCAGGAGACCAAGAAAATCGGGCTACATACGCCATGGGTGAATACAGAAATGACGTTACGTCGTAGATGTCACCATTGGCTTGCGAAGATTGTGCACAATCAAGTCAATTCATATAGATTATACAACAATCTTAATCTGTTTTTGGCCTTGAAGAAGGCCAAATTTAGCATGCCATTTTTCTCAGGGCGTGCAGAATCACTAGTCGGCCTTATCTTGTGAAAACGTTGAACGCAGATAGATAGTGTTCTTGCGCGATGAAAAGTAGATCAGAACTGGATTAGATCTATAGTACTTTATGCAGATTTTGTAAATTTCGACCCATGTACATTACAAAAGAAGTAAATACAAATAAGCGGCGATGAAATGATTTTCATGATTTTTTTTATCCCCCGTCTCGATCTGCGCATGGGTTGACCCCCCCCCCCCGGGAAAAGTCCCTGATTCCGCGCTTGTATATTAATACGCGTAGATCGACTGAAGACGATGAATCTTCCCGTAAGATCAATTACGGAAATGTATAGCTCTAAGCACTGGGGTTTTGCTTTGTAATGCTTATATGGGTATGGAAATTTGTCATTCAACCAAATGCATTTTTAAAACACTCAACGTATTGCGGCATATTGTAATCTCTTACTATGCTAATTATACGCCCGTCGAAGACAGGACGTATTATGGGATCACCCGTGACGTCCGGCGTCCGGG